>CM056611.1:7439142-7771642 GCA_029721355.1 Tegillarca granosa | reverse complement strand
ATATAAATATCGGCCCTTATAGGTTATCAACCCTATCTCATAGTCGGATGATATGGAGCGTCAAGCTACGGAGTATAGTTGTTTTTACCTACTAGGTTTCTTTTAGATAGATACTGCTATGAAAAAAGGTTGACTTTGCGTTCAGAGTGTTGGTAATTCTATCTTTGTACTCTAAGTTTTTCAACTATATTCTAAGTTTTTCAACTATTTTAAAACTAACGACTTGAATATAAGTGACATAATCTCGACCGGGGCATATATAAAAGTTTCACTCCAAAATGACGTATATTTTTATCATTAATCAATGTTTGTCTGACTGTAACTTGCAATACATATAGTGTTAAAAATGTTTTTAAATAATCAGAAAGATTATTTATTTGTTAAGCAACAACATATCACCTAACTTATCACTTTAATAATGCTACATTGGTAATCAAAATATTTAAATTATATTGTTTGGTTGTGTACATATTTTTAACGTCGCATCAATTACCGAACAGTTTTAATAACGCATTGCGTAAAGTGTTTACACAAGATAAAATGATATATGATGTTGTACAATTATTTATTCAGTTGTGCATGTAATAATTAATGTTGAATTTCTAGTCTGGTAAATATACTAATCATCTTTACTTAATTTTAATCATGGAATATTCACACTCAGCCAGCCACAATGCCACAAATCTATATATTAGTGTTCGGTTACCCAACCTGTATGTATTAAAACCTGCTACAGGAAAAATCACTTTCGCATTATGGTTGTCATGGGTTGAACCTACATCGATAAAAAATGCGTCCCACATACACCGCTAGACCATCCCACTAAAAATAAACACGGGAATTATGAATTCCTTAAGAAACACTTCTTTATTGTACTGGTGATTATCAAACGTCAAATGTGATAAGTTTAATAAAATCTTATCAACATCAGTGTTAACTAATATTTTTAATAAAATCTGTTATCACCTCTGCAGTACCACACTGGCTATTAAAATATTTAATTAGATCCGTTAAGTTATTGTAGATTTTATGAGTGTCGAGAAGTAAACTCTAGATAAATAAAAATCATATACAAATCTTTTCACCAAGGTCTGATTTTAACGTTTGGAAGTTGGTTTATTTCGGAAATATTATGATCCTGAATCAAAATGTATTTCTGAGGTGAAATGACGAGAGACAACAGCATTAAATCAAATATTATTTTACACATTTTCATCTACCTGACGATTCTTTTTTTTTTTTTCTTTTTTTTTCTTTTTTTTTTTTTTTTTTCTTTTTTTTTGCTTTAACGGCAATAACGTTAATATTAACTCCTGGTCTTGCACAATAGGCACTTTCTGCAACTAAATGTTATGTCCCTCTTAAAAGTTCAACGCAATATGCATTGAATTTATTTCTTTAATTTTAATAATTTCAAATGTCAAAACAAAATTGTCACCTGTAATGTTATCGGCCAGGTAATATCTTTAAATAAATGTTCGCTTTTCAAAGATAAAACAAGGTTCAGAGAGAACATGCTTACTTTGAAGACCCCTTATAATCTCGTTTATCCGAATGTAAACACAATTTCTGTACGGATATGGCGTGTCAGCGATAACAAACGGAATGACCCGGTTCTATACCTACATAGACATTATATCTACCTGCGACAAGATGGCGACCACGCCCTATGTGTTTGGTTTACCGTTATCTTTCGGTAAGTTTGTATATAATTAATTATAATCATCAGTATTTGTCTTTTTGTAGCGTAGGTGTCCATGTTTTGGTTTTGTCTTTTTCAAAATAAAAAAAAAAAACTTTGACAGCCGAGAAAACATACCGGATAAATAAATAAAAATTAGTCATTACAAAATTATTGTAAGTTTTATATGTATATATAATTATATTTTAAATATTCGTCCTTAGGCGTTAATAATTTTTTTGACAACGTGTAAATGTTCAGATCCTTACTACCCGAAGCAGTTAGTAAACACGTCATCAAACACCTGTCTTAAAGTTATCCAAGTTATAATGTCTTTTGAAAGTTACGTTTTATTGTTTCTCAACATTTTATGTTAAGTGTATTGTTAAAACATCGTTTGATCTAATATCAAAACTTCAATCATGGAAATGTTTTACTACTGATCGTGCTCGTCTGTTAGCGCAATTTTTTAATGTCGGATCTTAATTTGTATGATCAGTTTCTATTTCTGTGGTCCTTGCCTATAACGAGTATTATATTGACATTTTGCTTATTAAATCGTCTTTTTGTAGCGTAAGTGTCCATGTTTTGGTTACAAGAGTAAATATTATATTGTTACTTTAATCAAATCAGTGGACATTATTTTGTCATAAAATCCATTAATCCAATGTCCGTCCAAACTCGGGACGTTTTATAACAATGGTCCAATAAGTATACAAGTACTTCATTTGTTGTCTTGTAAAAGTTGTCTTATTCTTTTTAAATTTCATCCGTTTCGCTATTTTCTATGGAAAAAACTTAAGAAGTGCGTAGAATTTATGTCAATAACGCATAGAAAGTTTCAATGAAAATTAATGTGACATTTATATACAATCATATTAAGTGCGACGTATGGTGTAAATTGTAATGGGTACCTGTAACAATGTTTACTGGGTATACGGTATTTAAAGGGTACCTGTAACGATTTTCAGTTTTGACACATTTTATTTGTCTGGTACAATAAATATGGCTTTAGCGAAAATTCAATGAAATTCCATTCCAAAATAAGAAAGATATCGGTAAATTTCTAATTACATCTCCGTAAATCCCATATCAGAAAGGTCGATATCGAGGCAACCATGTAGTGACGTCATACCAGTAACATACCCCCTACAGAATATTATTTACCTACAAATAAAATAAGACAAATCCGAACTCGTGGTTTGATAATTCTATGATTATTTTATGGTAAAGTTATTTAATGAAGTGGAATTAACATCCGTTTGACGTGTACCGATAATCAAGTTTATTATTAATCCTTTTGTTTAAAAGATACATTCCTCAGATCCATACCCCCACCTATAATTAACAGGATGTAACTTATGACTTGCAAAATTGATTTGCAGGGTAATAAAGTTATTTTAGGATCATGTAATATACAAACATGTCAAAAGTATAATTTACAGTTCGAGTAAAATAAAAGTAAAATAATTTTTTTTTTTGGTAAACGTCATTTGTCATATACATTTTAAAGATTTCATTTCAGAAAAAAATTGATATTTCATTTTTAAATTTTAAAAGTTAGACATTTTTCCCCTTAGATTTCATGCCAATAATAATAATATAACTTTAAGGCTAAATTAAAATTTTAAAGTTATTAGTAGTCTATTTAAAACATGTTTATTGATCTACTTACAGCATTTGATTTTATTAGATTTTAGTTTTCACTTTTCTCTTGGTGATACATTTAGTTGTGGTATTTTTAAAAAAATTTTATTCTGTATATAGAAATCAGTCCTTTCACTCGCAAAAATTATTATTATTATCATTATTTTATATTATTATTATTATTATCTCTTTTATATACAAATCAGTCCTTTCACTCGCAAAAATTTTTATTATTATCATTATTATATGATATTATTATCTCTTTTTTAAATGTGGTCTCATTCAATAATCCGTGTCATTTCAATTTCAACAATTTTTGTGTAAAATAATTTGAGATGGAATAATTAACCAAGCATTAATAAGCAGTCTGACAGTTGAAAAGAACTATGTTCCTAACTTTAATTGTGTGAAAATCTTCCAATTAGTGAGGAAAATTTAATGCCGCCAGATTAAGTAGTTTTCTACATCACGGTCATTGAAGAAACATTGCACAAAAGATTATACATGTAGGTGTTTGAATTTTTATGTATTTCTTTTAAGCCATGCCACAGTAAGTTGCATTATATTCAGTCAGCAGTTTGTCCAGTCCGACTTGATATTAATTCATTTTAAAATGTCGACGATAAAATTGACTTTCGTGTATTTGACAAGTTAAAACTAATCGCGTATTTTTTTTTTTTTTTTTTTTTTTTTTTTTGTTATACATGTAGCTATGCAACCAATCGCATTTTTCGAGACTGTCCAGTCTGACAATAAAATATTTTATTTAAAAAAATGCAAACGATATAAACAATTTTGAAATTCGTGTTATTGATAAGTTAATACCCGTCGCATATTTTTCAACAGCTATGTAACCAATTGCAATATTTTCATCAGACATGTACGTTTCTGGTTCGAATAAATACGGCTATATTCCAAATTCATCACATATAAGATTGTCTACTGCTTCCCAAATAATGACGAACCATCTGACATAATTAGGTATATATCAGAGTCGTTACTTTCTTCTACATACGTCAATATATCATCATTGTTACTACTGTCTATTATGTAAGATACTACTTCCAATACTGCAATGACGTCACACATTTATAACTCAAAACAAGACGTTTCACTTTACGTTCAAGTGAAAGTTAAAAAATGTGGATTTCAAACTCCATAACTTATTGATAATAGCCTAGATGTCTGACAGTGTCAACAGCTTCCAATGTTATAGCCAAGCATCTGTCAGTGTCAAAAGCTTCCAATGTTATAGCCCAAGCATCTGTCAGTGTCAACAGCTTCCAATGTTATAGACCAGGCATCTGTCAGTGTCAACAGTTTCCAATGTTATAGTCCAGGCATCTGTCAGTGTTCAAACCGCTTCCAATGTTATAGCCCAGGCATCTGTCAGTGTCAACAGCTTCCCAATGTTATAGCTCAGACGTCCTGTCAGTGTAAACAGCTTCTATTGTTTTTGCATAGACGTCTGTCAGTGTCAACAGCTTCCAATGTTATAGCTCAGACGTCTGTCAGTGTCAACAGCTTCATTGTTATTGCACAGCCGTCTGTCAGTGTCAACAGCTTTCCAATGTACAGCTCAGACGTCTGTCAGTGTCACAGCTTCCAATGTTATTGCCCAGACGTAAACGACATCCAGAAATTTGATTAACTGGTCCGTAATGGTAGGTGTTAATTGTATTTGAAGTTGATGTGAGTTGTTGTTTTTATAACTCTCATCTTTTAATAATCATAAATATGTTTCTGTTTTTAATTTTCAGTACAGATATTTGTTTTGGTTCACTCAACGTGTAATATATTGCCAGTGATTAATAATGGAAAAGGTGTCATGTGGACAATATCAAAGATTGTAAGTTGATTTTTCAAAAATTATGTAATTATTTACTTTAACTCGAGAAAAAACAAAGCAGTCTGTGAAAAAAAGTTGAATCAAATGACTTTCATACGAGAGAGAGAGAGAGAGAGAGAGAGAGAGAGAGAGAGAGAGAGAGAGAGAGAGAGAGAGAGATTCCATGTTGTATTTTTGACCACATTACATATTTTGTAATTTTTCAGCACAACATGTATAGGCGTTTGTAACGATGGCTACATATTTGAATCAAAAGCAATTGTTGAGAAGAGAGTTTGTGACAATTTTGACGGTGTGTGGTTTACAAACCAAACATTTCCTATATGTACAGGTAAACAGTAGCACAAAATAGTAAATATTATCAAACTGCAATCTCTCACAAATACAAAACTACTCACAAACGCACGCACACATACAATCAAAATCAATCCAGTGCAATGTGAATTCATTACTGAATAATGTATTATATAAAAACCCATAAAATCTCGTCGAATAGTCCGGCTGAGAAAGCCCAAACTTCCTCCGAACA
Organism: Tegillarca granosa; assembly: GCA_029721355.1. NCBI lineage: Eukaryota > Metazoa > Mollusca > Bivalvia > Arcoida > Arcidae > Tegillarca > Tegillarca granosa. The sequence goes on along the minus strand of CM056611.1, from coordinate 7,765,936 downwards.
TTCATTATTCATTATTGAATAATGTATTCTATAAAAACCCATTAAATCTCGAATAGTCCGGCTGAGAAACCCCAAATTTTCTCCAAACCTAAAATTTGGTCTATTGTTTATTTGTTGTTGCATAGTATGAGTATATATCTATCTGATCTAAAATCAAGTTTATTACACTCTGTAATCCTTGAGCATTTTGTAAAATTCAAGATGGCATCCAATATGGCTGAAGAATAGGAAATTGTTTTTGAATTTGATAATTCAAGAAAATCAAACAAATACAATTTTAAAATATCTTATGTTATCTTTAATGAGTCATGCTTTAGATGTTTGTTCGTTTTGCCAATGAAGTTTGACCATTGAAAAAAGTGCACGATAACTTTCTTCTAGTTCATCTACATATCATGATCGTACGTGGAGAATCGCCAACGATATATGCACTTTATCAGCTTTTGTATATCTGAGGAGCTAACTAAATTCCAGATGGTACCATAACAGAGAGATAACACTTTTTTCCTCATTGTTTATCGAAACGAACTAAATGGTATCTATGGAAGGTGGCTCGGTATGTAAATCATGCTTCTTAATGCAAATGGGCACGTTTAACATTTTCTTGAAATGACTCTCATATTAGTGGAAGGGATCAAAGTTCAACAGAAATTCTTGGTAGCAAAAATAGCAAAAAGTAATTCAGCTGCACCAAATTCTTCCACCACCATCAGTCATTTCAAGATAATGTTTAACGTGACCATTTGCAAGCATGTATTTGAAAGCATGCCTAAGATACCGAACCACCTTCCATGGATCCTAATCAGTGAAATTCTCAAATTTAACTTTGCACGTGACTGGTGTAGCAAGCTAGACAGGAGATGCTTACCCTTTTACTGAGCACCTGTGCCTCACTTCCTTGATGGAAGTTTACGTGTATATCTTAATTGGCAAGTTTTTCAATTTTTGTTTTAAACTGTGATTTAGACATGGACTGGTATGTTTGTGTTTTATAGATATATACATACTACGCTAAGACCATCACTAGGTCAAAGGGTCATAACTTCTGTAAAATCAATAAATCGGAACTAGTTTGAGATATGCACAAATTCACTCTCCACAAATCATTACTGTAAAGTTTCATGAAAATTCGATGGACGGTTTAGGAAAACTGTTGAAAAGTGTGACGGAGGGACAAGCGGTCGGACCGAAGGACAAAATGATGGGCGGATGGATGGACGGACGGACGGAAGGCATTACTATAGTAATATCACCGATTTTTCAGCGGGGAATATAACTGTTGAAAATATCATTCAATCGTTTAGTTTTTATTTAAACAACTAATTCACAAACGCACATTTTCATATTATGGCAGCCATCTTGGACGCCATCTTAAATTAACTGAATTCTAAAACTAGACCATATAATCTCTATATTTATGCAGAGAAAAAAAAATAGACCAATATTAAATGTTCAGCACAACCTCTGCTGGACTAGAAATTTGCATATTTGTTTCAATAAACTAAATACATAATTTTATTTCACAGTGGTTTTTACATGACGGCATTATTGAACAAGAAAGTGCTATATAACACTATCGAGGAACTCTTCAGATAAAATATTTATTTCCAGGGCCACTGTGTAAGGTATTTTAAAAAAAGTTAAATAAATAATGAGTGACGTATCAAAGATTAAAGAAACTCTGTTTTAAGTTTAAATTATATAAGTAAATTGTGAAATAAAGAATGTTAAACAAAACAACAAATTCAATATTCCAAAATAAACACAACATATATCAGTAGATTAATGTAATGCAGTGTCATACTTTTCAGCTTCACAGAATAGCGAATCTTGTAATCCACTCCCTCCGCCAGATAATGGTCTTGTAAAATGTGAAAAGACTAATTCAGAACTGTAAGTAAAAATATCTAAAATTAAAAATAAGGAGATGAATCAACAAATGACATGTTCGGTATTAAAAGCTGCGAATTTAGACTCCATTGTTCGTCCGAGGTATCAAAATACAAGACAACAGCTTGAAGATCACAAATCCGGAGTGAAAATTGATAATTTGATGATCGCAGCTAATAAGCTATTAAGTTAACATTAAAATTTGATAGTTTCCACCCAATAACTCTATCTGTTATACATCCATAGATTCTATTATTATTATTTTCTTTTAGAGTATGCACAGCTATATGTAATGATGGATATGTGTTTGAATCAAACGAGTCTGTTATAAAGAAGACATGCGATACTGAAGACGGGACGTGGTATAATGGAGTAAAACTTCCAACTTGTGTTAGTGAGTATACACAGTAAATAACACACACACACACACACACACACACACACACGTGTATGATTGTAATTCAGTAGAAAAATTCAATTCCTCTCTCCAGTACATTAAAAACACAGATATCACGTGATATATAAAAAAGAAGATTATTTCTTAAACGAAACTAATATAAGGGTAATGAAAAATGAAAAACACAAATTAATGGCCTCTGTAGCCAACGTCTCTTGTCGCACATACTGGTAAGAATTCAACTCGGGCAGATGAAAACATGTAACCGTTTTCTGTAATGACTCAAGATTCTCCATCAATCATGAAACGATGTCCTGGAAGTAATTGAAATAACCTCATTAAAAGAGACTGAATGTCATTACTTCACGCAATATTTATATTACTAAATAATTCCACTATATGTCCAACTTCTAGATGTACTAGTAACATTACAAAAACAGTTCACATATGAAAAATAACTTGACTCACTATACCTAATTTTTAACTCCCTATTAAATATTAATAAACAGTAACATTTTTCAATACACAATACTTATAAGCTTGGTTGAAGACCCCATTGATTTATAATTTTACGTGTACAGATTGTTGCACCTACATTATCACTCGATCAAAGTATTATGCACCAAATTTGATAGCGGATATTTTATTCTAAAAATCACAAATTCCCAAATAAAATAAGTAAGTAGTTTGTATCCTATTTTTACAGGAAAAACAAACAATCTCTGTCAACCACCGAAAAATCCTTTGGATGGTCAAGTTAAATGTGAAAAGACGAGAGAAACTCTGTAAGCAATGACTACTTTATTAAACGTTCAGGTTACTTCATATTTTTAATGTATATAAAAAAGGTAGTTTCCAAGACGTGCAAGAATAACTTACTATTTCTTTATTTTAGTCGGAATCACTGGAAATACATGTTAAATGTAAACATAAGCTTAATGAATTGTCTGTTTATCATTAGAAAGTGTAAAGTTTCTTTGGAAAAATGAAATTTTGAAGCTCATCCTACTGCAAGTCAATTGTTGTATTGTTATTTTCTTAAGTTTTATTCAAATAAGTACAATTTATTAATTTGTATTTTTACGTCCTCTTTGTAAAAATGTCAATTTACGTCATTATTTACAACGCCATGAAACGAACGTGTTTATTAACAAGCATTTGTTTTGGCTATTGTAGGCTATGTACAGCTATTTGTAATGACGGATTTGAATTTGCAAGTACAAATCAGACATATGTTAAGAAAGTCTGTTTATTAAAAAATGGATTTTGGATTGATGGTTCAACAAGTTTTCCCAATTGTCAAGGTATTTTACTTGGACAGTTCTTGCCATATTTAGCACAAATCATATGGTCGCCATAAGGGTCAATTTTTGTTTTTATTTTACAATACAGTAATTAAGTTTAATATTAATAAGTATCTACAAATATTAATCTATTTTATGCTTTTAGGTAAATAATGGCAACAAATTTGTAAGGCAGTCGTATAAATATATAAAACAAATACCAGTTAAATTTTGATGTGCAAGATGTGCACATTTCGGAAATTCATTCCTCATCAGTGTCACTAAGACGGAAAAGTTTGATAGATAAAAACATCAGCCAAACAGTTGAAAATAATGAATCTAATTATATAAATCCAAATCCAGCTAAGGAATGCTTTGCATGAGGGAACAAACCTTAGTTTTAAATAAATTTCAAATTTTAGACGACTGAAAATTTTGCTAAATGGTACATTTTCTGACAGCACAAAGTAGTGTCTACTGAGTTATGGATACCCTCGGGGAGTTTTACTCCACCAGCAGCGTTACCCGCTCAGGGGTAGTAAATATATAATACAAATACCAGTTCAATTTTGATGTGCCAGATGTGCACATTTCGGAAATTCATTCCTCATCAGTGACACTAAGAACGAAAAGTTTGATACAGAAAGAATATAAGCCAAACAGTTGAAAATAATGAATCTAAAGTTTCAAAATTAAATAAATAAAAAATCCAGCTAAGAAATGCTGTGAATGAGGGAACAAACCTTAGTTTTAAATTAATTTCAAATTTTAGACGACTGAAAATTTTGCTAAATGGTACATTGTCTGACAGCACAAAGTACTGTCTACTGAGTTATGGATCCCCTCGGGGAGTTTTACTCCACCAGCAGCGGTACCCGCTCAGGGATAGTAAACATATAAAACAAATACCAGTTAAATTTTGATGTGCCAGATGTGCACATTTCGGAACCTTTAATGAAATAGGAAAGCATGTATTTTTTACCAAAAAAAATCAGTGGATATTAATAAAGTTTGAAAATTAATTAAAGTCTTTATTTACATATCAAACATTGTATAATTGCGTGTATATATCTATAAAATTATTATTTTATAAAGTTACGAAATTAATAAGAGATTTATAAACATGTAAACAAATAGTATTAAATTTTGACAGAAATTAACGACTGTTGAGCTGTAGTGATATCGCTCTTTTCTTATTGTTCACCACATAATATAAATCGCAATCTCGTGCAAATGCCGAGTCAACTCCGAACAATATTATACAATATCATTTAATAACTATATATATATATATATATATATATATATATATATATATATATATAAAGGAGACTATGCCTTTTATTTTTAAAATCAAGCCATATACCAGAAATAATATCTGTTAAGGTAATTTAATATTTTTAAAGAAATATTTCAGAGAATAAAATAATTGTTGTGATTTTTGTATAATTATACGACATTAGGTTCAATGTAAGAAATTATATTTTCTTTCAAAAAGCAAAATTTACGTGCTGTTTACATATCTTGATTTTGAATTTGTACACCTTGTTAAAACCTACCCTTTCTTGTTAAACTTAGGTTAGACTTGTTATGTCTGAAAAATTGATACTAATAGAACTATTTCACCACCAAGTGTATATGAAACATTTTTAAACCTTAAAGCTTATTTGAGCTTTCGAGATGTATCGTCGTTCTTCGTCCGTCGTAAATAAACTCTACATTTTAATCTTCTTCTCCAAAACTACTTGGCCAAATTTGATTATATTTGGCATTAATGATGCCAAGATAAAAGCCTTTTAGATTTGCACCAATTAAGGGGTTATTCGTCTTAGTGGCTTCATGAAGGGGAAAATCTTTAGAAATTTTCACCTTTAAACAAACAAGAGATATAGCTAAGATATTTCATCCACAACATCTTTAGGACACTTAGTTTTAAAATTGTACAAATCGTAGCTGTGGGGCTCAAAATGGGGAAATGACAGGATACTTAAGGGGGAAATTGCTATAAAATGTATATAATAATTTGTTAATATATCTTGAAAACTTTTAACATTTTGTATAGACAATTTATAAATAAAACAAAAATACCAGTCCTTGTCCATATCACAATCCCAAAAACAAAGTAAAAACTTTGAAAACTGGCATTAGTTATACACGTGAACTTCCATAGTATAGGTATTAATACAACGATCGTTTTGATACATGGCTCAAGTGTGTAAGTTCAAAGGTCAAGGTCTCAACTGCAAAACATGACTTTAACTGTTTATTGTCTTGAAAACAATTAAATCGTAGGAATTGACATGACAATGATTTTAATATATAGTTCAAGATCATAGGTCCAAAGGTCGAGGTCATAGCTGTATTTGTGAACGTAAACATATACTAATTATCTTGAAAACGGTTTCCTTTTTGTATAGGCATGTAAATATGATGTTTTAGGTATGGATATCATGGTGATTTTGATATATGGTTTATTGTCATAAGTTGAAAGGTCAAGGTCGTAGCTGCATAAGAGAACTTAAGTTGCTAATCATCTTGAACATGTTAACTTTTTGTATAGGCATTTATATAAGACTATTGTAGGTATTGACATGACGATATTTTGATATATAGCTCAAAGTCATATGTTTAAATATCAAGGTCATAACAAGATAAGAAGACTGAAATTATTAATTATCTTGAAAACTATTAACTTCTTGTATAGACATGTGCATTTTGTAAGTATTGATAAGGCGATTTGAATTATGTTTCAAGGTGATAGGATAAGTTGCATAAGTTTATTAAAATCATTAATGATTTGGAAATTATTAATTGTAACTACAAGTACTACATGCATATTAAATACTTATAAATGAAATGGGACTAGATATGTCTGATTGAGTATTGTGGCATTTCTTAACTTAAAAAACTTGAATTTTCCGTAATTACAGTCATTGTCAATTGCACTTTGCAAAGAATTTTAGACACATCCTTAAGTGAGTGTTAAGGCCCACGGGCCTTTTGTTATAAATGTCATTTAATTAGCGCAGAAAAAATTAAAGTTAGAAATCTTATTTTGTTTTTATTTTTAAAGCTAGAACAGCACAAAACAAATGTACATTACTTCCAGCACATGAACATACCTTAATAAGATGTAAAGAGTCCCATTCATTAATGTAAGTATAATAAATCATGTTTGGAATTCACTTCTGAAGGGCTTTTGTTGACGAAAGATACCTTTTTGTCTTGTAACTAAAAAGTATCTTAAACAAAGCTATTATCAAAATTTGTGAATAATTGCATTAACTTAAAAGAATGGATGCAATTAATATGACATTAAAAACATGTTTTTAACAATAGCAATTTAAATCTAAAAGAGACACAACTAAATCACCAAAGATATTAAAATATTAAGGATAATATCTTTTTATTTTGTTAAAAATTATAAATAACATTTACGTTGATGGTTTGATGGTTAGTTAAATGGAATTAAGATGATTTTATATTCTCTAGACGTGAGAATGTTCTGGTTACTATCCAATCAGTAAATTTATTACACTAATCCGTGTTACGTCAATATTAGTTCTGTAATTTTTTGCTATAAACTTTTAAATATTAACATAAAAATGAAGAGTATAGTATTGTGCGTTTTAAAGATACATACCAAAAGAGTGATTAATGTTTAAATGATAAGTAACCTGTACATATATTAGGACTGATTGTGAAAGGTGAATGATTAGTACAAAACGATAATAAAATAACCACGTGGCATTACTGTATCAATAAATCCAGTGTTTGCATAAAGTCAAAATAGCAAATAGTATTGATCATTTTGAATTATTTTTACTAGGATATTTAAAAATACAAAACTCAGTTACATTTATTTTAACTTATATTATCAACAAACTTTTAAGAACACATGCCTATTACTTTTAAATGTTTGTGTTTACGGTTAGTAAAAAAATTTTAGAACTAAAGCTGTCCTAATAATTTATATTTATATGATTTTAACTTTTATATTGATTTAATTGACAATCAAAATCAAATTAATTTGCGCTTGAAACGTAGGCGTTGTACAGTAAAGTTTACTTCAGCAAATACCAAATTATGACAACCTGTTGTCCAGGAAATTAAAAAGCACAACTTATTACGGTTAGTTACCATATTAACTGTTTATTTTGATACAAGATAAAATTTTATTTTAGGAAATGTACAGCTAAATGTGAAGCCGGATACAGTTTTAATTCTGGGTATCCTGTTGTTCATCGCTTTTGCAATCAGATAGATGGGCAGTGGATTAACAGCAACCTTATACCAAACTGCACAAGTATGATGTAATTAATAATTGTCCTTTAGTTAGGATTTATCTGAATCTTAATATTTGTACCTATGATATGTTTATATGTATCTTTATATGTAGTAAAGTTGTTTTTTCTGAATCCATCTCCGGTGAAGTGAGGACTAAATTTATGTATATAACTTCGTAATATTTTTATAAAATTTTAAGATACTTAATTTAAGGACCCCTACAAATCAGATAAATGTAATTACTTACTTTTATTGTCATCAATTATCATAGTAATGTTTATTATTTGTCCACCACTTTTTAAATATACAATTGGCATCTTTTTTTGTAAAATTTATGTGAAAATGTTGTATACATTTATAGCGTTCTTTTACGTTTTCAATTCAACAGAAAGCGAGATTTATAAACTCTGTCGCCTATGTGTTCTGACAAATTTTCTTTCGGAACAGTTTGGACCAACTTGCAGGGCTGACTTCTTTTACTGTCAAGGAATGATATTTATGAAATTTGGAATATAACAGTTAGATATGCTGCTAAATATATTGAATTTTTAGGGGAAAGGCAATATTTTAGACATTACTTCAATATAATAAATTATGTTTTCCAGATATATTTATCTTAATTATTTTGTAACCTTTTTAAAACTGCCATGACAACTTACCCAAGATATCAACCGGATGTATGAAATTAAATGCAATCTACAATTTATGCGTGTTTGTTGTGTTCTCCTTTGTTTTAATAATTTAATTTTAGTATCGTTTGATCTGAAATTTGATCTATTTTCTAAGATTGATTTTTGTCACTTTATTCAATAAACCTGTATTTTCCTTACTTTTTAAACTCCTTCCGTAATATGTCTCTGATTATGCTTTTTTTGTCTTGGTTTACTACCTGCCTCGAATATTTCTAATTATTTTCTAAAATCCTTACATTTAAAACTATTATCGATCTTTTGTTTTTGGTATCTTAGTTAAGGTAGCCCAAAACTTTTTATCATTAATACAATTGTTTTACAGGCAGCAAGAAATTAAGACTAAAACCAAAATGCTTTAAAAAAACCAACTCGTTCTGTTTTCAATAATTACCGGATATTAAATTTTTGTATTTTTGCAAAATAACAGTATCTGTTTCTTTGTAATATGAATCGAAATAATTTGACAAAAACATTATAATACACATGTAGACATAAACTTTACATGATTTTTCTGAACATTTTAGAAGAGCGCTCAAAATTATAAATTGAATACAATAATGAAAATTGCCAAAAAAACAAAGAACTTTAAATAAAGTATTTCGACCAGTCAAGAGATTTTTTTTCTGTTTTTGATTAGGTTCCTGTGACACAAGCTTAGTATCGGAGGTATCTGATAATCAGTTGACAAGTTCGTCACAATATAGTGAGCAGAGTAGTGCAAGTCGTTCTAGAATATCACCATCAGTTTCACTAGATGGCTACATCAATTCTGGATGGAGGCCTCTCTCTGATGACCTTAACCAATTTATACAGGTATGACGGAGTAAAAATTAGGTTTATAATTTTTCTTTTTCAACGGTTTTGAAATATTTACTAATTTTATAAATAAAACCGTGTTTCTTTAATAAACAAAAAAGCAATGGATACGATCTTCATTTTGTGTTCAGCGTCAAGCTAGTGTAAGTATCAAAGTATCGATATATCTAATACAATTAAAAATAGAGAAATGTAATAAGAACGTAATAAACGTAATGATAGAAAAAAAATTAAAACTCAAATTTGACAAAAAGAAAACTGACAATATGACATTGAGTAATTAGTTGTATTTTTATTCATTTCCTTTATGTTGTAAGTGTTGGCTGTAAAGAAAATTATATCCTTCTATTCAAGAATTCATTTCAAATGACAAAATTTAAATATAATGTTTTTTTTGGACAAAACTTTTCTTTTAAATAGGTAAAATTGAATAATTTAAGCCGAATAACTGCTATAGTAACACAAGGCTTGAACGGTGATGGACAGAACTTTGTAAGCAGATTTAGGATTTTACACAGCGTTGATGGTCGAATGTTTAAACCTTATGCCGACGGCACTGTCAGTGATAAGGTAGGAATAACAAAAATATAATAATTAAAACAAATAATGACTTTTGTTTTTAGTTTTTCTGTGACAGAAATTACTTTTTCTGCCACATACCATACTTGAATGTTCGAAAATGAACTATTTAATGAGGATTATTTTGATCTCAGCAGCTGGTTAAGAGTAAAATTCACAAAAAATTTATACAGGATTTATATGTCTGTCATTAATAAAGCAGTATTTTGAAATAACTTTATTGCTTTGCTTTTTTAAAACTTTGTATCGACATAATAATTTTTTTCTCGCATTAGACACGCGCTTTTTATTGCATTGGACAGTGGTTTTAATATGCTCTTTAACAAGATAACAGATGTTTACTTGAATATAATGTATAGTGTACAGTTAAATAAAATACAAGTCTGTAGATAAGTCTAACCGTAGAAATTGGATCAATCATGTTCTGACATTTTTATGAAAATAAAGTTGATATTGAAAACATCTGCTGCTATTTGTGCCGAGCATTTGTATCTAGAAATTCTGGACTCGATAATCCTCATCTCGGAATTTTTTAAATAAAACTCTTGTTCTGCAAAATTGTAAATCATAGTGATATAAGAATCTTTTGTACTTTTTATAGCGTTTGTTTACTACGACAGACAAACAAATGTACTCAGTAATTTAATGTTAATTTTTGTAGTGTTAACAGAAAAAAATGGAAATTTTGATCTTGTTCTCAGATGATTAAATAACCAGCTAACGTTTGATTTTAGTTTTTATCTGGAAATACAGATTCAGCAACCATACATGTAAACAGGTTAAGCTGTCCATTTTCTGCTCGTTACGTTCGTATAAACCCGCTTGAATGGGGAAAACACATTGGTCTCAGGTTTGATTTACAAGGCTGTGTTGAAAAAGGAGGTAATGACTTTTTTAAACGAACTATTAAATTGAAATAAAAATATATATTTCATTTGAAAATAAACCAATGAATTAATATTTATTAATTGTTACAGAAGTAATCGAAGCGCAACATATAATTTTTTAATAGTTCAATACTTATGGATAAACCAACTAAAAACTTAACATAAACAAAACAATACTAACGGTAAAAATGGGAAAAAATCAAACGCTATGAATATATAACAAATACCTGCTAAATTTTGATGTGCCATATGTGCACATTTCGGAAAATCATTCCTTATCAGGGACAAATAATAAAATATTGAAATATATTAAAATATTGAACTAAAAGATTGTCTGTAAATTTAAAGTCTATTTAAGGAATTTATTCTTTTTTATGATCCTTTAGTTATTCCCGAAACAACGTATGGAACCAATATTTCACCTACTGTTACACCGGGGATAACTATTCCTTCTGGTAAGATTTTTTAATAAGTGATATTTTCTTAATTGTTTAAGCAGTTATTAAAATAAAGAAATTTAAATCTGTATTACTAGCTGTTAAAAATACTCAACACAAAATTCCACAAAATAAATACAGAAAATTTAAAATGTATGACCACTGAAATTTTTTTAATTTTCTGTGTTAATCACAATTGATACATAAAAATCTTTAGTTGCATAATCAAGCTGTATTGTCATCAGTTGTATAATGAATTTAGGATTTATTATTCGAATTAGAAACAACAATTTAAAAATATACACTTAGAAACAAACAATATTTAAAAATACACTGAAAACTGACATATTAAAAATGTCATGGCAACTTTTATCGTCTTAAAGACGACATACTTTTTGGTTCTAATAAATACTTGTAATAATATTAAGAGTAATTTTAAATAATTTTTTCTATTATATGAAATTAAGCCACCAAAGCTCCTGCAGAGGTGTGTAAAACTCCAGGTCCACCTACAGACGGAGTTGTATATTGTGAAGGAACAATTTCAGAGCTGTAAGATTGTATTGTTTTGATAAAACAAGAATATTATGATATATTAGTAAATATAAATGGTTTAGTCTTGTAAGAAAGTAAAACAAATATATAAAAAGAGTTTCAAAATGTTCTATGTAAAGTTGTGCTTTGAAGGGAAAGCTCAAAAAAAAAAAAAAAAAAAAAAAAAAGAAAGCCGTTTAAGTAACATTCTTCGGAAAACCACACATATTTCAAATTCTTAGCTGTTCGTCATTTTTCGATTTCAAATTCGTAAGACATTTTTTGATAGAATTTTTCGGAAATATATTATATTATCTTGTTTTCTTTCACTACACGTTTATATATTACAGGGTTTGTACAGCTCAGTGTCGAGACGGATTTGAATTCAGTACTAAGGACACGCTTATAAAAAAGGCATGTGATAAAAGAGATGGAAAATGGATTACCGGTCAAATATATCCCCCATGTGTTCGTAAGTATAGCTATATTTGATTATACACTTCTTTTTTGCGCTTCTATTCTACATCGTTGAGGTTTGAAGGCTAACGTATCAACTTTTAAACGGTACCTCTTTAACGGGGGTGAGTTGACTAAAGGTGTTTAACATCCCAGTCAAGAAAATTTCACTTATATCGAGACGTCGCCAGTTATAGGCGAAAGTGCAAACATTTTGCCTGTGCGTTGCGCTGATGGCATTAAACAGCAGGGTTCTTTATCGTGCACGCCTGCCGTGACACGGGACCTTGTTTATTTAAAGTTCCCATGCAAAAGAACCGTGACTTTCATTTCGTAATGCCAAGTGCTTGGCGAATAAATAGTCACTATCCACTTTCAAGTCTTGGGTAAGATCCGGCCGGGGTTCGAACCCACGACCTTCCACTTACGAAGCGAGCACTCTACCAAATGAGCTACCGCAGTGGTTTAAATGGAAGACACAATTAAAAACGTAATACAATTTTGGCTAGTATTGTCAAATGATTTTAGGTTTTTTCAAGCCGAGAATGTCGCTCATTGTGTCAGGCGCTGTAAGTATTACCAAACATTTAGCTTTTGTACATATATGTATAATGATATAATACAAGTCCTCCGCACAGACAAATTTTAATCAACTTCATGTTTTGTTACCAAGTTTCCGTCCGGGGTTTCCGATGTTTAAAATTTTATCAAGTCAATTATTATTAATTCAAGGCCCATTGTTCTGAACTTAAACCATAATAATTTTATCCACTACGATTATGAGTACTCAGTATAGTATGTTGGAGGTCGGGTTTCGAATCCTTGCCGAGTCTCATCAAGACTTGAAAATTGGGATTGACATCCTTTTGCCAAGCACTCGCCATTTGAAATAAAAGTCACGGGGCCCTTCATGGGATACCTTAAAAAGCGATTATCCGTCTCGCGGCAGGCATAACACGTTAAAGAACTCTCCCTGCACATTGTCCTAAGCGCATTGAAAAGGCCTTAATTTCTGCTTATAGCTGGTGATGTCTCGATATTGTGAAAGTTCTTGAAAAGGGACGTAAAACCCCATTTGTCAATTAATCTTTACATAATTGATTATCTTGATTTCTTTTTATTTGTATTTTTGGTGTAATAAACCTTGACTAAAAATTGTTTTCCGAAAACCTAAGTAATGTAATTTAGTCTTAAAGCACTTTCAAAGATGTAATGTTTTATTATGCACATAAATATCAATCTGGCAAACACTTCCATAGGTGTCTATATTTTTGGAACCATTTTCATATCCGGCAGAAAATATTGTAGCATATAATTATATTGTATATTATATAAGTTTTGAAGGAAAATGACGACAAAGTAACCTTCTTTTTTGTGAACCAAAGTAGAAAAAATATGTTTTCTGAGCTACAGTAAATTGCCGGATAAATCGTGAAATGTTATTGGGATAAACTTTATATCTATTCATGTCTTAAAAACTTGTCCAAATAATTCCGTTTTGAATCACCTAACTATTAACTTAAGTATACTTTTTCAGCAATTAAAGTTTTTACTTAAATAAATTTATTGTTTTATTTCAGCTCTCCCGACGACTTTGCCAGCAACTCCCGTAACAGATAGTAAGTTGGAAAGACATTCACATTAAATACTAGTCAAGTCACAATAACTTATGTTTTTTAAAGGTTTACAAAGCTGGAGAAACTCCATTTGCTCAGTTACATAGAATAGTGAACTTATTGTTGATTTAACGGTTTTTAACCTTCAGAAAATTACGCCTTGGGTTTTTATGCGTATTCGTAATTTTTCGGTTTTACAAGGACTTTTTTGATACCATTTAATTTTTCGCCAATTTTTCTTAGTTTGCATTCTTAGCACTGTATTCAATTTTTATTGTTTCAGAAAACTGTATTGGTAGCCAGATTGACTGTATTAATAAGCCAAACGGAGATTACCAGACCTGCGGCGCATGCCATTTTTATGCTTCCTGTTCTGAAGGATATGTCTACGTCAGACCGTGTCCTACCAACCTTCTGTTTGATCTAAGAACCAGAAGATGTGAATTTAAATCTGACACTTGTTATCATCATACTCCTCCTTTTGTAGGAAAATAATTGTTTTTACATTATTGAACATACTTAACATATACATATACATATATAAAAAATAAACATTTAATATTTTGCATTTTTATATTGGATAAAATCTGACGAAAATGACATTATCATTTAAAACTGACTTTCTTGTATTCATTGATCATTTGTTTGATAATAACCATTTAACATTCTATAGAAAAATTTATAATTGACACATTATTGTCATAATCCATTTTCATTTGAATTATTAACAATTTATTGTATATAAAAAACCGTTTAGAGAAAAGTAAAGTTCTAAACAAAGCTATATTGTACAACATTTTTAATTAGATACAATTAGATTGGAATGCTGTATACAAGAATTGTTTTACCTGAATGACCTTGTTCTATTATTATTAAATATACGTATAAATGCAAGAAAATAAAATAAAACATACAGTTTATTTATGACAGCGTTCGAGTTTGTGAATTTTCCTGTTATTAATGATAAGGAAATACTTGCAGAATTAACACCTGTGAATGTATATCATAAATAGGTATAAAATCAGTCGCTAAAAACTTATTAAGAAACGTATTTGATTACCTTGAAATTTAGTTGTTCTTTGCCTTCAAGAGCAAATAGTGTAATCAATATGTCAAGGTATTACCTAATAAACTTTAATATACATCGAATACCGGGATAAATAGAGAATTGTGTATTTAACTAAAGTAGAAATAGTCATTCCTAACTGATCAACATTAAACACAACATGCGCTTTTATTATAACCCATTTCTATTTTCCAAACCACAACCACCCCAAAAAAGAAAAAAAATCCATCAAGGAATGTTTTAAACTAGTATCATAACCTATTTGATTTTGTCATATTTGTTCTATCTTTAATTATTTTTATTCGAATACTTTGGTTAAGAGGTATCAAAAATTAAAAAGGGTGCGGGTTTTGCGACAAATTTTGTTATATTAAATATTTAAGAAGCTCTAGTTTTAAAAGTCCCTTTTATTCTTGCACATCAATGTTAAACATTTGTGTATAAATAACGGATTATAATGTTTTAAGGGAGTTTTGTTAGTTTTAATTGATAACCCACGTTTTTGAATCTGAATAACTAATTAAAAAAATGTTGATTTAGATGTTTCTCTGAAAGTAATATTTGTTATACATTATAGCATGTATTTATATCTTTCTTAGCATAATAAGAAGAAATAACAAATTTCATAAGTTTGCCATTTATTTTTGTTGCATTAGCAATCAGCAGGATATAATTTTTAAACATAAAATATTAACACCTTATTTTAGGTAGATAACTGTGATTAGATCAAAATTTATTTTCTTATTGGAAAATACCTCAAATCAATGTGGCGTTATTCATTTAACTTTAAGAACGTGATATTTTGTTTTGTTGATATCTAAATATTCACACATACACACACGCACGCACGCGCGCGCGCGCGTTGTGATTGTTGCAGCACAAAATTAATCATCACTTTGACTTTTACAAAGGAAATGAGGCCAGACTCTCGAAAATGTAAGCACATCCTGTTTAACTACATACAACCTCCACCTGCGAAAACAAAATGAAAGGAACAAAAAATTATAGGAAGTCAAATCTGCCCAGGAAAAGTTTGGATACAGATTGTAAAATATTGTAATGACGACCGTTATACTTTTAAATAGCGTTGATAAGCCTTGGATTGCAATTTTTAGTCAAGTTTTATAAGCAGTTTGTTGCCTTGTTAAAAGTTTCAATAGTGAAAACAAGCACTATACGCAGAAAAAGCTTGAATATTACTGCACAGTAACAGAAATGTGTATGAGGAGTTGATATACATCTGACTTCCACGTGTATCAAAGTTATTTCTTTCACTTTAAAACATTTTATAGCAAATATATATTCAAGTGCTATATGACGAACCTTTAATTAAGGAAATTGTACATACAAATAAATTATAACTTATAATAGGAGTTCCTTTGTTTTATTTACATGACTTCACGATAATTGTATAGTTTCTTTTATCTAATGAAGAAATCAGGTAAATATTTAGTTATATACTTATTTTATAAAAAAAAGTTTTAAAAATGCTTCTGCTAATTTTTTCTTATATATCCTTTTTTATCTTGAATTTAAAATAGCAGGATTAAATATTCAGGTAGAAATGGTATTTAGAGCCATCTTAGCTTACTTATCAAGTCCATCAGCTGCAATCGTCACTCTTTATGATAAGTTAATTTAGATACATTGTTCCTTGCACATTATATAAGCAATTCCTGTAAGATGTTATAATCACTCTTAACAACATAGCCTACGATTTCTATTTTTTTTTAAATTTTATCACAATTGCTAAAAGACATTCAAATTGACAATTGTCGATGACAAGCTCTGAAAAACTTATCGATTATTGAAGTCCCGATTTCGAATGAACATGGGATTTCATAACGGTTTATAATATTATTAGATGACTCCGACAATCCCACATGTTTATAACTAGCTACCATACCTATTTAGATTAAAATAAACTCATTCCATCAAACAATATGGCAATATCTATAAAATGTATATATTAGTATAAAATGAAATAATGCAGTATATATATATATGAGATATTAGAATATGTACTTGCTCATAGCAATTGAACCATAGACATGAAACAATAAATGAATGAAAAAAATCAAAACTATTGTGAAACTTCTACCTGGCCACTGTTAATAAGAAGAAAATGGTATCCACTGGTTTAGGAACTATAATTGGAAGAAACCTGCCCTCCAATTTATTAAACAGCTAGTAGTCTATTAACATGTAAATAATGACAAACTTATATTACTACACAGTGAATAAATAACCCGGAATATCTATAATTATGCATTTATTTTGTTGTTTTGCTATATCAATAGATTGAGTTTATCAATTTTAGGTAAAATGCCAAAATGTTGTACATTTTGTTTATGATGTTTACAGAATTGCTGTATGTAATCAGCGGATTAAACTCTACAAAAGGTATGTTTTAATCATATCATTGAAATTCTTCGTATTCTTATTTACATCCTAGTGTACATATTCCATAGCCAGTGACAAAACCCTTAATCTGCATTACATTGCAAAAAGTAAGGTATTCGATAAAATATAAATCCTAAGAGTTATTCACAATTTTTGACATATGTTTGCTTAATTGCAAAATGGGTTACTGTTAAACATGTACTTTGAGACTAAACAAACAAATAAAATAAAACCCATGACTTATCCAAGTAAAATATGCCACTGATCTTCTCGTTTATGGTTTTGTATAAAAAAGTTTTTTTTGGTTATGTAGATTCATTTATTATTCAATATTTATATAACATACCGTTATTAATATCGTTGACCTCAGACAATTTTTTTGTGTTTCCACAGGTCCCTTTGTATATATTATCGTAACATATTTAAGACTTTTAATGGGAAATATATAATTATCATTTTAGTTAATCTGAAAATAAAATATCAAACACTGATGTCTGAAAATGAGACAAATGCTGCTGGCTATTTCTTTAGCTTTATATTCTGCTACAACATTATTTGCCTTATTTTAGCCAACTGTAGAAAAGGAACGTATTTCAACATTATCAAAAAGGAATGTATCTTGTGTCCGGAAGGTCAATATCAGAATATTACTGGTCAATTTACCTGCATTGAATGTCCGAATCAGAAGTTAACGCTATTCCCAGGGTCCGACTCTGAATGCAAATGCATAGGTATGTCTAAATATAAACAAAGCTAAACCATTAACAATGACATCAAATAAGTAAAATTACTTATTGCTCATCAGTTGCCATAAATAATAATAATAATAATAATAATAATAATTATAGGTTGATTGTAAATGCTTTATGTTTACATTATCCTGGAAACCCACAAAATAATCAAAACCGAATATGAACTGTATTAAAAGGAATGGTTATTCATCAACTGAAGTATTTTTCGATACTCAAAATAAAATCATGAAATTTCAAGTTGATTGGCAAAAAAATATTCAATTATCATTTTTAAGTTTGTATTATAATTTCAGATCTTGAAGAGCTACTTAATCCAGATTATAACAGTAAGTTTATATTTAAAAATAGGATAACTTTCTCTGTTTTAATAACAATACATAACAGCCAACAAATAGCAATGAGATCTGTATGTACTTGTGATATCTTATGATCTTCGTGATTTTAGAATTTCTTATAAATTGAAAACTATCAGCATGGTTACAAAAATGCCATCAATGAGGTCAACAAACAATTGCACATTTAGCATAACCAAATATTAAATTTGTTCACAGATGCCAAGTTACAAGGGAATATTTTATATCTGGGAACAAAATCAAAGATTGCAGATCCTATAGTTACCAATCAATTGTTATTATCTTAGCATTAAAACTACTTTTTATTAATTCGGAGTTTTTTGCCTTGACTGCCTGTTTGTTTCCATAAACATAATTTTTTTTCTAATATTAGTTCCACAGTTTGTTACCAAAACATGTTTCCAGTTTAACTTACTGCTTTAGGGTATCTAAGTCGGAAACGTGCTTATCTGATTGGTGGAAGATTACTTCTATACGATTTTTTGCGAAGCCCTTTTATTAAATGTCTTTCAGATAAGACTGTGAAAACAAATTTACCATACCTAAATGTACTTGACAGTAAATTTTACTTCCCTATGTTTATTGTCACGTAGTTTATAAAGGTATTGTATAATTTTTATTATTTAACTTCTTAGAATTTAAAATAGAATATCCATTGTGTTTATTTCAGAATGTGTAAATTCATGTATAGGACGCACAGACGGTAACTACCAGTCCTGTCACTCATGTAATGTGTATGTATCGTGTAGTGGTAACATTATAGTAGATCATAGACCATGCCCAGAATACCTGTTCTGGGACGATAATTGTAAACAATGCGTGCAGTTCTCTCCAACTTGTTATTATAAAAAGATTACATAGACAAATACCGGTTTACAGTGCTCAGAGGAACAGAGAAAAATAAAAGGCTTAAATAAAAAATAAGAAAAAATTATAAAATATAATGTATAAATAGACACTTTTAATAGATGATATACATGCATGTACTGCTAAACATGAGCTAGGTTTTGTCAACGGCTTCGTTTAACAAATCTTTTTATGCTCTATCATTACATTTACATCTTCAGATAGGGAATTCAACATTTCTTTAGTACTGGTTGCACGTTTTGGTATCTTTATATGATCATCTTTTGGCGTAAGTCTTGTAAGCAAGATAATTATGAACATTCTTTAAAGCGATTTAGCACAGACTGTATTATGATATTACAACTATCCTAAAAAGTTTAATCTCCTTATAATGAATGAATACACTGATAGAACACATCATTAAATTACCTTGCACTCGGAACATCTTCGGTGGCAGAAATACAGAAAAGTGTCTGTATTATCATATATGTATCTCGTTGCCTTAATAGCTTGAAAGTAAATATTTTAATAACTGGTACAACATAACCTTTTAATTGGACTACGCTTCTAACCATACATTTATACTCAAGCTCAATATACATTTTTCAAAAAGTTTTCGAAAAACAATTTCTTCAAATAGCTGTATCACCTTGGTTTTTGTTTCTGGTACGGGTGTCTGAAAATAGAGCATCAAATATCAAAGGTATAATTCCTTAATCACAACTTTTTAAAAATAATTATGTTTATATTAAACATCTTAACGAGTTTCTGGCGTTTATTTATAAATTCCGGAATTTTTATATTAACATCTTACGAGTTTCTGACGTTTATTTATAAATACCGGAATCTGTTTTGTTTTTTTCTCGTTTAATGTTCTTGGAGTGAAAGTATGACGCATTTCTGTAACCTTTGTATGTATAGCAATTCGTGACAAAATACGGATTATACACGTTTTCTCTCTGTATATACAGATTTTATATGTACTCACTGAACAGCTTAAGAATTAAAAAGTTTTAATTGTTATATGGCAAATCGTTATGTTCTCGTTTAAACAAGCTGCAGATAAAGGCTGGACAAGAAACTAAGCTGTTCCACTGCTGTATTATTTGATTTGAGTTATGGATGGACATATAGAGATAGCGCGTTTTCAAATAACATTTGTGTGATAGTGTAATTGTACTTAATTGAGTCTTGTACTACATTAAGAATAGAAAAAGGAAAAAGGAGGATAACGTGTTATTTTATAAGTTTAAAAACCACTAACTATTTTAATTTGAATTAATTATCAGTAAATATGTCTATTTAATTTTATGAAAACCTTTATGTAAAACAGCGCTTTATTATATGTCAAGTTATTTTAGGACCTTAAATAAAGAGTAGTGATTTGACAGAAATTAACTATCATTCACTCAATTAAGTGTACACTCAACTCAAATGTTTCCATTTTTCTCCCATATTTTGAAAAAAAATATGAGACAATGTTTTGTTTCAAAAACGCTAAACAATTTTAAAATAACATTTGATATTCAACTTTACCTGTGACATGACTTAAAAACTTCAGTGAAATATCCCCTTATTTGTGTTAAGTGTACACTCAATTGTGTGAATGATTGTGAAACTGGGGTTTGATCGTTTATCCATCCAAATTTACTTTAAAGTTATAAACTGATCACTTGCAGTTTCTTGATTCCCCTAATGAAGGTTTTAAATTCCATGCCATACCGTTCAAATGTTTTATACTGCGTAGGCATTAATAAAAACTGGATTTTCCAAAAACAAAATCACAGGAAAATCCTGAAATAAATACTTAACACACTTGCCTTAAGTAATCATAATCTTCTGACTTCCATATTTAGTCTATAAGTTGTAAGTGTATTAAAGAGCATTAAGTCGTAACTTCTCGTTATTTGTATCTATATATTACATCTATGATATAAGACACATTTTCAGAAATCAAAAATCAAAGATGAACTATTACAAAGAGAATACTTATATCAACCTGACGATAAAAAGTTTGGAGGAAAAATTAACATAGGGGGTCTACGTGATATAATTTCTTTTATTTTTTTAATTTTTGTATATTATACACTAGTGATGTCCTCATTCTTTGCAAACTTTTGATATTTTTATTTGATTTTTATCTATGACGTCACGATTAAGCAGTATTTTAGCGTTTAAATCACGTTTATGTATCTCTTGTCACACACACACACACACACACACACACACACACACACACACACACACACACACACCATATTTTGTGTGTCGTCACTCTGTCATTCCGTGGATTTATGTTCTTGTATTTCTAGAACTTACTTTTGTATTGTAAGTTCCTGTATAACATAATATATTAACGATACCTTCTTCCACCTGTATAAATACTGTACTCTGTTCCATAATGGATTCATCTCGACGTTTTATTTTGAAAATTCGTTTACCACAGTCTCTAACTCTTTTGTATAAAAAACAACATGCTGAAAGTAAGAGCGTTTAATATTTCAAGCAACATTTAGAAAGACAAATGAAACCCTAATAATACATGGTTGAAAATTACCAAAACAAAAACAACAACTTATAATCTTTGTTGTCCTCCTCCTCCCCTTCAACATTTTTATCATCATAAAAAGCTTTTATAAACAAACAATTTTGTCTTTCTTTTGTGTAGCAT
Source organism: Tegillarca granosa (assembly GCA_029721355.1). Lineage (NCBI taxonomy): Eukaryota > Metazoa > Mollusca > Bivalvia > Arcoida > Arcidae > Tegillarca > Tegillarca granosa. The sequence goes on along the minus strand of CM056611.1, from coordinate 7,743,971 downwards.
ATACTGAATTGACGTGATTATCAGGACAAGGGCAAATATAACTAATACTACAGTTGACTTCAATTTGGTAAGATACAACATCTCCTTAGTAACTGATATATAAAGAAGTTGCCTAAAATTGTATTAAACATACTTACCTATCAATACTCCAATCGCTGTAAAAAATAAAAATAATAAATAAATAAATGAATAAATAAATAAATAAATAAATAAATAAATAAATAAATAAATAAATGAATGAATAAATAAATAAATAAATAAATAAATAAATAAATAAATGATAAATAAATGAAATAATTAATTAATAATATTAGTTACATAGTTTTTAAGCAGGGTTTATTGGAATTTCTAATCTGTGGCCATATAACCCTGAGCCGCAGGCTTTCATAATAAGTTACAGCTTCTGTACAGTAGAAATCTGTCAAAAGTTAAACACTAAGCTAACGAAATAGTGCCAAGTCAGGTAGCTCACCTCGACCCCTCGTTAGCTATATCTCGGCAGCTTCTCGGCTCCTCGACAGATCTTCGGCCACTCGACCCTTCGTTAGTTTTTTTTTTACCGTTCGACCACTAGTTAACTCATGCAGCTAAATTGTTTATATCGATATTTTAGAAGCGATTAAACTGGAATAATCATTGGTGGGACATGAAAGTGTAAATAAGACCTTCAATGATAATAGTGATGATCGTTGATTATATTGTTTATTCAAAAAACAAATAAAAAATGTTTCCAAAATAATATATTTAAAATTTATTTATGAATTATTGATTTGTATTTTTTCAACACAATGACATTTCAATTTTAGTTTTAAATGTCGATGATTGATTTATCTTATATATATATTTACAATGACATTCTAAACAGGCGCTCGGTTACTAACTAACGAGAGATCAACTACTCGACCACTAGCTAACGAGAGATCAACTACTCGACCACTAGCTAACGAATGATCAACTACTCGACCACTAGCTAACGAGTAATCAGCTGCTTGACCACTAGCTAACGAGTGATCAACTGCTTGACCACTAGTAAGCCTTCTTGATACCTCGTTAACTAGTGGTCAAATAAGCTGCCGAGGGGCAGATAAAGCTACATTTAACCATAGTCTACCGTATGAAGTTTCAGAAAGTTCTACACATAACCATGATCTAATACATAAAGTTGCGGGTATACACTTTGCCAGAAAATTTAAGTAGGTAATTTCGATGACTTAAAAAGTAGCAGACAATTACCAGAATATTTAAACCAGAACAAGACAACTAACTCTGATGGGATAAATAACAAAAACCATAAATAATGCTGTCAGAAACTATGAGAGGTATCAAGGCTCAATGACCTATCAGAAACTATGAGAGGTTTCAAGGCTCAATGACCTGTCAGAAACTATGAGAGGTATCAAGGCTCAATGGCCTGTCAGAAACTATGAGAGGTATCAAGGCTAAATGACCTGTCAGAAACTATGAGAGGTATCAAGGCTCAATGGCAACCTTGCTTCGAGTATTATCTGGTTTTAATTGGACATAAAGGTTTCTATTTAGACTCGAGGTTTTCAACATGTCGAAAATTGTCCTTTGATAAAGCAACTAGACGTACCTATCACTGCAGTTTAAGCAATATTATAAAGGATTAAATAAAAAGTTTTCAGGTCTTACTATATATACGATGATCCACACGGGGACACAAAGTACAGAAAATACTTACCTATAAGTATTAAACAAACTATCAATACGATAATACACACGGGGACACAAAGTACAGAAAGTACTTACCTATAAGTATTAAACAAACTATCAATACGATTAGCCATACAGGGGTACCATTTTCTGAAATAAACAAACACGTTTTAAAATTACATGTATGTTATGATGAAATAATAGTGTTCTGTGGTAAAATAAATGTATGGTAAATAATATTCCAATATTTTGAATTTTGTAGCTAACAATACATGCACAACGCATGTGATACTAGCTTAGTGACCTGAAACAAAGTCATGAAAAAGTTAAATTATCATAAATCAGTGTTTTTATTATAGTAAAATATTTTAGCAATATGCAAAAGATTAACGGGAAAGAAATTAATGGGAAACGAACGGATTAATTGTCTGATGCCGGTATAAAAACTTTGTCTTAGTCAACTTATAGAAAACCGTAGTGTACGGATAGCGATAACAACTTATGATAGTAAACTTAAATAAAATCTTAAACACTGAGATCTCTTCGATTGGTGTTCGAACTGAGAAGGGATTGAGGCTATGATAGGTAAGATTGCTTCCTATACCTGAGTATTTAATAACAATCAAGATGACTCATTAACTGCCTAAATAATAACAATTTTATTACCGTTATCAGTTTTCTCTGCCTTGTGGTTATTTGATCCTAGAAAATAAGTAAATTTTACCACTTAGCTACAGCTAACACGATCACTAACGTCAAACAATAATAAAAAACAATGTAGAAAAGACTTATTATCAGACTTTCAACGAACGCTGGGTCAACACTAATGTCATGTTTCAAATTGCTCATTATTCAAGCACCAGACTACCAAATCTGATTTTTAAGAAAATTTTTCATATAATTCTTAAATTTCTTAAATTTAAATATATATATATATATATATATATATATATATATATATATATATATATATATATATATATATATATGTATATATATAAAATAAGACTGTTTAAGAAACAGAACATGTTCCAAAACATTGTCTTTGGGCTCACCTCCCGGATTGAATTGTCTCGCAAAGACATACGGTATCACTGTAACAACAATCAAATAAACAATTTCTGTGATGGCGCTGTGCATGCTTTAGGCATGAAACGTTTTCCTAAAATAAAAAAAAGTCATTTCAAATCATATAAATGGTAACAAAAATAAAAATTACATATATTTATAGTAACATATATAAACATATAATACGCTTCATATACGTATAGTTAGTTGCAGAGATTTCAATTTTTTCTTTAAAATATTGTTCAGTAAGCACAGTAAGGACCCCTTTACGGGCAGAGATATACTAGTACTTTTAAAATGTAACTTTGACATGAGGACGAAGAAAAACATCGGTTGCTAAATTAATTTAAAGTCGGTCTGTTCTAAGTGTAAGATTAAATAAAGTTTAAATACCAATAGCCTATAGAATAGTGTGGAACTGTTACAGAAGAGGCCTTATGTCAAAAGTGACAAAAAACATCTTCAAATCCGCCATTAGAATCAAAATACCTTTGTTTGGAAAATCTTACTGATTAATAATTGTAAACTGAAAAAAAAATGGGTAAAATGGTTAATCAAATGCATTGAAAGCGTAGAAAGCCATGTTAGACTACAAGTATGATAGTTAAAGGTGATATCAGAAGCTTACCGGGGTGTGTAAATTAACGTTGTTATGTGAAGATAAAATACAATTTTGATTTAAACAAAAGCTAAAAAAGACAAACGTTAACATAACACAGATGTTTAAAGCCCTTATTTAGAACCCAATATGACCTACATACAAACGTTAACATAACGCAGATGTTTAAAAGTCCTTATTTAGAACCCAATATGACCTACATACAGACGTTAACATAACGCAGATGTTTAAAGTCCTTATTTAGAACCCAATATGACCTACATACAAACGTTAACACTACATACAAACGTTAACATAACGCAGATGTTTAAAGTCCTTATTTAGAACCCATATGACCTACATACAAACGTTTACATAACGCAGATGTTTAAAGTCCTTATTTAGAACCCAATATGACCTACATACAAACGTTAACATAACGCAGATGTTTAAAGTCCTTATTTAGAACCCGATATGACCTACATACAAACGTTAACATAACACAGATGTTTAAAGCCCTTATTTAGAACCCAATATGACCTACATACAAACGTTAACATAACGCAGATGTTTAAAGTCCTTATTTAGAACCCAATATGACCTACATACAAACGTTAACATAACGCAGATGTTTAAAGTCCTTATTTAGAACCCAATATGACCTACATACAAACGTTAACATAACACAGATGTTTAAAGCCCTTATTTAGAACCCAATATGACCTACATACAAACGTTAACACTACATACAAACGTTAACATAACGCAGATGTTTAAAGTCCTTATTTAGAACCCAATATGACCTACATACAAACGTTAACACTACATACAAACGTTAACATAACGCAGATGTTTAAAGTCCTTATTTAGAACCCAATATGACCTACATACAAACGTTAACATAACGCAGATGTTTAAAGTCCTTATTTAGAACCCAATATGACCTACATACAAACGTTAACACTACATACAAACGTTAACATAACGCAGATGTTTAAAGTCCTTATTTAGAACCCAATATGACCTACATACAAACGTTAACATAACGCAGATGTTTAAAGTCCTTATTTAGAACCCAATATGATCTACATACAAACGTTAACATAACGCAGATGTTTAAAGCCCTTATTTAGAACCCAATATGACCTACATACAAACGTTAACATAATGCAGATGTTTAAATCCCTTATTTAGAACCCAATATGACCTACATACAAACGTTAACATAACACAGATGTTTTAAAGTCCTTATTTAGAACCCAATATGACCTACATACAAACGTTAACATAACGCAGATGTTTAAAGTCCTTATTTAGAACCCAATATGACCTGCCTACATAAGCTTACAACTACGTATAAAGACAGCTCTGAAGAAGCTTTACATTGGTCACTGACATTAATCTAAAGAAGCCTTAAGCGTTCAATAGTGTATACATGTATGTGTATAGAATAGTAATGGAAAAGATAGTTCACATTCTGTTGATGAATGCATGGGGCACTTAACTTTGTAGTTTTGATATTCATTTTGAATTTATTTCAACCAGTATTACATACAAGAAAGACTGTTATTGGTTAAACGGTGTGGATTTTTTTTTATTTTGTAATATAAGCATTTACCTTAGGAAAGTATATATATTCCGTCTGTACTTAAAACATGTATATAACATCTCTAACGATATACCCATATTCTAAATACTCAAATTAAGTGTCGAAAGGGTAGACTGTCTTTCGGACTGTTAGGTCAACGACTTACCTGAAAAGTTTTTACTTTTTCCAAGTCATCGGGTCAATATAAACTGCCAACCTTCTATGTTCTCGCCATTGTTTTCGGAACAATATAACGACAAGTAAATGTAGATGGTCGCAAAATCTCTGTCTTAAAAATATTTACAATCACATATAGGTGCACAGGATAAAAACAAACTTATCGTCAGTATAAGGTACACTCTACGCATGGCTTCACATAAACGATTCAAGCATTGAGTTTACCTGTGCTTCTATAGTAAACGCACAAACATGTGCATCATTTTATTTAAATTTACTACATAAGTAAAATCACTTTAGATGTAAATGCATCAAGTCTGAGTTATTTAATTTATTGGAGAGAGCAGTGGGATTTTTTAAGTCTGATTTGCAATACGGTGTAAATTCAGTCATAAAATCAAAAACAAGATCCATTCTCAATTTTCCTTCCCAATAAGATGATCTTTGAGTTTTACCGCCAACTAATAATTTATATCCTTCTAAAATAAGGTTAGTTTTAACAGTTACACTAATTATATGGATTAATTGCATTCTTTCTTTAAATTAAAGTGTATGACCTATATTGTTTTCGAGGAAAACACTCAATCGTTATTTTTTAAAAATAATGTTTAAATATAACTAATTTTTATGTATGACATCAATACTAAACGTAATGATGTAAGTAAAAGTGGCTTTATAGACAAAATCCTTTACTTTAAAGTATGCACTTGTACATGCATGTAACTAATACAATTTTAAACACTAGACAGGCAGTTAATAAATTTGTATAAATCGACAAGAGGAACTTCATCAACAGTGTAAAGGATAAAGTCTAATTCTTCAGAAAACTTAATTTACAATAATCAACATGGGATATTTGTGGTTCTTCATGATTATTATTTGTGGTAGTTTGATTAGAGCAAGTTTATCAAATTCTGAAAACAGCTCTAAAAGTACACGACAAAAAATCGACATGAAGACGGATATTAACGAATTAAAGTGGGAAATGGAATCGTTAAAACAAGAACTCGGAGACATAAGAAAACTGAAGGATGACGTTAAGGTTATAAAAGAAACCATCAACAATCAAGGTATTGATACTTAAATAATAATGATATGTGTTATCTACATAGCACCTTATTTATTTATTCATTCAGGTTTAATCTATTTATTTATCTATGGTTTTATTTATTTAATTCATTCAAGTTTAATTTATTTATTCATCTAAGGTTTTATTTATTTATTTATTCAAGTTTAATTAATTAATTAATTAATTTATTTGTATTCCCTTTTTGTTTTATTTTTGTCTGTTCTGATCACCCTGACGTATAATTTCCATGTGTCCGTCATCTTATGGTCATCATTCCGATATTATCTTAATATTTAAAAAAAAACATTATTATTATTATTTAATGTCTTTTTCTTTAACACTTCAATATTAACCTGACAATATATTGTGTTAAAAATAAAGCTAAAGTTTTTCACGTAAAATGATTTTAATTTAGTATTTAGAGACACTAATTAATTTCATTTGTAAAAATGGGAACCACTTAGTAATAAATGTTGCAAAAATAGTTGAACAATATCAATTAACTTTTTAAAACAATGTTCCAAGATCGGAGATTTTGTAAATAGGGATTGCTGTCTGTAAAAATGTTAAATGTAAAACGCCCATCATAAATTATAAATCACTAGTTTTTTGATATTACAAACAGTTATAGAGATATGTATTTACTTTACATATCACTAAGATTGATTGTGTTTTTGGTGTGCTGTTTGGTTGCTCCGGCTATTGCCAAATATGAATGTTTAAGGATGAATTCTATATGTCAAATTAGAAAAAAAATCGCGAGTTTATTTTTATTTGAGCTTTGAGAAAAGACATCAACACATTAAGGCGAAAAACTATAGCAAAAATAAAATCAATAATATCAATCAAAATATGTTTTTACTTAAAATGTTAAAGTTAAAGTCAGCTGAATAACTAAGATCGTTATTTGGCATAACGGTTTTTATTTTCTCTTATACAAACAACAAATTGATTGACCATTTCAAATTGCAATTGTCATCCACTGAGGCGTAAAACACCATTACTCCACTCCACTGTCCGGTTTAAGCACAAGTTTTTATCGTTTTTATTCTGATTTGTGTTTTGCAGATAACATCGCAGACAAAGTAATAAAGAATATAAAATCCGTTCACTCATCTGTTAAAATACAAATGGACGAATTCGATAGAGTAATCGATAATTTAGACGTCAATTTGAAAATGTCTGCTTTGAACTTTGAATCAAGGGTAGAAACTTTGGAAAACAAGATCATGGATTTTAGACAGGAAATAAGCGTTAACTTAACAGAGATGAAGTACCAGTTAAATGCCTGCAACATAACCGTGTCGTCGACTGATGCATCACAGATGATTCTGAGGCAACAGATCCAGGAAAATTTGATAAATTTGCAGAAAACTCAGGAAATGCTGGAAACGTTTATGGAGCGTGTGAATGTAGCACTACGGAATACAAGCAACAGTATAAATATGAAATGTTGTTTTACGCCCGAGTCTCGCATTTTCATTAATATCGAGGCGGTCCGAAGTACTTGAATATATCAACGACATTCCATTCAGCAAGCGAACTGATAAACTTTCTCATACTAAGATCTGTGTGAGCGGGATTTGAACACGATTAGTTGGGGCACTGTGGTTCAAATAAGAGAAATAGTTATAAAAACGTTTGATGATCAGGGGCCTAAAAAAATAATGTAAACGAAAAAGCCAATAATCTGGTCATTACATCAAAGTACAAAAAGTCCGAAATCCTTTTTCAAAGTTCTTTAATGTCTAAATCGGTAATCTGATACGAAAAATCCCCTTTGTTACGCCAATTTATTATTTATTTCGTGACGTCATTTAACCAATTTCTAAACGCACCTGTGTACCTGTATCTAGACTTCGCAAATTCAAGTGGGTCACTTGACGAGAATTTTAACCGTATGAAAATGGACACCTTTACCACACCAGCGTAATTATACTTAACAAAAACTTGTTTAGTATTATTTTCATCTATATCAAGACATTTTATAGAATGAGGGAGGAACCCGGAGTACAAATATAATTCTAGACCTGTCAAACTTTTTTTACCTGTACAATGATACCCATTGAGAACCAAACATAACCAATACCGTTGAGGGTAAATTTGATAGAATTTGGTTTGTAGTTTGATAACCAGTCAGCCACCAACATAGCTATTTATGTATATGTTACATAATAATTATTCTTATGTTTTACAGCTCCTATACCGATGCCAGTAACAGAACCCCAAAAAAGTAAGAATAAGTATTATTTTGTGTACAAAAATTAGAATTTGTTAATTCACAAAAACGTTATAAAAAGCTTTGATAGTCAAGAACAATAGCCTTGACCTTTCTGGTGATTTCTGATATTTCTCCATGGGCTTGCAAGTGTAGCAGTATTGTATTCTTTAGGTTTATAAACAATAATTATAAATTATTTCTGAACATTGACATTTAGCCCATTTTCCAAACGTGTATGTCCTCCACCAACAGCCTGCCAAACGCACATATACTGTATGTCCTCCACCAACAGCCTGCCAAACGGACATATACTGTATGTCCTCCACCAACAGCCTGCCAAACGGACATATACTGTATGTCCTCCACCAACAGCCTGCCAAACGGACATATACTGTATGTCCTCCACCAACAGCCTGCCAAACGGACATATACTGTATGTCCTCCACCAACAGCCTGCCAAACGGACATATACTGTATGTCCTCCACCAACAGCCTGCCAAACGGACATATACTGTATGTCCTCCACCAACAGCCTGCCAAACGGACATATACTGTATGTCCTCCACCAACAGCCTGCCAAACGGACATATACTGTATGTCCTCCACCAACAGCCTGCCAAACGGACATATACTGTATGTCCTCCACCAACAGCCTGCCAAACGGACATATACTGTATGTCCTCCACCAACAGCCTGCCAAACGGACATATACTGTATGTCCTCCACCAACAGCCTGCCAAACGGACATATACTGTATGTCCTCCACCAACAGCCTGCCAAACGGACATATACTGTATGTCCTCCACCAACAGCCTGCCAAACGCACATATACTGTATGTCCTCCACCAACAGCCTGCCAAACGCACATATACTGTATGTCCTCCACCAACAGCCTGCCAAACGGACATGTACTGTATGTCCTCTACCAACAGCCTGCCAAACGCACATATACTGTATGTCCTCCACCAACAGCCTGCCAAACGGACATGTACTGTATGTCCTCTACCAACAGCCTGCCAAACGCACATATACTGTATGTCCTCTACCAACAGCCTGCCAAACGCACATATACTGTATGTCCTCCACCAACAGCCTGCCAAACGGACATATATTGTATGTCCTCTACCAACAGCCTGCCAAACGGACTTATACTGTATGTCCTCTACCAACAGCCTGCCAAATGGACATATACTTTATGTCCTCTACCAACAGCCTGTCAAACGGACATATACTGTATGTCCTCTACCAACAGCCTGCCAAATGGACATATACTGTATGTCCTCTACCAACAGCCTGCCAAACGGACATATACTGTATGTCCTCTACCAACAGCTTGCCAAACGGACATAGACTGTATGCCCTCTACCAACAGCCTGCCAAACGAATATATACTGTATGTCCTCCACCAACAGCCTGCCAAACGGACATATACTGTATGTTCTCCACCAACAGCTTGCCAAACGAACATATACTGTATGTCCTCCACCGACAGCCTGCCAAACGGACATATACTGTATGTTCTCCACCAACAGCCTGCCAAACGGACATATACTGTATGTCCTCTACCAACAGCCTGCCAAACGGAGATATACTGTATGTCCTCCACCTACAGCTTGCCAAACGGACATATACTGAATGTTCTACACCAACAGCCTGCCAAACGGAATATTCTGTATGTCCTCTACCAACAGCCTGCCAAACGAACATATACTGTATGTCCTCTATCAACAGCCTGCCAAACGGACATATACTGTATGTCCTCTATCAACAGCCTGCCAAACGAACATATACTGTATGTCCTCTATCAACAGCCTGCCAAACGGACATAGACTGTATGTCCTCCACCAACAGCCTGCCAAACGGACATATACTGTATGTTCTCCACCAACAGCTTGCCAAACGAACATATACTGTATGTCCTCTACCAACAGCCTGCCAAACGGACATATACTGTATGTCCTCTATCAACAGCCTGCCAAACGAACATATACTGTATGTCCTCTATCAACAGCCTGCCAAACGGACATAGACTGTATGTCCTCCACCAACAGCCTGCCAAACGGACATATACTGTATGTTCTCCACCAACAGCTTGCCAAACGAACATATACTGTATGTCCTCTACCAACAGCCTGCCAAACGGACATATACTGTATGTCCTCTATCAACAGCCTGCCAAACGAACATATACTGTATGTCCTCTATCAACAGCCTGCCAAACGGACATAGACTGTATGTCCTCCACCAACAGCCTGCCAAACGGACATATACTGTATGTTCTCCACCAACAGCTTGCCAAACGAACATATACTGTATGTCCTCTACCAACAGCCTGCCAAACGGACATATACTGTATGTCCTCTACCAACAGCCTGCCAAACGGACATATACTGTATGTCCTATACCAACAGCCTGCCAAACGGACATATACTGTATGTCCTATACCAACAGCCTGCCAAACGGACATATACTGTATGTCCTCTACCAACAGCCTGCCAAACGGACATATACTGTATGTCCTATACCAACAGCCTGCCAAACGGACATATACTGTATGTCCTCCACCAACAGCCTGCCAAACGGACATATATTGTATGTCCTCTACCAACAGCCTGCCAAACGGACTTATACTGTATGTCCTCTACCAACAGCCTGCCAAATGGACATATACTTTATGTCCTCTACCAACAGCCTGTCAAACGGACATATACTGTATGTCCTCTACCAACAGCCTGCCAAATGGACATATACTGTATGTCCTCTACCAACAGCCTGCCAAACGGACATATACTGTATGTCCTCTACCAACAGCTTGCCAAACGGACATAGACTGTATGCCCTCTACCAACAGCCTGCCAAACGAATATATACTGTATGTCCTCCACCAACAGCCTGCCAAACGGACATATACTGTATGTTCTCCACCAACAGCTTGCCAAACGAACATATACTGTATGTCCTCCACCGACAGCCTGCCAAACGGACATATACTGTATGTTCTCCACCAACAGCCTGCCAAACGGACATATACTGTATGTCCTCTACCAACAGCCTGCCAAACGGAGATATACTGTATGTCCTCCACCTACAGCTTGCCAAACGGACATATACTGAATGTTCTACACCAACAGCCTGCCAAACGGAATATTCTGTATGTCCTCTACCAACAGCCTGCCAACGAACATATACTGTATGTCCTCTATCAACAGCCTGCCAAACGGACATATACTGTATGTCCTCTATCAACAGCCTGCCAAACGAACATATACTGTATGTCCTCTATCAACAGCCTGCCAAACGGACATAGACTGTATGTCCTCCACCAACAGCCTGCCAAACGGACATATACTGTATGTTCTCCACCAACAGCTGCCAAACGAACATATACTGTATGTCCTCTACCAACAGCCTGCCAAACGGACATATACTGTATGTCCTCTATCAACAGCCTGCCAAACGAACATATACTGTATGTCCTCTATCAACAGCCTGCCAAACGGACATAGACTGTATGTCCTCCACCAACAGCCTGCCAAACGGACATATACTGTATGTTCTCCACCAACAGCTTGCCAAACGAACATATACTGTATGTCCTCTACCAACAGCCTGCCAAACGGACATATACTGTATGTCCTCTATCAACAGCCTGCCAAACGAACATATACTGTATGTCCTCTATCAACAGCCTGCCAAACGGACATAGACTGTATGTCCTCCACCAACAGCCTGCCAAAACGGACATATACTGTATGTTCTCCACCAACAGCTTGCCAAACGGACATATACTGTATGTCCTCTACCAACAGCCTGCCAAACGGACATATACTGTATGTCCTATACCAACAGCCTGCCAAACGGACATATACTGTATGTCCTATACCAACAGCCTGCCAAACGGACATATACTGTATGTCCTCTACCAACAGCCTGCCAAACGGACATATACTGTATGTCCTATACCAACAGCCTGCCAAACGGACATATACTGTATTTCCTCCAGCAACAGCTTGCCAAACGGAATATACTGTATGTCCTCTACCAACAGCCTGCCAAACGGACATATACTGTATGTCCTCTACCAACAGCCTGCCAAACGGACAAATACTGTATGTCCTCTACCAACAGCCTGCCAAACGAACATATACTGTATGCCTGCCAAACGGACATATACTGTATGTCCTCCACCAACAGCCTGCCAAACGCACATATACTGTATGTCCTCCACCAACAGCCTGCCAAACGGACATATACTGTATGTCCTCTACCAACAGCCTGCCAAACGCACATATACTGTATGTCCTCTACCAACAGCCTGCAAAACGCACATATACTGTATGTCCTCTACCAACAGCCTGCCAAACGGACATATATTGTATGTCCTCTACCAACAGCCTGCCAAACGGACTTATACTGTATGTCCTCTACCAACAGCCTGCCAAATGGACATATACTTTATGTCCTCTACCAACAGCCTGTCAAACGGACATAAACTGTATGTCCTCTACCAACAGCCTGCCAAATGGACATATACTGTATGTCCTCTACCAACAGCCTGCCAAACGGACATATACTGTATGTCCTCTACCAACAGCTTGCCAAACGGACATAGACTGTATGTCCTCTACCAACAGCTTGCCAAACGGACATTTACTGTATGTCCTCTACCAACAGCCTGCCAAACGAATATATACTATATGTCCTCTACCAACAGCCTGCCAAACGAACATATACTGTATGTCCTCCACCGACAGCCTGCCAAACGGACATATACTGTATGTTCTCCACCAATAGCCTGCCAAACGGACATATACTGTATGTCCTCTACCAACAGCCTGCCAAACGGAGATATACTGTATGTCCTCCACCTACAGCTTGCCAAACGGACATATACTGTATGTCCTTTACCAACAGCCTGCCAAACGGACATTTACTGTATGTCCTCTACCAACAGCCTGCCAAACGGACATATACTGTATGTCCTTTACCAACAGCCTGCCAAACGGACATAGACTGTATGTCCTCTACCAACAGCCTGCCAAACGGACATGTACTGAATGTTCTACACCAACAGCCTGCCAAACGGACATATACTGTATGTCCTCTACCAACAGCCTGCCAAACGAACATATACTGTATGTCCTCTATCAACAGCCTGCCAAACGAACATATACTGTATGTTCTCTACCAACAGCCTGCCAAACGGACATAGACTGTATGTCCTTTACCAACAGCCTGCCAAACGGACATAGACTGTATGTCCTCTACCAACAGCCTGCCAAACGGACATATACTGTATGTCCTTTACCAACAGCCTGCCAAACGGACATAGACTGTATGTCCTCTACCAACAGCCTGCCAAACGGACAAATACTGTATGTCCGCTACCAACAGCCTGCCAAATGGACATATACTTTATGTCCTCTACCAACAGCCTGCCAAACGGACATAAACTGTATGTCCTCTACCAACAGCCTGCCAAATGGACATATACTGTATGTCCTCTACCAACAGCCTGCCAAACGGACATATACTGTATGTCCTCTACCAACAGCTTGCCAAACGGACATAGACTGTATGTCCTCTACCAACAGCTTGCCAAACGGACATTTACTGTATGTCCTCTACCAACAGCCTGCCAAACGAATATATATACTGTATGTCCTCCACCAACAGCCTGCCAAACGAACATATACTGTATGTTCTCTACCAACAGCCTGCCAAACGGACATAGACTGTATGTCCTTTACCAACAGCCTGCCAAACGGACATAGACTGTATGTCCTCTACCAACAGCCTGCCAAACGGACATATACTGTATGTCCTTTACCAACAGCCTGCCAAACGGACATAGACTGTATGTCCTCTACCAACAGCCTGCCAAACGGACAAATACTGTATGTCCGCTACCAACAGCCTGCCAAATGGACATATACTTTATGTCCTCTACCAACAGCCTGCCAAACGGACATAAACTGTATGTCCTCTACCAACAGCCTGCCAAATGGACATATACTGTATGTCCTCTACCAACAGCCTGCCAAACGGACATATACTGTATGTCCTCTACCAACAGCTTGCCAAACGGACATAGACTGTATGTCCTCTACCAACAGCTTGCCAAACGGACATTTACTGTATGTCCTCTACCAACAGCCTGCCAAACGAATATATATACTGTATGTCCTCCACCAACAGCCTGCCAAACGGACATATACTGTATGTTCTCCACCAACAGCTTGCAAAACGAACATATACTGTATGTCCTCCACCGACAGCCTGCCAAACGGACATATACTGTATGTCCTCTACCAACAGCCTGCCAAACGGACATTTACTGTATGTCCTCTACCAACAGCCTGCCAAACGGACATAGACTGTATGTCCTCTACCAACAGCCTGCCAAACCGACATATACTGTATGTCCTTTGCCAACAGCCTGCCAAACGGACATAGACTGTATGTCCTCTACCAACAGCCTGCCAAACGGACATATACTGTATGTCCTTTACCAACAGCCTGCCAAACGGACATAGACTGTATGTCCTCTACCAACAGCCTGCCAAACGGACATATACTGTATGTCCTCCACCAACAGCCTGCCAAACGCACATATACTGTATGTCCTCCACCAACAGCCTGCCAAACGGACATATACTGTATGTCCTCTACCAACAGCCTGCCAAACGCACATATACTGTATGTCCTCTACCAACAGCCTGCAAAACGCACATATACTGTATGTCCTCCACCAACAGCCTGCCAAACGGACATATATTGTATGTCCTCTACCAACAGCCTGCCAAACGGACTTATACTGTATGTCCTCTACCAACAGCCTGCCAAATGGACATATACTTTATGTCCTCTACCAACAGCCTGTCAAACGGACATAAACTGTATGTCCTCTACCAACAGCCTGCCAAATGGACATATACTGTATGTCCTCTACCAACAGCCTGCCAAACGGACATATACTGTATGTCCTTTACCAACAGCTTGCCAAACGGACATAGACTGTATGTCCTCTACCAACAGCTTGCCAAACGGACATTTACTGTATGTCCTCTACCAACAGCCTGCCAAACGAATATATACTATATGTCCTCTACCAACAGCCTGCCAAACGGACATATACTGTATGTTCTCCACCAACAGCTTGCAAAACGAACATATACTGTATGTCCTCCACCGACAGCCTGCCAAACGGACATATACTGTATGTTCTCCACCAATAGCCTGCCAAACGGACATATACTGTATGTCCTCTACCAACAGCCTGCCAAACGGAGATATACTGTATGTCCTCCACCTACAGCTTGCCAAACGGACATATACTGTATGTCCTTTACCAACAGCCTGCCAAACGGACATAGACTGTATGTCCTCTACCAACAGCCTGCCAAACGGACATATACTGTATGTCCTTTACCAACAGCCTGCCAAACGGACATAGACTGTATGTCCTCTACCAACAGCCTGCCAAACGGACATGTACTGAATGTTCTACACCAACAGCCTGCCAAACGGACATATACTGTATGTCCTCTACCAACAGCCTGCCAAACGAACATATACTGTATGTCCTCTATCAACAGCCTGCCAAACGAACATATACTGTATGTTCTCTACCAACAGCCTGCCAAACGGACATAGACTGTATGTCCTCTACCAACAGCCTGCCAAACGGACATATACTGTATGTCCTTTACCAACAGCCTGCCAAACGGACATAGACTGTATGTCCTCTACCAACAGCCTGCCAAACGGACAAATACTGTATGTCCGCTACCAACAGCCTGCCAAATGGACATATACTTTATGTCCTCTACCAACAGCCTGCAAAACGGACATAAACTGTATGTCCTCTACCAACAGCCTGCCAAATGGACATATACTGTATGTCCTCTACCAACAGCCTGCCAAACGGACATATACTGTATGTCCTCTACCAACAGCTTGCCAAACGGACATAGACTGTATGCCCTCTACCAACAGCTTGCCAAACGGACATTTACTGTATGTCCTCTACCAACAGCCTGCCAAACGAATATATATACTGTATGTCCTCCACCAACAGCCTGCCAAACGGACATATACTGTATGTTCTCCACCAACAGCTTGCAAAACGAACATATACTGTATGTCCTCCACCGACAGCCTGCCAAACGGACATATACTGTATGTCCTCTACCAACAGCCTGCCAAACGGACATTTACTGTATGTCCTCTACCAACAGCCTGCCAAACGGACATAGACTGTATGTCCTCTACCAACAGCCTGCCAAACGGACATATACTGTATGTCCTTTACCAACAGCCTGCCAAACGGACATAGACTGTATGTCCTCTACCAACAGCCTGCCAAACGGACATATACTGTATGTCCTTTACCAACAGCCTGCCAAACGGACATAGACTGTATGTCCTCTACCAACAGCCTGCCAAACGGACATGTACTGAATGTTCTACACCAACAGCCTGCCAAACGGACATATACTGTATGTCCTGTACCAACAGCCTGCCAAACGAACATATACTGTATGTCCTCTATCAACAGCCTGCCAAACGGACATAAACTGTATGTTCTCTACCAACAGCCTGCCAAACGGACATAGACTGTATGTCCTTTACCAACAGCCTGCCAAACGGACATAGACTGTATGCCCTCTACCAACAGCCTGCCAAACGGACATATACTGTATGTCCTTTACCAACAGCCTGCCAAACGGACATAGACTGTATGTCCTCTACCAACAGCCTGCCAAACGGACAAATACTGTATGTCCTCTACCAACAGCCTGCCAAACGAACATATACTGTATGCCTGTCAAACGGACATATACTGTATGTCCTCTACCAACAGCCTGCCAAACGGACATATACTATATGTCCTATACTGTATGTCCTCCACTAACAGCCTGCCAAACGAAATATACTGTGTGTCCTCTACCAACAGCCTGCCAAACGGACATATACTGTATGTCCTCTACCAACAGCCTGCCAAACGGACTTATACTGTATGTCCTCTACCAACAGCCTGCCAAACGGACATATACTGTATGCCCTCTACCAACAGCCTGCCAAACGGACATTTACTGTATGTCCTCTACCAACAGCCTGCCAAACGGACATTTACTGTATGTCCTCTACCAACAGCCTGCCAAACGGACATATACTGTATGTTCTCTACCAACAGCCTGCTAAACGGACATATACTGTATGTCCTCTACCAACAGCCTGCAAAACGCACATTACAGTACAGGCCTGTCGAAAGTTTAACACTGAGCTGACGATAAGGCGCCAAGACTCGAATGCGGAGGGGACGAGCTATGGACAGCTAGTCGCCTAAAGTTGTCAACTCTCGGTCCCTGGGCAACTGGTGCTGCCCACAGCTCGGCATTTGGAACTTTCCACGGTTCATTAGGCCTCTCGGTAGCCAAGACTCGGCCACTAGCTAACGAGTGGTCGAGCAATTTACATCTGAGAGAAATTGTATATATAATAATAATAAAATGTATCATTCGTTAACGATAAGGACTTTAAGTGCAAAATAAATAAATAAAAAATAAAAATAATAAATTTGAATAATAATGAAAAAAAAAAAAATAAAAACCATTAAATAAACGGACGGTGGAAAAGATACATATGTGTTTTTTTCCCCAGAATTACATTAATCTTTTATATTCCACTATGGAGCGGATTTTAAAAACAAAAAACTGGAATACTGCCATCGCAGTTTTGATTTAGTCGTTAAATGTACCTATACAGGTCAACATCAGTTGTCATAATTCTAATGTGTTGATCCTTTGTCAAAAACGCTGCAGAAACTTGTCACTGACACTGATATATGAGGTCACTGACACTGATATATGAATATTATCTTCTCTACTAATTTCGTCACTGATCTCTCTTTGACTTACTCCAGAGTTAGATAATCTCACGATTTTCTCTCTAAAACATGGCAATATACGCGTAACTGCAGGAATTGTACTGAACTGTTATTATCTAGCTTACGATCGAGGTGTCGAGTGGTCGAAAAAGTACCGAGGAGCCGAGCGGCCGAAAAGTTGCCGAGCAGCCGAAGAGTGTCGAGTAGTTGAAAAGTGGCCGAAAAACAGCCCAGCGATGGACAGTAGCTGCCAAAAAGTGCTATACTTTTTGGCCGAAACATAACTGCCGAGGGGCCGAGACGAGCTGCCAAGTCGGCACTAATTCGGCACTGAAGTGTTAAACTTTAGACAGGCCTGTACTGTATGTCCTATACCGAAAGCCTGCCAGACAAACATGTATGTCTTCTACTGACAGGCTGCCAAACCGACAAATATGTCCTCTACCAACAGCCTGCCAAAGAGACATATATGTCCTCTACCAACAGCCTGCTTAACGCACATATATGTCATCTACCGACAGTCTGCCAGACAAACATATGTCTTCTACTGACTCTGCCAAACGGACATATGTGTCTCCCACCGACAGCCTGCCAAACGGACATACATGTCCCCTACCGACAGCCTGCCAAACGGACAAATATGTCCCCTACCGACAGCCTGTCAAACGGAAATATATGTCTCCTACTGACATCCTGCCAAACGGATATATATGACTCTTACCGACAGCCTGCTAAATGCACACATGTGTCCCCTACTGACAGCCTGCCAAACGGACATATATGACCCTTACCGATAGCGCTAAATGGGCATATGTGACTCCTACCGACAGCCTGCTAAACGGACAGCATGCTAAACAGACATATATATGTCCCCTACCGACAGCCTGCCAAACAGACATATATGTCTCCTACTGACAGCCTGCCAAACGGACATATATGTCCCCTACCGACAGCCTGCCAAGCGAATATTTATAAATCTTAAAAACTATCTAAATAGAGATAAAATGTGATATTTGAGATTTTAGTTTGACGTTTGCGTAAGACGTCATTTCATTTTCAATAACTTTAGGGAGTAAAGGGTGACGTAATATTAACAAGTGAAAAAAAAAAAATACGATACCTTGGGTTTGTATGATTCTGAAAACACAAGTGTGAAATACTTCTCATAAATAGATTCAGTGAATGGAATAATTTTATATTATTTTTGATATTTTCAAGAAATAGTAAAAGGAATTTACATCCTGTTAGGCAATATTGTGAGACGTATAGCCTTGGATGTTATTTTAATGCGAGACAATGGGATGACAAATAGATTTTAATAAACTTCTCTTTTTATTATTTTGTAAAACATTTTTAAATGTTAGACATAAACAAATTTGTATGTTATATTTCTTGTATCATCGTAAATACCTAGTGTAGCTACAAATTCTTTCTTTTTCTTTTTTTTTATTTGCACCATCCGTATTTATGTGAGATATTACAAATTTTGTCCCTTGCTAAGGCCCCCAAGTAGCGGCTCTTAAATAATGACATTACTAGTTAATGCAATGCAGTCAGTCATAAAATGCCTTTATAAAAACTTACGAGTAATGTTGGTTAATGTTTCAGGTTGCGCACAGAATTGGGTACAATACAAAAACTCTTGCTATCTGTTCGCTACTAATCGCTTTTCTTGGAATGGAGCTAAGGTAATGTAGTGACTGGTTTACTTTTTTGCTCACCTGACCAAAGGTCATGTGAGCTTATGGCATAGCTCAGTGTGTGTATGTGCGTGTGTGCGTGCGTCCGTGCGTCGTTAACACTTATTTTCGACTTCTCTTCTGAAACTACTAGACAGATTTCAATAATCCTTAGTCAAAAGCATATATGGGCCGGTGCAATTCAGATTTGTTCATGGCGTTGCCATGGTTACCAAAACTAGGTCAAGGTGACCTAGGGGTACAAAAATCTTCTCCGAAACCAATGGTGGGAGAAAAAATCTGATGTGATATTCGGCTTCTATAGGGTCTTAAGCCTATGTAGTTTGTTCATTTCGTGATATGTGGTGAAAAAATGGGTTACGCGTTTTTGCGTTTAATTAAAAAAAATTTGTAAAATGGCTTCAAATTGTTATAACTTGACTATTTGAACAGATAATGACACGAGGTTTTCAGTTTTGACTTTTTCTTGAAATGACCATTAAATTAGGGTCAAAGTCACAAATCAAGGCCATAACCTAATTTGTGATTTATGCAGTTTTAGGCAATTTTCTTGCAAATATTAAGAGTTATATGAAATCAAAACATTGTTAAAATGTTCAGCATGACAAAATTAAAAAAGGTACCAAGTTTCGTAACTATATGATAATCCATCTAGGAGTTGTTGCCCCTGAAATGTAATTTTTGGCTTATAAATACAAAAATTTTGCATTAGCTTGAAAACTATAATCTTTTTGTATAGGCATGTATATTAGAATATTGTAGGTATTGTGACAACAATCATTTTGATATATGGTTCAAGGTCATATAATCAAAGGTCAAGGTCACAGCTGCAAAAGAAGACTTAAATTGCTAATTAGCTTGAAAACTTTTAACTTTTTGTATAGACATATATATTAGAATATTGTAGGTATTGCAGCAACGATCATTTTGATATATAATTCAAGGTCAAGGTCACAGCTGCAAAAGAAGACTGAAATTGCTAATTATCTTGAAAACTATTTACTTTTTGTATAGGCATATATATTAGAATATTGTAGGTATTGATATGACGATCATTTTGATATATGGTTCAAGGTCATATGTTCAAAGGTCAAGGCCATAGCTGCAAAAGAAGACAAAAATCGCTAATTATCTTGAAAACTATTAACTTTTTGTATAGGCATGTATATTGGAATATTATAGGTATTGTGACAACGATCATTTTGATATATGGTTCAAGGTCATATGTTCAAAGGTCAAGGCCATAGCTGCAAAAGAAGACAAAAATCGCTAATTATCTTGAAAACTATTAACTTTTTGTATAGGCATATATATTAGAATATTGTAGGTATTGCAGCAACGATCATTTTGATATATAATTCAAGGTCAAGGTCACAGCTGCAAAAGAAGACTGAAATTGCTAATTATCTTGAAAACTATTAACTTTTTGTATAGGCATATATATTAGAATATTGTAGGTATTGATATGACGATCAATTTGATATATGGTTCAAGGTCATGTGTTCAAAGGTCAAGGTCACAGCTGCAAAAGAAGACTTAAATGGCTAATTATCTTGAAAACTATTAACTTTTTGTATAGGCATGTATATTAGAATATTATAGGTATTGTGACAACGATCATTTTGATATTTTGTTAAAGGTCATATGTTGAAAGGTCAAGGTCACAGCTGCAAAAGAAGACTTGAATTGCTAATCATCTTGAAAACTGTTAACTTTTTGTAAAGGCATATATATTAGAATATTGAAGGTATTGCAGCAACAATCATTTTGATATATGGTTCAAGGTCATATGTTGAAAGGTCAAGGTCATACCTAAAATACTTAAAGACCTAATACGTGTAATGGTTGAAAAGAAGATCAGAATCTGACGTCACAGTTATTGACGACATTGGTTATTGTATTGTGTTGTTGTAAAAGATTGAAAATGCGAATTGTTTTCGAACACCCAAATATAATTGAATTACTGGCTGCGGAGAAGAAATTTTCAAGATTAATTCTAATGTCAGTTTTAACAAAGAGACATTTTAACGTGATTGTGTACTACTGCTGAAGTCACTGCGTTTATGACGTTGAATTATGCAAAACTTGCATAGAAAATCCAAGTAATCGACGCACTGACGCCCGCCTCAATAGAGCTGTAACGTGGGACAAAAGGGCGTCGCGATATCGCCGAACTTTTGACAATATCGTCGCGATAACATCGCGATATTTTCAGATGAATATGCTCAAAAGATGGATCGAATTTTCACCGGACTGCAATCAATTAAAACATAATATAAAAATAATAAGATATAAAATTACAAATTTTATTAAAGTTTTGAAGAATAACTAAAATAAATTTGTAAAAGTTAAAAAACAAAATCAACATATTTCAAAGTCACAGAATGAAGTAACTTCATGAAAACCTTAATACGGCAAGGATAGGGGGTGTCAAGATTATCAAGTGTTTTTTTGCAAGAAAACAAGTTTGTCTACATTATCTGGTAACAGTGAAGACCTTTTCTGTGTAATTGTATTACCAGCACAGCTAAAGATTCGTTCAGATGGCACACTTGTTGCCGGGACACACAAGTACCTAGTTACAAATTGAGTCAACAGCGAATAGTAAATTTATTTTTTTTCCACCGAGCTATCAAATCCTTTTTATATACAACTGATGACGTACACTCGTTTAGATAACAAGCTATTTCTTTATCTAACTTTTGCGTTGTTGTTACTTGCATTTTACTCCTTTATTTATCATTACGTTGTTTAGAAAATCCAGAACATTAGAGGAGTTGCATTTAGTTGAAATTTCACTTGATGTCAATATTCACTTTTGTTTGTATAACTTGAATAAACAATCCCTTAATTGATTTAATCCCTTGTCAAAACAACACTGATCATTGGCAGAAGCTCCTCCCATGAATGAACAAGTGATCACATAATTCAAAGGAAAAATGACCAATCACATAATTCTTTTTCCTAATGAGGGCCACAGGCGCTTGACGCCATCTATATGACAGAAAAAAGTGTTAAAATTTTAAGAAATATATGTGAAAAATACTAAAAAATTAACAAAAAATAAAGAAAATCACATATTACCGTTTTCTCAAAATTTTGATCCTGGGGTATACTTATATATTATAAAGGTAACAAAGTCAGTCCAATCTGAATTTTCACTCAACCTTAGTTTATCATCCATATCTCCATGAAATTTTAACATATTTTTAAAATTCTTTCTGCATGGTATTACAAAATTATTCTTCTTTCTGTTCTGATTGATCATTTCTTAAAGTCAGATTACTGCATAGGCATCTCAAACTCTCCCAAAAGATAGAGAGAGAGAGAGTAACACTGTGTATCATTTCATTACATTTTATTCACACTTAATATTAATAAATATTTTAATTTTTATATATTTATTTATTAATATTATTATAGTATATATTTAATTGCTTGTTTATTTTTATTAACTCGTGAACTCATTTCTTGGTCAATTTTGATCATATTTTCACTATTAATCAGTAATTGTAATACACGTATAGTGTTGCTTGATGAACACTGTACTGTGATATTCATCATCATCCTCCATAAAGTTTAAACTGGCGTTGGTCATTGTAGTCAATAACTTTAGCAAAACTGGCATTACTTTAATAAAGGAATGCAAGAAAAATCCAAATTTAAACAACATGTTTACGGTTTAAACTAACTTTCAATAATGATTAAAGTTAACCTAAGCAAAATTATAAAAACAGCAAAATGGTTGATTGACAGGACTAAGCTGCCTATCAAAGAAATGTTGCCATAAGCTAACTGCTAATGAACTAGAGTTGCTCATAATCACTCTTAATGACCCGAATTGATTTGACAGGATGGTGTTAATGTTTTTTCAAGCAATACAAACAAAAGTGAATATTCACTTCGAAGTGAAATTTCAACTAAATGCAACTCCTCTATTATCGTTTTCATGCTTGGATTGTTTTCGGCTGTTCGCTGTGCCTCGGCTGAAAAGGTGGGCAGAATTAAGTCACTGGAAGAAGCTGATTGGTCTTTTGATGTAGTAGGCGTGTCACATGGCTGACTTTAGTTTTGATTGACATCGGATCAAGTTTATCAATTTGACTGCGTAATTCTTTCTTCACACATTCAATCTGCTCGCAAGAGAGAAGTTTTTCGTTGAAACGAGGATCCAAAAACGCAGAAATATACATAAATAATTTCACATTATCATCTTGGTATCTGTTTTTTAGATCGTTAATCATTTCAGTTTTTACATCGCGAATCACAGCTGAGTCGGATTCACGCTGTTCATTTTTAAAAGAATCGGTAACATGATTGAAGATGCTGCGTGTTTTTCACTAGACACGAATTCCGTTGCCTTTTCAAACGGTCTCAACATTTTATAAGAAAAAGTCTCGTGTTCTGTAACGATCATGCTACGGTCATCCTGCTTACCGTTCATGTAAAGAACAGCAGAAACTGCTGGTTCTTGGTCTACAAATCTATCGAGCATAATCAAAGTAGAATTCTATCTGGTTTCTACGTCTGATAGCAACTTATGCTTAGGCAAGCCAAGCAACAGTTGTTTTTCCTTAAACTGTCG
The DNA here is from genome assembly GCA_029721355.1 of Tegillarca granosa. NCBI lineage: Eukaryota > Metazoa > Mollusca > Bivalvia > Arcoida > Arcidae > Tegillarca > Tegillarca granosa. The sequence goes on along the minus strand of CM056611.1, from coordinate 7,719,399 downwards.
AGCCGCTACATGACTCCTGTGAAAATGGGCACATATTCTACGAATTTTCGCGGTTATTTTAGCGTCTTGGGGCATTTTAGTCCCCTTTTCACAACCAAGTTTAAAGCATGTCACATACGGCCAGTTTAACTTTGTGCGAAATGCATTTATCATATTGGATACAGCAAACGATCTCGAAGCCCCCATTCAGCAACTGCAGCCATAAATTCTTGAGCGATGTTTCTCCACTGTGAGAACAACTTACTACTTTGGTTAACAAAAAACATTGGACTTTAATTCTAATTTATCCGTGATATAATGTGCTGTAATGGTCAAATAAGAAAAGCCACTTGATGAATTGGTTCAGAAATCACCTGTTAATTGCCTGTCGAGGCGACTTAGAATTTCAGTTTTTACACTTTCATATCTCGGCAGAATATAATTGTCAGCTATATAATTATGGCCAAGAAGGAATTTTGTATCTTGGATCAACCTGAGACATCGTGGTTTTGAACCCACGTCGTTGAACAACAGAAAGAGGCATTAAATCATTTGTGATGAAGTCCACGATGCCATTAGTTATTGATACAAAACGACTGCTTCCTAATGCATAGTTCTTAGTTTTATCAATGATAGTAAGAAGTGTTTGCTGTTTTGAAGATGTGGCCTTTTTGAATTTCCATATCTCCCAAAGGTCATGTGAGCTTATGGCATAGAGCAGCGTGTGTACGTGCGTGGATGTGTGTGTGTGTGCGTCGTTAATGGATCGAATTTCATCGGACTACAATCAATTAAAACATAATATAAAAATAATAAGATATAGAATTACAAATTTTATTAAAGTTTTGAAGATTAACTGAAATAAATTTGTAAAAATGCAAAACATTTGTTAAAAAACATAATCAACATATTATGTTTTTATTAATTATAGATATCACTCTCATTGAAGTGATATCTATTTAAGTGTCCACTGAGATTTGTAGTATTTCCACTGTATTTAACTTGGGTTCTGCAAAGTTTGCAAATCGCAAGTTTCTTATCTTTGTAGCCACCATCATCACTTTTTTCAAAACCGAAATATTTCCAAACATCAGACGTATTTCTATTCCAAAAAATTTAACAGATCGGCCAAAGTAAAACTCTTAAACATTGACAATGCTAATTCATGCTACAGTCTGTCAATCATGTGGTTTTTGCGGTTAGCCTAATGTATACATTGATTTCATTGAACATACATTGTATGTTTATTACCGCCAGCAGTGATTTGTTTGTGGTTAACTGCAAAACCACAAGTTTTTTTTTTAACTCGCATGATTTTCAGTAATATACTTAGGGATTATGTTTCAGTGTTTTTTATATAAAATTTGTTTCATTCAGTGTCACAAACATTGTTTCAAGATTGTTTAAAGTAAGTGTGTAGACTGAAAAAAAATAGATGTTGTGTCATATTTGCAACATTTCTGTTACTTTGATGGATACCAAAACAAATTACAATAGTTTACCTCTAACATTAGAAAACTTACGTATTCTTTAATCTTGTTTTATTTCTTTTAATTTTATTCCAGGCGCATTGTGAATTTTTAGGTTCAAATTTGATAGAGATTGATTCTTCAGACGAAAACAACTTCATTAAAGAGTATATTCGTAAAAAAGTGCTTCGGGTAAGTAATAACAAACGCTAGAGTTGTGTAAAACAACTGATGTTATTTCCGTTTTCATGAAATATAGCTACATATAATATAATTGGTAGAGCCAGGGTCATTTAAAACGCTGCGACAACACAAATAAAAAACGTTTATTAAATTAACTACTAATAACAACTTCAAAATTCTCAGTCATAATAGTGTTCTTTGACAATGTTAAATGGTGTACAATAAAATAAAGTCTATGTTTTGTCATGCGGACAGTAAGAACAAGTCACATACAATAGAAATTACTCCAAACAAAAAACTGTGCCATATTAAGGTTATTTTCAATGGAAAATCACTATAAAGAAATTGTCACAAAAAACAGTCTAGAATACTTTGTTGGAACTTTTAACTACCCAGCTTTCATTTTCATTATATCAAATAACCGATGGAGCAAATATTCATATCAAAAGTCGTTATACAATAACGTAAAAGTTTTAATCTCTGGGGCGAAAAATTCTTAAATTCCACAGTTAACGTTTTAACAAAATCATAGTTTTTACGTCCCTTTTGTACTATATACATAATAAGATTAAAAAAAACTTGTCTGTCAAAAATGGAAATGAAAAAGTAGCAAAAATAGTTCAATAAATGTGTTGCTAAGCAAAATTTAACGCAATTAAGAAAATAAAAAAGTAAATGAAAGGATGAGTCACAATAGACATAATAAGAAAAGACAAACATAATTTTGGAACCAATCCACTTATTTGCTTTATTCTAAGATGAATGCCCAGTGGTGTAGTAACCAATATTTTAATTGGTCCATTAAAACGCAGAGTTAAAAACTGCGACAACCGTACATTAATGTACTACATTTACGTTATCAGACAGGGGTTTTGTATTCTAAAACCTCTAATGGTTGATTTGGTGTCAGTAAAATCGATTGAGTGGTCTGAAAGTCTATATGCGACATTAAGAGATTTTTTTTAAAACTTTGATAACGAATTGCAGGTAACAACTTCACCTAAATTGATATACCGTTTGATGTAATTTGATGTTTTTAGCTTAAATATATGTTTTACAAATTATTATCTCCAGATATAGCGTAATTTTCAAAACATTTTAAATTTCTAATTAAAAAAATTATTTGTTTTGAAAAATGATTGGTTTGCGTCAAAATATAGTAGGCAACAACGTTCATCCATATGAGGGTTGATTTTAAAGCCTGTCTCACACAGAACACGGTTGGACACATAGTTCCAATACGGTATACTCGGTTATACACGGGTTGACTGGTACGAGTATTGAGCTCCAACCGTGCCTTGGGATGAGTTGGTACGATTTAGACTCGAATGTAGCACGAGTATGTACAAACAAGGCACAGATATACTCGATCAAGCAAGGTTTCTCACGGTTTGAACACGAGTTGCAAACGATTTTGGTACGATTGATGTATGGTTCCAAGTACGGTCTAGTACGGTCTGTTATAGTCCGAGAGATCTGGCGTCGATTTTATTTAACTTTTCGACTTTTGTAAAATCGACGTCAGAGATCGCTCCATATAGTTTTATCGTAGCAAACCGCCGTGTAAATGTCACGGCATCATATTTGGTTGTAACAAAATTATTTCAGCATGTCTAGCTCTGAAATTTGACATTTGTCTTACCGGGATAGTTATCTTCAAGTTTCCATCACAAATTTGTTGCCGTGGTGCGCATTTCATGCAGATGCAGACATTATTTCCATATACTATCACGTTTTGTTGACATTGCCGTCATCCATTTTTGAAAACTCATATAATCTCGCGGGAATTTACGAGCCTTCGCTGATTGGCTAATAGGAAATCGGTCATAAAGGTTGACATTCCATATATGGATAGGCTTACTACGGCAAAACACCCAAAACGGCTATAATTGCATTTCTGGAAATCAAGACGGAGTCACAGCTCTGAATTTTCACAATTATTATTATTAAATAAGTTTTAAAGGAAGCATTAACATTTTGATAAAGAAATTATCGGGTATTTATCAGTGAAATGTAAAATTTTAAAATATATGGCATGTGATATATGACTTTATTTCTTATTATAATATAGTATATTATAGTACAATATTGTTTTAACTTTTCATTTACATGATTGATGACAAAAGCAACATTAAACAATAAATTTAGTAATACACATTCAAGTTTAATTTTTGTTGCTATTTAAATTGTATTTGTTTTGTTTCTTTTATTATTATTAGTATTATTATTTATTTAATTGTTTGTTTATTTATTTATTAATTGATTTCTGTCAAATCAGAAGTCCTGTTTAATGGAATTTATGAATATGCCAGTAATTGGTTACTGAGATGCAGATAGAGATACCTATTTATAAATAATTTTAATTACCTATCTGTTGAATATTATATATATTTATTTATTATTCATATTTATTGATTAAAATACATGTGGAATTGTGGATACAACTGCGACATTAAATATCGATATAATTTAGTATACTCATAAAATGGGTATGTAGCTAACAAAATATCAAATATCATCTAATGCATTCATAAATCAGAATTAGGTGAACTTGGTAGATTTCCTGTTTTTGTACACTATTATAAGAAACTATTGAAGTATTGGTTTAAAATTTTACATATGGATGACTGTGGATATCATATCCTAAAAGGTGTTATAATATGTTATATGAGTGACATTTAGTGGGTAAAACATCTTATAATTGGTCATCTCGTATTTGTGATTTACTATGTAAATATGGTTTCAATAATGTTTGGTTGTTTCAAGGTGTTGGTGATATTAATCTTTTTATGACTATTTATATTGGTAGAGTGAAAGATACATATATGCAAGAATGGTACTCCTCAAAATCAAGTACAACTAAATTCGACTTTTATAATAGTGTAAAAACCTTTTTGAACCTGAAAAGTATTTATACATGTACTGTATTCAGAGCAAATCTTTCAGGGTAGCTTTATTTAGTCTAAGGGTTTCAAGTCATAATCTAGAAATAGAGTCAGGTAGAGCCAGAGGTATTGATAGGGAAAGTTGTCTTTGTAAATATTGTTTATTACAAAAAAATACCAGAAAGATTAAAGATGATAGCATATTTTTGCTTTATTGCAATCTTTATGCAGATGTTAGAAATAATTGCAACATAAATGAATATACATCAAGGTACCATAATGTTGATGCATTGTTTAATGTTAATAATGATGATGTTCTGTATAATAATAGTAAATATGTTTATTTAGCATTTAAAGAAAGAGACTGCTTTATGAATGCATTAACTAAAATTACTTATACACTGTACTACATGTTTGCTAGTATGAAGATCAAACAAAACTAAGAGATACAGGGGTAAAACTGGTCAGGTCAATCATCATCAGAATATTGTGACCCATTATGTCCAATAAACATATACTGGATTGTCATAACTGAGATCAAATGAATTGTACATTATATATCATTGGGTCCAATGCAGTATAACTTCTCTACCTGTACCATTTTAATTATATTAGAACCTGTGTTAAAGATCACCTCTATATATAGAGAGCACCTGCTTGCAGAGACCATAAAAATTTAATCTTTTTCAACTTTTTAATTAAACCTGCATTCAAAGACCACCTGCTCAATAAAACCAAAGTATCCTATGTTGCTCTTAGAAAGCTTTGAATGTGTAAGTATTTAATTTAGTTTTTTTTTTAAATAAATAAATACAACAAATCTTTAGAACTTATAACATTTCAGCTGTCAATTCATAAAAAAAAAGTTATAAGTTTGAACTTGTTTCATTAAAACGAGAGATCAAGTGTACTTGGCTTGTAAAATGAGAGAGAGTTGTAAAAGTGAGAGAGAGAGAGAGAGAGAGAGAGAGAGAGAGAGAGAGAGAGAGAGAGAGAGAGAGTTAAAACTCTAATCACAGAATATTGCAAACAAACTAAATTTATTTATTGGATTAATTAAATACACTATATCAGTTTGATGTCAATTTATTGAAATTGTATGCGCTGTGTATTTACATCGTCGTTCCACAACAGCATTACAATTTTTAAGTCTGTGAGACTGTTTTTCCATTGACAAACAGAAGCGTAGTAAGCCTATCCATATATGGAATGTCAACCTTTATGACCGATTTCCTATTAGCCAATCAGCGAAGGCTCGTAAATTCCCGCGAGATTATATGAGTTTTCAACAAAACATGATAGTATATGGAAATAATGCCTGCATCTGCATGAAATACGCACCACGGCAACAAATTTGTGATGGAAACTTGAAGATAACTATCCCGGTAAGACAAATGCCAAATTTCAGAGCTAGACATGCTGAAATAATTTTGTTACAACCAAATATGATGCCGTGACATTTACACGGCGGTTTGCTACGGTAAACTATATGGAGCGATCTCTGACGTCGATTTTACAAAAGTCGAAAAGTAAAATAAAATCGACGCCAGATCTCTCGGACTAGGTCTGTTACGGTCTAGTACGATAAAACACGACTTTTACTCGATTAACTAGACATTTACAGGGTCTACATACGATCCCACCGACTTTTGTTCGAGTTATGCTCGAATTATCACACATTCGTGTGTTTTGATATATACGATATTGACACGGTTGAGCTCACTCGTGGAGTGGACTTCATGTGCGATTGTATATACGGTCTCGTACGGTCCCACACGGTCTCTCACGGTCTTGTACGATCGCTAATACGATCATACACGGACATGGCACCCGTGCCAGTTTTTTTAAAAGTTTTAAAAATCATACACGGGTTTCACGGATATACCCGAATGGCCCGAGTGTAACTCGGATAAGGCCACGGTTGGTTCGGTTGTATGTACGGTTTACACGGGTGGCCAACCGTATAAGCCGTGTGTTCTGTGTGAGACTGGCTTTATATAGTGTGTATTGTACGATGTCTCAAAAGCATTCGACTCAAATAGTGAAATGAACATAACATCCCTTTAAAGTATTCTCCGCGCGATTTGAAATACATAATTTTAATCTCTGGATCAATTTCTGACATGCGTGACCCCACGCTGATTTAGGTAGATCTCTGAGGTACTGACTGATGGCTGAGCTAAGGACTTTGCGGGACTTGTAACGAGGACCAGATAAGAACTTTTTAAGTTTTTGTATTAGGAAGAAGTCACATGGGGGCTAGATCTAAAGTGTATGATTTGTGTGGCAAAACAGTAACCTTCTCCGACTTCAAAAATTACTTCACAACCTCAGATGTATGTGAGAGAGCATTATCTTCAAGTAGACAAAAATGCCTAAATCCTAACTCAAAGCGTGATTGAAAATTATATATCTTAAGCTTTTTAGCTCACCTGAGCTATTGCTATCCATCTTCGTCCGTCGCGCGTTTTACATTTTAATCTTCTCCTCCAAAACCACTTGGCCAAATTTAATGAACCTTGGTAACCATCATGCCTGGGTTAAGCCCTTTCAAATTTGCACAAATGAAGGAGTTATGTTTCCTTGGGCCCCCATAAGGGGGGAAATAGTGAAAAAACTTTAAAAATTCTTCTTCTCTGAATCTGCAAGAGATATACCTTAGTTATTTCATTGATAACATCCTTATGTCATCTAGTTTCAGATTTGCAAAATGAAGGAGTTATGTCCCCTTGGGGCCCCATAAAAGGGGGGAATAGTGAGAAACTTTGAAATCTTTTTCTCTGAATCTGCAAGAGATATACCTTAGTTATTTCATTGATAACATCCTTATGTCATCTAGTTTCAGATTTGCACAAATGGTAGCCATGGGGCTCAAAATGGGGAAATAGTAAGGCACTGAGTGGGGAAATTGCTTAAAATTCTATATTTGTCACTATATCTCGAAAACTATTAACCTTTTGTATAGGCATGTATATTGTAGGTATTGACATGTCAGTCATTTTTTGAAAGGTCAAGGTCACAGCTGCAAAAGAAGACTTAAATTGCTGATTATCTTGAAAGCCATTAACTTTTTGTATGTATATATCAGAATATTGTAGGTATTAACGGACAATCATTTTGATGTATGATTCAAGGTCATGTTCAAAGGTCAAGGACATAGCTGCTGAAGTATACTGAAATTTGTTAATGATTTGGAAATTATTAATTGCACTACAGTTACATCATGCATATTATATAAGCTGCTTATAAATAAAATGTGTCTGGATATATTTCTGATTCAATTTTGTGGCAGTTCTTAACTTGAAAAAAACTTGTAAAGTCTCTGTACTTAATATATTGTCTATTGCACTTTGCAAACAATTTTGGACATATCCTCGGGTGAGCGTTAAGGCCCATGGACCTCTTGTTAGCATAACATCTCTGTATTATCGACTTGTAACACTTTTGTCATTCGGCACCAGAATTTGTACGGCTGTACCATCCAAATGAGAAGAATATGGAAAAATGAACTTTCTTTGTAATTATGCGTGTTTTGTTAACTTCTATCGTTTTAGTTAACCATATTTTGTTTTCAGTCTTTCTTCCTAGTTCAAAATACTCAACCAATGTTTATTCACCATAGCAATGTTAGTAAATTGTCCTTGGTCGAATTTTGGAAAACATTCTGAGCAATTTGTACTCGTACCCGTTTTTCGTCATCTTTCAATATATGCGGGATCCATCTGGCAGAAATCTTTCTCACTTTCAAATGACGCTTTAAAATGAAATGCTCCCACGGTAGCGATGTGTCAATTGCTTTGGCAATATCACGAAACGTACATCTGCCGTCACTTTTAATTATTTCCCTAACTTTTAAGATATTTGCTCTTCTTCTTACTTTTTCAGGTATTCAGGCTTATTGGACTGGTGGTTCTGACATACAAAAAGAGGGCACTTTTAAATGGATGAACAGCGGGCGCATCTTTACTTTCTCGGACTGGGCACCTGGGGAACCCAATAATTTAGGTTATGGTCTTCAGGAACATTGTGTCGGCTTTGCCAAGTCTCTCTCGTACAAGTGGAATGACTATCCATGTGGAAAAAGTAACGGGTTTACTTTAATATGCAAAAATATTTGTAACAACTGTTATTTCCTTGTTGTTATCTGATATTTCACAAAGCGATTCAGTGTCTAGCCAAATACTTAACGCGTCGTTATCAACACAGAGAAGTGTTTTGGGGAGGTTTTGTTGAAGTTAGTTATCGGGACAAAGATTAATTGAAACATTATGTTGACTTATCTTTTGAAGCAGTAAATTACTCGATTGTGTCTTTTATCTACGGAAAGATTTGTAACAATCGGTTAAACATTACAATTTAGCATGTGAGTTAACTTAAATTGCAAGTTTAAAATCAATCAATATTCGTGGTTGTATAAGCATTGTGTTTGATATGTTACAATGTAAAAATCTAAATGATATGACTTTCTTTAGTGTACAGTATTTAACAACCATTGGTGTTTTATCAACAAAGTGTCTAATCACTACTGTGATTAATATTTGAAAAAAAAGCTTTGTATTCATTGTTCATTTTCATTAATTGGTAATTGTAATTTTTTTTAAAAAAAATGAATTTTTCACGTAAGTAAATTTCTAATTAATAGAAGCATAGTTTCCCATAAAAGCAGTATTGAATTTTATAATGTTTAGCAGCAATGTGTCTGTAAACAGCACGATTTTTACTGAGTATTTAGATGGCTTAACTTATAATGGCTTCCAAAGCAGTGAAAAACTGGCTTCAGTTGAAAAAAAATTAATTAATTGTAATTTTCTGTAAGAAGTTTTTTAGAAGGTTCTATGATTGATAAGAACCGTACCTTATAATGAATTCCTAATTGCTTATCATATTTTGTTAGATTGGTAATACACTTCTACAATACAAAGTTATAAATAACCGACGCACATTTAAAAGCAAGTAACCAGACACAAAATAGCCAAGCAAGCTGAGCATCATTGTAAAGTCTAAATATGTTAAAGCTTTTCCTTGAAACTCTCTAATGAAAAAATGCATACAGGATAAGCTCACTGATTGTATACGACTTAATGAAACAAGCTGACAGGAAGTAGTACCATCACGCTGGTTGTATATGATTTAATGAAACAAGCTGACAGTAAGAATGACCGTCACGCTGGTTGTTTATGACTAAATGAAACAAGCTGACAGGAAAAGTATCGTCACGCTGGTTGTATATGACTAACTGAAACAAGCTGACGGGAAGAAATATCCTCACGCTGGTTGTATATGACTAAATGAAACAAGCTGATAGGAAGTATCCTCACGCTGGTTGTATATGACTAAATGAAACAAGCTGACAGGAAGTAATACCCTCACGCTGGTTGTATATGACTTAATGAAACAAGCTGACAGGAAGTAATACCCTCACGCTGGTTGTATATGACTAAATGAAACAAGCTGACAGGAAAAGTAATGTCACGCTGGTTGTATATGACTAAATGAAACAAGCTGACAGGATGAAGTACCCTCACGCTGGTTGTATATGACTAATGAAACAAGCTGACAGGAAAAGTACCCTCACGCTGGTTGTATATAACTAAATGAAACAAGCTGACAGGAAAAGTACCCTCACGCTGGTTGTATATGACTAAATGAAACAAGCTGACATGAAGTAATACCCTCACGCTGGTTGTATATGACTAAATGAAACAAGCTGACAGGAAGTAATACCCTCACGCTGGTTGTATATGACTAAATGAAACAAGCTGACAGAAAGTAATACCCTCACGCTGGTTGTATATGACTAAATGAAACAAGCTGACAGAAAGTAATACCCTCACGCTGGTTGTATATGACTAAATGAAACAAGCTGACAGGAAGAAGTACCCTCACACTGGTTGTATATGACTAAATGAAACAAGCTGACAGGAAGTAGTACCCTAACACTGGTTGTATATGACTAAATGGGAAGTAATGCCCTCACGCTGGTTGTATATGACTAAATGAAACAAGCTGACAGGAAAAGTACCCTCACGCTATTTGTATATGACTAAATGAAACAAGCTGACAGAAAGAAGTACTGTCACGCTGGTTGTATATGACTAAATGAAACAAGCTGACAGGAAGATGTACCCTCTTGCTGGTTGTATATGACTAAATGAAACAAGCTGACAGGATGAAGTACCCTCACACTGGTTGTATAAGACAAAATGAAACAAGGTAACAGGAAGAAGTACCCTCATGCTGGTTTTATATGACTAAATGAAACAAGCTGACAGGAAATAGTACCCTTACGCTGGTTGTATTTGACTAAATGAAACAAGCTGACAGGAAGAAGTACCCTCATGCTGGTTGTTTAAGACTGAATGTAATGTTTAACGTGCACTCGTTGTTTAGGACTAAATGTAAATAATTAAGTTACAGGTTACAGGTTTTGGATAAACATTAAACAATTTATGTGCCGGCAAAATAGGAGAGAGAGAGAGAGAGAGTTAACCTGAAGAGAAGTCGTACACTTACATCGTTGTATAGAACTAAATGTAAATAAGTAAGTTACAGGTTACAGGTTTTGTATAAACATTAAACAGTTTATGCGCCGGCAAAATAGGAGAGAGAGAGAGAGAGAGAGAGAGAGAGAGAGAGAGAGAGAGAGAGAGAGAGAGAGAGAGAGCAATCGATTACTTAAATGTGACATTCTGAATCCATTTAAGATCAATTTAAATAGGAAATGATATACATAAACTATAAATGACATTTATCTGAATGCTTTTATGAAATCATCATCATTTCAGTCCATTTATTTGTTAATTTCTGTAATGTAATTAAACTATTATACCTTATTATTCTAATTAGTTTTTAAATCATTCACATAGTGTAGTTCATGAGAAAATGAACTTACAACCGAGTAAATGCCAGTATATTTCAAGCCTAATCTTTGTAATGTAACATCTCATATTTTTGATTTAACTAATTAAGGTCTTCTGATTTCCAAAGAGCAAGAAAGGATTACCCATCAAAAAAAAAAAATAAATAAATAAATAAATAAATAAATAAATAAATAATAATAATAATAAAATAATAAAAGTAATATATATATAATATATATATATATATATATATATATATATATATATATATATATATATATATATATATATATATATATATTCGGGTCGTGCATTATGCCATCTAACCCTGGGAAATATTTTGGCATATTATACGGAAGAAACAATGTTATTATATAAATATTATATGTTCTTGACTAGTTAACCAAGTACATGTAATAATATACGCAATTTTACAGACATGTATTATCATCATGGTTTTTGTCTGTCAGACCGTTATCAAGACCCTATTTCTTCTAGAGTCATACAGTAAAAGATTTTATGATATTTAATCCAAAAACAAACTCCCAGGTTCAGGTCATTTTATATAGAGTTATACAAAATTATTTTTGATTTTTTAAACATGATAGGTCATTTGATTTTTTTTCCATTATGGGTTTTATTGGAATTATTTTCCAATTGGAAGATTGTTCCAAGCAAAATCAGCCCTATGGAATTTTTTTCCCAACTAAATTTTATTGGAAGTTTTCATTTTTCCAATTGGAATTCCAATTAGATTTTTATTAAAAACATAAAATATTTCAAAAGCTAGTCCAAAAAAAATTTCATTTTATTACTACATAAAAATTTTCTTTGTCAGAGGTCTCCTTGGGGTGGCGCAACTATGGAAAATAATCATTCCATAGTTGTCCGATCGCATGTTACATCCATACATATATACATACATACATCTATCCATCCATCCACACACACACACACACACACACACACACACACACACACACACACACTCTTTATTTTTGCCTACGGAGTTTAGTGGCTAGCTTCTTAGCCGATGGCAATAACGCTACGCCTTTCCTTTTTTGAGTTTTTTCCCCAATTATTCTTACAGTTTTATTACAATTAGCTTGCCAAATGTATATAAATATATAACACAAATACCTTTTAAATTTTGTTGTGCCATATGAGCACATTTCGAAAAATCATTCCTCATCTGTTACACTAGGGTCCGAAAAGTTTGATATATAAAAATCATAAGCCAAACATTTTAAAATTAATGAATCTAAAGTTCTAAAATTGTATCAGTCCAAATCCAGCTAAGGAATGCTTTGCATGAGGGAACAAACCTTAGTTTTAAATTTATTCCAACAATTTTTGCTAAATGGTATAATTTCTGACAGCACAAATTACTGTCTACCGAGTTATGGATACCCTCGGGGAGTTTTCTCTACCAGCAGCAGTACCCGCTCAGGGGTTTTAGTGGAAAAAATACATGAACGATTTTACTTGATATTTTAGATAATAATATCGTGTTTAAACTTTGCATATGTGTGTGTGTTTTTTTTTTTTTTTTTTTTTTTTTTTTTTTTTTTTTTGGGTAAAACAGCTTTATTTTGAAATTTAACACTGATTCTGTGTTCTTCAATCTAAATTCTAGGCCACTTATAAAAACAACGTCCGGGAAAACTTTGCCATGTATATGTTTAGGTGTTTTGAAAGATTAATATTATTTATAACCTGCTATACATAGTTAACTTAAAGGTCGTTAATAGACAATCGCTGAAATTTTCCTGACAGGAAAATCGATATAATTTGTCCTAATAAATTTTAATTTGGCATTTTATCCACGGACGACTTCTTTAATAACCTACTATTAAAGCTTAATTGGGATGACTTTTTGATACAGCTATCATCAATTTTATGCTATATAACAAAGGCTTATATAAAGCATGAACGATACATTTTGAACAAACTCCGCCAGTATAGCTGATCCAACCACATCGAACACATATTGCTGAACATTTACAGGTAAGCTGTTTATAGTTCTATACCGAACAACTGACTCACTATTTAGTATTGTCTTTTAATGGACGTATTCGTGGATCACTGGTATTAAAATAAGTGGTCAAGTTTATACCCAAGACAAGATAAATTATTTAATTTTATTTAACTGACAGTTCTTAGGATTGAAGACGGAGAAAAATGACAATATCTTCGGCGAGCCAAAAGCAATTTTTTAAAACTAAATTCTGTCAGAATTTGAATGCAAGCGTTTACAGGCGCTTTAGACCTCTCCTAAAATGATAACGTACTTTTTTAATGGGATTACTGGTGATGAGAAAACTTTTCTTGTTTACGCCTTGGTGAGGGTTACTCTTTTCTTATTTCGAAGTAGATAATTCTAGAAAAACTGCATGGATTTGAATATGTGGAGTCTTGTCCGATGGGGCGTATCTTAACCTATATTACTGAGCCTTAGACTACTCGGACGTCGCGGCCCTTACGAAGGGTAACAATTACAAGCCTCATTTTGATTTTTGTTCTTTATCGAAGCAGAACAAGTATTAGACCTTTTTTGTGTAATAAATATTCAATTGTTAACCTGTATTCTATACAGTACATTACGAATCACATCTGCCTCAATTAACTAAAGAATTTACCAGTGTAGCTGATACCGAGATTCTTTCACTGATTATATTTCTATTTTTGTTAATATAGATAACAACGAAGACTATTGTGATTATAACAACTTTATTTTATTTTGGTACTGCTTTTAAACTTTCTGACGAGATCGTTTTTCCTCAAATTAAAGTGGTGAACGAAGCTTTGGAATCTTTCCAACGTCAGGTAAGATCATTGAAATAAGAGTTTCTTTAATGGCTATCTGCAAATTTAGTGTCAAACTTATGGTTGCTATTCTCTTATTCTCTTTAAAAATGATAAGCTAACACATATGCTTGTATGCCTGAACATATACTTATAGCTTACACTCTGAAATCCTATTAATAATGATGGTTATCTTTGCCAGTACGATTTGGTCTAACTTGCTAAACGTTTTGTAAATTATGAAAATGTAACAAGTGGAGCGAATCTTTTGCGTTACTTAATGCTGAAGCTTTGTTGAAGTTGTATACAACTAGTGATCTAAAGGGCGTTCCCTTACCCATTATATTATTCGCATTGAATATATTAAATAATCCATGATAACCATATTCATCATTTCTAGCATTTTAAAATCATGCTATGTACTTATAGTCCATTTCAAGTCATGTTTGAGACGACGCTGAATGACACCAAAGGACCGACCCCTGATCATTTTTGCACCTTTGACGGCGGTAAAATTTCTTTAACAGTAGCAATTTCCAACAAATCAATTAATTAAAATACCACGATACGTCAGATGAAAATATTTTAATGTATAACATTCACATATATACGCAAAAGCGCGCGCGCACTTGGAGGGATGAATGACTTCGATTATCGTAGGTTATATCACTGAAGATAATATTTTTGTTGATAAATTCGATTTAGGTCTTTTTTGCATGCGTGATTGGACACAAAGGACGACATTTCTGATGTTTAAGTGTTTATTTAATATAACAATCGTAAGAATAATGTTCGTTCTCGACTAGATGTAAGCTGCAATACAGATAACTGAAAATACATGATATATTTACACACATCTCTGTTACAAACACTACGGTGTTTATTAACCGTTGTTGTATAACCTTCTAATTCTGAAAATTGTTTGTTGAACTTAAACCGTAGTGATAATGTGAACCAGAAAGCTTAACTTCTCTGATTTATTATTGATGTTAAAATACTTGGTAACTATGGTATCAACAATGCACTTAAATACACTCAACAGCAAAAAACAAACAGCATTGTGAGGGAAATAATAATAGTAATAATGATAATAATAATAATAATAATAATAATAATAATAATAATAATAATGATGATGATGATGATAATAGTAATAATAATAATAATAATAATAATAATAATAATAATAATAATAATAATAAAAATAATAATGATGATTATAATAAGAATAATGATGATGATAATAATGATAATAATAATAATAATAATAATAATAATAATGATAATTAAAATAATAATGATAATAATGATAATGATAATAATGATGATGATGATAATAATAATAACAATAATAATAATAATGATAATAATGATGATGATAATAATAATAATGATAATAATAATAATAATAATGATAATAATAAAAATGATTATAATAATAATGATAATAATAACACTCATAATAATGATAATGATGATGATGATGATAATAATAATAATAATAATAATGATAATAATAATAATAATGATAATAATAATAATAATGATTTTAATAATAATGATAATAATAACAATGATAATAATGATAATGATTATAATAATAATAATGATAATAATAATAATAATAATAATGATTAAAATGATAATGATAATTATAACAATGATAATAATGATAATAATAATAATAATAATGATGATAATAATAATGATGTTGCGACCATTGCTTACGGGTCGAAATCCAAGATTTGTCCTTTGACCTCTGAATGATGTTTGCGACATATCATCTTATGTTGGTGTTATATTATAAATTTTTGAATTTTCTGAATGAAATATTCAAAAATTTATAATATGACATTGGTATACATTTGTACCAAGTTAGATGAAGATCTATCCATAGGTTTATATTAAGATGGATAGACGAACGAACGGACGAACAAGTGATTCCTTCGTACATCTTAAGGTTCTTTTATAAATGTTTAAAATAGGTTGATAAACTAATTAACTTGTCCAAATGGTAGAATTTATTTGAAATAATAAAAGTTTTCCGGTCTCTTTTCAAAGAAAACTTCATTGAGATGAAATCATAGACCAAAAAATGAGTTATATGAAAAATTAATAGAAATTGAAACAAAATATAAGTGTAATATGTATAATCAAATGATAAGATTTATTTTTGCACAGACAAGACAAGCAGGTGCTAATTTGGAACAGTCAATTCTTGTTTTGTTTGCGGTGGGTGATACTAACCGAAATGGTCTGATATCAAGTTCTGAACTCTCTAGCTTTTTAAGCACTTTTGGCGGACTGTCACAAGAAACTGCAAATGAAATTTCCAATATATTTGTAAGGTTTGGTGATACCAATGGAGACGGCGAGCTTTCCAGACAAGGTACAATTATAAACTAGAATACATATAACTAATGATGCTACCTTTAAAACGCGAGACACCGGACGTTAGCTTTAATGTTCGTTCAATTTCAGCACTGTTATAAAAAGTGTTACATTTATTTAGCTTTGTAGCTTTTTCTTTACGTTTATTGAAAAATACACGTTTTTTCAGTAACAAAGTTCCTTCTTCCATTTCATTGGCTTTAGTTTGTATTTTTCCTCTTATTCAAAAATAAAACGTTTTTTAGATAATTTTTTCCGTTGATAATTTTATGAAGAATTTTTATGCTGAATACTTTTAAAACAAATTTCCATTGCTGCATGGAACTTAAACTGATATCCTAAACAAATGTATGTATTGTTAAGAGGTTTATTTTATCTAAACCGTTCAAAATATTTGTTTTTACTTTAACACCTGCTGCACTATGACTAGTGGAGTCAAGTGTGCGGTGTTGTACAAAAAATATAACGTTATAAGTTATCATAAATGTAATGTATATTGTATATGCATATACATATAAAAAATAAAAGTAGAATAAGGAATTGCAGTGAAATAACATATGCTACTAAAACGTATTTAATTTATTTTGTGTTTTTTTTTTTCGTGTGTTTTGTAGAGTATAGAACTGTTGCCAGAACAGTAGGACAGTAAAATGGATCAGAAAGAAAAGAAGAAAAAAGTAAAACAAATAAATCATTAAAGCTGTTTCTTTGTGTATTTTGTTAATATTGTTATTTAGTTTTTGCTTTGTACATGTACTTTAGCTTCCACACAGAACATACTAATGGTAATATATTCACCATATACATGTAGTTATAATGATAAAAATTGTTTTCTTCAATATTTATATATAACTCACACATACAGGTTTTGTTTAGTGAAGTAAGCAACATATTCAAAAACACATAATAATAGTTACCTTGCTGTTGGAAGTGGGCAGGTTTATAACAGGTCTAATAAATTAAACAACCGGATTTAATCCATCATCATCCTCAAGTGAGGAGTTTTATAATCAGTGAGCCTGCAGATATCTACTTTATATCCTTTTGTTTCCAGCATGATTTGTAATGTTCTGTTTCGTATTCTTTATAACAATGTTATTTGCCAGGTACATCTTATCTGATTCGAAAGAATTGAACAATGATTGATTTTAAAAAGCTATACTCAGATGATCAGCATTTCCACTTTTCATTTATGACAAATTATATATGCGCAAAAAATAATAATAATAAAATAAATAAATAAAAATAATTAAAAAAAAAACCGAATAAATAAATAAATAAATAAATAAATAAATAAATAAATAAAAAAATAAACAAATAAAAATAGAATACCTATTTATAATAATAAATAACTTTTTTGGGGATTTGTAACGGCGGATTTAGGCTGATAACTTAACAATACAGACAGGTGCAACAACGAATTTCTCATGTGAAAACTGACAAACACATGTATACATAAAAACAAAAATCACTTTATTGTCTAAGCAACACACACACACACACACATACACACACACACACACACACACGTGCTTAAGTATGTATTTATATACATTTTTAATTTTAAAAAATAAACCAGTTTATACGGTTATAAAGACTTCGAAGGTACTCGGCTTTATCTATTCTAACACTACGGAATCTATAATAAAATATTTAATGCGGTTTAAAGCAAACCAGGGGCTAGTCCGAATTTTCTGATTTTATTTTTACAATTCTGCCAAACTTGCAAGGATGGGGTTGCCTCTGTTAGCCTGAATTTTCTCTGACCCTAACATACTTTATGCCTGGTGGCTGTGTGTAGAGTGAGACCTATTTCTAAATTAAAATCCCGGTATTTCCAGATACCACATGGTGTCAAAAGGAGCGCCACCTCATTTTGCTTAACACCAAAAATATTAGTAGAATTGTAAAACAAAATAACTAACCTGGATATAGAGCTGAATGATTTGTCTTCCAGTTTATTTTATTGTCAGAGTTTTGCGAGGTCGTGTGTTCAGGTCTTGTTTTGAAAATTGAAAAGAAGCTCGACAATCATAACACCGGAGAAATTGATCCAAATTCACAAACCAGCGGCAATGATATCTAAAAATAGTTGTTGAGTTGACAACTTTTCGGCAACTAGCCGTCCACAGCTCGACTCCTCGCCAATTTATTCAGCTCCTCAGCACTTTGAACTTTCCACTGCTCGGCAGTTCATTCGGCTTCTCGGTAGCCAAGGCTCGGCCACTAGTTAACAAGTGATCGAGCAATTTACATCTGAGACAGAATAATTGTATATATGATAATAATGAAATATATCATTCGTTAATGATAAGGACTTTAAGTGCAAATAAAATAAAATAAATAAATAAAAAAATAATAATAATAAATTTAAATAATAAATAAATAAATAAATAGATAAATTAAAGCCATTAAATAAATGGACGGTGGAAAAGATACATATGTGATTTTTTTTCTGGAATTACACAAAAATTCGGGGCAGTGGAGGAGGACGTGCTCTATAGTTTTAGGCTGACCACAGTGACTGCATCCCGGACCGCAGTTTTAATTGTTTTGGCTATGCTTGTTGCCATGTAGCAAAATGAGATGGAATCCATGCTAAAGTAGCGTTTAGCTTGACTGTCTAGTATCTTCTTTGGTGAAATATTTCGGGTCTACTGGACTTGCCCGTATTTATCGACTGAATGGCTGAGAGCGAGTCAATGAGTGCCGGGCTTCCATTTCCTATAATACTGCTTATAGGTAAAGCAATCTAGCAGCGTACTGTTTACGGGGAGACTATCCCCTACGGGAATAGTCCAAGCCCAGTAACGTAGCGTAAGACGATGTCTGCGTTTGCTTAATGGAAGTTCGCCCGACTTCGTAAGTAAGGTGGTTATGGATGTGCTTTTGATGGCTTCAAAGGCAAGTCTGAGTGCCCGGTGTTGAATAACCTCTAGTTGAGATAATGTGGTCTTATCCGCTCAATTGTTGGCTTGACAAGCGTAGTCAAGCTGTGAGCAGAATAGTGATTTCTATAGCAGCATCAGTGTCCTAGGACTGGTTACCTGGATAGTGGGACTAATGGCTGTCTGTCTCGGGAGGTCGTGGGTTCAACCCGTGGTCGGGCCATACATAAAACCCTAAAATAGAGATATAGCTTCCTCGTCTTAGTTAGAGTATTGACTGGTTACCCAGGTGCCAGGGGAGTAGTATAATGTCAAGCTATCTGTAAATATGATAAAAACATTATGACAGTCGATTAGCAACTTTTTGAATGGTTTGAATCACTGGAATGATAAAATGAACTTTCAGAGAGATAATTAAGAACTTGAAAAAATTTAATTAATCGTGTTTATATCACCCCAGTCACGATTTCTTAACTTACATTGATGCAGTCATGTTTTGGGATGCTGTTGGAGACTGAATTTTCCAGAGAAGCCCATAGACTTTTTTAAAGCAAACTTACAAATTTTAATACATTAGGATCTTCCCAAAAAGGAAAGTTTAGACATTTAAAGGAACTGTGATCAATAAGAGTAAACATGCACTTTAGACCAGTTAATACTAATACAAGAATGTAGAAGTTAAAGTGATAATTTGTGATACAGTTTAAATATAAGTAGTCGGGGAAAATGGTCCAGTGTCGATCTGGATTTCCTAAAACCACTTTGTTTTTGAGTTAATGAAGTCAGTCTCACTGCTAGTTATCCTGAAGTTGTTATAAAGTCGAGTTTTTTCCTCCTAGCATGATCGCTTTCTGTATTCCACCAAAGATTGTTTTTGAAAGTTTTGGTTTTTCCGCTGCTTAAGGGAATAGTAGTGTGGGCGATCTCATTTATTTTGTCTCGTTCAGAAAATATTTAAGTCCGAGAATTTTTGATTGATTCGGATTCGATCTCCTCGCTGGTAATTTTTTTCCAGTCGGCTTTGTTATAGATCCATTTAGGTGGTTTGCTCTATTTTGTCTAATTTGAATTTCTAAAACGATGGGAACGTAGTCCGAACTCAGCTGATCATTCAAGGTTTTGAAATTCATTTTGTTTGCAGTATCCGGTGTACAAGTTGACAAGTCAATTGAAGAGAATATTTTTTTTAGATGCGCGTGGGGTCTCCATTATTTAAAATAATTAAATGATTATCGTCTAGCCATTCCTCTGTTAATTGACCTATAATGACATGTTAGTGAGTTGCTGGGGGTTGGTGGGATTAATTATTGTATTTTAGCAAACCGCTTGAATTTATTCGTATCTCGCTTGGTGGTGATATTGTTTTGCTGGAAAGTGGCTAATAAGGCTGATATAAGCTTTTAAGCGAGTAATTTTGCTTTCAAGTGCCAAAAGTAGAGTTAGCTGTGTAGTCAATTTCATAGCTTGATCCCAGGCTGTCAGCGGTATTCTCGACTGGATTGAGAGGAGGAAAAGGGGCTCTGGGAAGAGTTGGAATCTTGACTTAATTGTTGAAATAAGTCTTGACTGGCTTGCGTTTGTAGTTTTCGGAGGTTGGGAGGTCTTATGGTTGAATTTTTTTTTGTTGTTGTTGGGTTTGTTGTCGCTTCCGCATAAGAGCAGGTTGGTTGCTGCTGGCTTTGAGGTTTGATAAAGTTGACTGGTCTAATGCTAATTCTAGAGATGGTTAGCTGTTGATTTTTATTATTGTATTTTTTTAAAAAACAGGCCTTGCTTGTAGGAAGCCTAGTGCAGTTTCAACAGATAGGGTTATCTGCTTGTTTGTCGCAGATTTCCAATATACACAAAACGTTTGTGTGACGTTGTAATAAAACTAGAATTTTTTAAATGCAATTTTCGTTTTATCTAAAAATGAAACTAACAAATCAGTTTATTCAAATTACCACAATTATAATTCATTGTTTATTGTGTCTTACTAAAAAAAGTTTTTATCTTTTCACGTAGCGAGTTTGAAATAATTGTGCTGTATTAATTAGACACACCGGTTTTATTGCTTGAGTAAGAGTACATAAGTTAAAATGACAAGGATAGATAGCGGGACGCTTTACATGGTGGTTGTATAATGTAAGGTGTTAAGGGCTTAAACGTAATATAGGCTTAAGGGTGTTCTGTATTGGAAGTTTTGGACTGTAAACAGTGATCATCAACCGTTAATTAGTCGATTGCATTAGCCTGCAATAAGCTACAATAATTGTTATGTTAAGCAAATGAATCATGTGGTTATTGTAGTAAAATATATCATAAACCAATCAATTTTGTTTAAAATTTAAATACTTTTCAACTACAAAATCATGTAGTTAAGTATATATTTCGTTTTTGAATTGCTTTAACAAAATTAATGTCTTATTGTTTGTGGTTTTATACAGTATGTTTTGATTCATAGTTTTATTACTTGGTAGAGAGTAATTGTCGAAACCAAGATCATTGTTGTCTCATTTTGTTTAATTATTTATTAATTCATACATACCATTTGATAAATGGGCAAAACGTTCATCAAAGCATGCAATATTAAGGCAAAATAAACGTTATATGTTGGTGACAAAAAGGCCGCACTTTATTCTAAGATGTAAGTAATTTATTTAATTGTTTTATCCCTAGAGAACACAAATTTATTTTCTAAAATGACAGTGTTTATTTTATACTTGTAAATAAATAAACTACGGACAAAACGTTGTAATGAATAACGTTTTAATCACATCGCGGTAACGATCTGCAAAATCATGATTGTGCTTTTCTGCCTTAGTTATTTGCTACCTTACAGACAATGAATTGGTGCGTACAAGTAAATCAACACTACCAATTTATTTCTCTGCTCCATGAAAGAATTAAGAAAGATTAATAAGATTAAATCACAGGTTTTATAATTGTGGTAAATTTAAAAAATAATTTGTATGCAGTTATGTTGCAAAATAATTGTCGAAACGAAGATCGTTGTTGTCTCATTTTGAATTAATTATTTATTAATAGATACGTACCATTTGATAAATGGGCGAAACGTTCATCAAAGCATGCAATATTAAGGCAAATAAAAAAAAACGTTATGTGTTGATGACTAAAAGCCGCGCTTTATTCTAAGATGCAAGTAATTTGTTTAATTGTTTTATTCGTAAACCACAAAAAGTTAGTATCTAAAATGACAGTGTTTATTATATACTTGGAAATAAACTACTGGCAATATGCTGCAATAACAACGTTTTAATCACTTTACGGTAACGATTCTGCAAATCAATGATTGTGCTTTTTCTGCCTTACTTATTTGCTGTCCTTACAAACAATGAATTGGTGCGTACAAGTAAATCAACACTACCAATTTATTTCTCTGCTTCATGAAAGAATTAAGAAAGTGAAAATAAGATTAAATCACGGGTTTTATAATTGTGGTAAATTTAAAAAATAATTTTTTTGCAGTTATGTTGCAAAATAACGTTAATTTCTTGAGAAATATATGTAAGTTTTAACACAAAACGTTTGTGAGACGTTGTAATAATGTATGTGCCCCATGCTCTATACATAAACTAGAATTTTTTAAATGCAATTTTCGTTTTATCTTAAAACGAAAGTAACAAATCAGTTTATTCAAATTACCACAATTATAAATTTATTGTTTATTGTGTCTTACTAAAAAAAGTTTTTATCTTTTCACGTAGCGAGTTTGAAATAATTGTGCTGTATTAATTAGACACACCGGTTTTATTGCTTGAGTAAGAGTACATAAGTTAAAATGACAAGGATAGAATTGCGGGACGCTTTACATGGTGGTTGTATAATGTAAGGTGTTAAGAGCCGAAAGTAACGTATTTTAGGCTTAAGGGTGTTTTGTATTGGAAATTTTCGACTGTAAACAGTTACCATCAACCGCTAATTAGTCGATTGCGTTAGCCTGCTATAGTTATGTTAAGCAAATGAATCATGTGGTTTTTGTAGTAAAATGTATTATGCGAAAGATACATATCATAGTCATTTTCACAAGATATACATACAATGTTACATAAAGTTAAGTATAGTCATCTTATATACATTATATAAGTAAATACATAAATATACTTTTAAATACAAAGTTTAGTGATCAGGAGGATTAAGGGACGTGGATATCCCTTAAAGTTGCTGCAGCAAGCAAATATTTACACAAGTTGCGCAATTGTTTTACATTTTGACATGTTGTACTGATTCAAAAACAGAAGGGGCGTTTCCAATAAGAAGGTTTTATAAACCGCATTCTAATAGCATTATAAAAGGACAAATGAGTTAAAAATGAAAAACATCTTCTATATCATTTAAGTCACAAACACATATTCTGTCACATTTTTGTATATTTAGGTACCTCCCCTTTTCAACCGATAGGTTATGAGCAGAAATTCTGTATTTACATAATATTTTTTTATATTTCCCACCTATACTACAATTACTTCCTTCCAACATGTTACTTCGCTTTCTTATCTGTTCTCCCATTGGAAAATGACTAAAGTTTGCTACTATCGGTCTTATTTTTCCCGACACTTTCCTTCCTATTCTATGTGCTCTTTCTATGCTAACAGTATCTCTTGCATCACTCATTCCAAGCTTTTGTTCACAGAAATAAGCAGTTGTCACAATGACGATACATTGTATACGGTGAAGGTACGATACATTGCTCAGATATGATTGTTATATAATTTATAGAGCTCTTCTTACGTTTTATTCCATTAGAAGTCCCGCGTCTTTACAACAAAATTTTGATTAAATTAAATACTTCTTGTTTTAAAGATGGTTTATCTAAAACAACAACAGACTAGCTTTTGTACATTTAAATTCTTATAAAACATAGTTTCTATTATTTAGTTTTGCATTTTCTATCTTTATTGGAGCACTAGAAGATATAGTAGTACAGACTAACTGTAGTTGGTTCTTTTATATCATATTGTGTCATCATGCTCTTTAATTACATGTTCGAGAAACGATTTATTTTGTACAGAAATAGTCTCAACCCTAACAAGGAAAAAGTCGACCGTTCCAAGAACGGTCCAAAAACTCATTTTCAACACAAGTAACGTTTAAGTTAAGAAGTTATCATAACATTACAGTATTTTCTATTTTACGTCATTTTTGCAGTGTTTGCGTTTTCATCCAAATTCGGAGATTTAAGTAAATTTGAGACATGAAACTCCTTGAACGAGTAACATATGAAACCCCTTGAACGAGTAACATATGAAACCCCTTGAACGAGTAACATATGAAACCCCTTGAACGAGTAACATAAGAAACCTCTTGAACGAGTAACATATGAAACCCCTTGAACGAGTAACATATGAAACCCCTTGAACGAGTAACATAAGAAACCTCTTGAACGAGTAACATATGAAACTCCTTGAACGAGTAACATACGAAACTTCTTGAAGAGTAACAAATGAAACTTCTTCAAGAATAACACATGAAACTCCTTGAACGAGTAACACATGAAACCCCTTGAACGAGTAACACATGAAACTCCTTGAACGAGTAACATATGAAACTCCTTGAACCAGTAACATACGAAACTTCTTGAAGAGTAACACATGAAACTTCTTGATCGAGTAACAAATGAAACTTTCCTTAGAATAGACCGATATGTTTTCAGATAAACCAGAGTGACTGCTGGATCTCAAACAACAGGTCAGCTGATAAACTTAACATTCCGATCCTAGCATTTAACTTCCGCTTTACTAACAACAAATTATTTTTAATTATATTGATGTCAGGCGACTGTGCAGGCAAACAAATCGCATTTAGGTGATTTAATACTGTAGATCTGGCAGGGTGTACCAGCGCATTGTAGTCCTGGAAAATATAACCAGCTGTAGAGAAATCTCTAGCTTTATTAGTCATTGTCTTCAAAAACTTGCTGCTATTTTACAGCATTAAAATTTCCATCGACAGCAGCTAATGTTCCAACACCCTGTCAGGTGAGGCAACTTCATATCACGACGGGGACGTATCCTACGTGGGGGTACCAAGTAGGGTCTTTATAACTCGCCGCATTTCATCCACACATAAACTATGTAGTCTGCATGTTCTAATTGTTTCCTTGTTTTTGGCTGAAAATTCTACTTGTTTTCTGTTGTTATGCACTGTCAAAATCCTTTTCTCTACACCAATGCAAACGTTTTCTTAGATTTACCTCCCTTACAACCAACCTCTTAATAAAATAAAATCCATTCAAATCTAACTGTAAAGTGTATTTTGCAACAACAAGATGTCTTTTTTCATTGCAATTTAAAAGTGTCCTTTCAATAAGTATAACCAATCTTTTTAACGTGTGGTAATCCCGAGGTATTACAGAAACAGGACCTCCACATCTATGTTTTTAAATTGAGTTGAGTTGGGTTGAGAAATGGTGTTTAACGTCCCAGTCAAGAATATTTCACTTATATCAAGACGTCGCCAGCTATAGGCAGAAATTTTGCCTGTGCGTTGCGCTGATGGCATTATACAGCAGGGTTCTTTATTGTGCCACGCCTGCCATGACACGCGACCTCGTTTATTTTAAGTTCCCATCCGAGTGCTTGGCGAAAGAACAGTCACTAACAACTTTCAAGTCTTCTGCCAGACCCGGCCAGAGTTCAAACCAATACCTTCCACTTACGGAGCGAGCACTCTACCAACTGAGCTACTACAGTGGCTTTTTTAATTGACCTTTGTTGTCTGAATCGACCTAAAACATCTCTAGTTGTAGATTTTGGATTTTTACAAATTTTACTGATGACAGCGATTGAATATCCCTCAGAATATATCTCAACGATGACCTCTTGAACCGAATGTCTCAACTTTTAACTCGTCTACCCAAGTTGAAGAAAATCTACAACCAATAATTCCTCGTGCAAAATAATGTCAAATATTATGACATGTCTGTTTATTTTGATTATTGATGACCAAATTAATTAGTATGAAATGTGTCATACGAAATGATGAGAGTGGGAACGATCGGGAACGATCGGCAATCTTGTCTCAATACTTTTTTGTACATTTCTCTACATAGACACGGCCTAATTTTGAGATGAAATTATAAAAGTTTACTTAGAGTTGCCTCTCTTTAGCCCTGGCATATTAAATCATTTCTGTCATAAGAAATTGAAACTGTTAAAAATAATTCTTTATCTGCTTTTAAAAATTCAATATCTACAAGTTGCAAAGTACCTTTTTATTACAATTGTGGATCTCGACTTGGGCAAATACTCCATGCAAGATTAAGATTAGAATGTAGCTCTTTACAATGTCATTTATTTAATAGAAATTTAGTTAACAATCCATATTGTCGATGTGGACTTGTTAAAAATGCAGAACACTTTCTTTTATTTTGTAAGATCTACAGTCATATACGTTTAAGAACCATTCATTTACTTCCATACGTTTTAAGTATCAACAAATTGCTGTATGGCGACCCTATGTTATCACAACAACAAAATACAGAAATTTTTTTATCAGTACAAGAATTTATTATACAATCTAAACGTTTTAAGACTTAATAATTATTATAAAATCATATTTATATTCCCCCGACAACCACCCACTTATACTTTTGCCCTTCCCCCTTCTCTGTTTTTTTCCGTTATATTAAATCATTAGCAACTTACATTTATTTATTTATTTACTCATTTATTCATTTATTTACTCAACTATTTATTTATTTACTCATTAATTAATTAATTAATTTTTTTTTTTTTAGATAATCCACTTATTAATTAAGAACTATATACATATATAACTGTTGTAACTTCATGTTTATTTATGTATTTACCATATGTTATTTTCAGGGAGACTAGTTTATATAAGTCTTACTCTTCTTCTGGAATCCCTTACTTGTATAATGTAAACTTGTTTGGTATTATTGCTTAACAAAATAAATACTGTTTAAACTAAATCGTGACTGTTACCATAAGGTGGAGTTCATCCTGCTTTGATTCTAAACATTATCCGTCTGGTATATTTAAGTGAACACTCTTCTTCAGATTATTTGATCTCAAAATCAGATACAAGTTACATCTATTGAAGCGTTAAAAGCATGCATTCAAAAGACGCAAATTCTGATGTGCTATTTTAAAAGCATTATTTCATAAAAAAATCAAAACTGTCACATGACATTAATACCCAAATTTGAGCTCACTGAATTGACAATGTAACATATATTTTGATTATTTAAAAAAAAAATAAAATAAAAAAAAATAAAAAAAAAATAAATAAATTTAACATATGTTAAAATATAAAACGTTCAGAGAGCAAAGTTATTTTCAAATGATGTTATAGAATCGATTCATATAACAAGGTGTAATTATAAAAAATATAGAAAGATAAAATTAATTTTCAATGTCAGTGTGTTTAACAAACAAGCAAATAATGTCATACTGGTACCTAAATTTGAATTTATCCAAGCAAAAGTGCAATTATTTTCCCAATTATTTTGAAAAAAATCAATTAAATTTAATCAAGTCTAATGAATTTTTCGGAATTGATTAAAAATATATTTTTTAAAGATTTAAACCATCCACAAAATTCGTGGAAGTCGTGAATTTAAAATTAAGGTTTAAAAATAATAATAGAAAAATTAAATGCTAGAAGTATTTTACATTGAATATTTGATTGAATTTGTCGGAAAAGGTATAATGTTAAGAATTGCTTTGATTGAATCATTAAGTGATATAGAAATCTGTTTAAAAGTGAGTGTGTTATAACGAAAGATATGATTGTTTTAATTCAATTTTTACTGGCATTATGTCATACCATATATATATATATACTTTTTAAATAACTAATGATGGTTTTAAAACTGCTAGGTATCGATCAAACTCGGGCAAATCTTAATGTGAGAAAAACTTGTCATCTTACTTACAAAAGCACCCATTATTCTCCCTATTTCTGAAATACAAGTACACATATTTGGAAGTTTGTCTATAATTGCTATCAGCGTATTTGTGATCACATAATTCTATCAAAACATCAATAAGGTTTATCAGATAAAAGTCACAACCTAATTAATATACCTAGATGATACAAAATACTATATTCAAATTGACCACACGAATTCATTACGGGTAGTGGTCACTATAATTATTTTGTTGATGGGTATACTAATTAAGCATTAACGGCTATAAAAATGCGTGATATAAACTAATATTAATAATGTGTCCTTTACAATGATATTTAAAGTGTTTTATTCTTAGACTTAATCAAGTATTTTCTAAATGGTTGATAATTGTACAATTATAGTAATGTAACTTTTACATTTGCAATGATTAAAGCTCTTCTGTAAAAGTTGTTTGTTTCATAGAAAGCGCAGCTTTTTCGCGGCCGAAGGCCGCGAAAGCGAAGCTGTCTCTATAGACAACGCGTGTACATGTTTTTAGAACGAATAAAACTACGAAATTTCTATTACCACAATACCACAATTACATACCGGTGAGTTGAAAATTTTGTGTCAAATTCACGTGAAATTTCCCTCAAAAAGCCTCCATGTTGAATCTCGAATCAAGTCCCATCCACGGGATCTCGCTAGATCACGAGAGACTTTCTTTCTTTCTTTGTGGAAATCCCGCCACTATCTGACGCACCACTTTGAGACAGTGTATTATTACTGCAGCAACGGAAATTTAAAACTATAAACTAGAATTGCATGTGCGGGTCCATTGGATAAAAACACCGTTAAAAGCACTATCTACTGTTTATATGAATTAAAATTAGTCACTACTAAAACTACTCAAAATGTAACAATTTCTAGCTGATTAAAAAATAAAACTATATACACATGCATTACATTAAAAGTCAAGCATATTGATAAAAAATAGCTAAGCAAAGTAAGAGCACTATATTTCAGAAAAGACAGTTTAAATCTAAACTATATAAATCCAGCACTCCCTGCACGGTATACATCACCCCATATAGAAGTGCATTTTTTCACATCTCTATGTAGGGCAAAACATAGACCTCTGGCTATACATTCTACCTCACGCTTTACATCATCATTTTTCAAGTAGAGTGGTATGGATGTGTAACATCTATTATTAACTTTAACAATAGAGAGTTACTCCTATTCTTTAGTTTGTCTTCACATTCAGCAGTGCTGAGCTGCTGTATTGTTGCTCTTAATTTTCCTAGAAAAGGTTGCCGAATTGTATCTAACACTTTGCAGCACATAATGAAATGGTTAATGTCCTCGATTTCCTCAGAGCAAAGTCTACATATTGACGACTCTCAATTAGATAGGAATTTTGATCTGTCAGTTTTTAAGGTGTACATTCCTGTCAGTATTTAAGCTTTAATACATGCTTTCTTCACGGACACTGTGTTGAAACCTGCTGAAGACCACACATTGTGTAATTTACCTGGTGTGAAGTCAAAGTTCATATGCTTGAGGCCAGATTGGGCTTCCAGCAGTACTTGGATTTCCAGTAGTTGTCAATCTTAGACTTCAAAAATCTTTTCAAAAGTACTTGGGACTTTTCGTTATAAATATAGAAAGATACAATAGACATCGAACGGTATGGCATATATCGTATGCTAATTTTGGAAGCAAAAACAAAGATTGATAGACATGGTTATGACCCTATCCAGTACAAATGTAAACCAATAGAAACCAAACTACATCTTTTGACAGTTTTGTAAATTAGTAAAAACAGAGATAACCCATATCACAGCTGCGCTTTCTAAACGGTCACACCGTCAGTCATATTACCAGTGACGTTTATGTGTGATTTATATGACAATGATCAATCAATGACACTTCTTGAATTGTAGTTACATGTGTGACGCAATCGTTTATGTTTAATGACTAAACGTGAATGTCGTAAATGGAAGTGACATGTTGTCAATGGTAGTGACATGTCGTAAACGAAATGACATGTCGACAATGGTAGTAACATGTCGTAAACGATAGTGACATGTCTAAAATTGTGGTGACATGACGTTTTCGATAGTGACATGTTTAAAATGATGGTAGTGATATGACATAAAGGACAGTGATGTGTCTGAAATGGTAATGACAAGTCTGAAATGACAGTGACATGTCGTAAACGATAGTATAGTGACATGTCTAAAATACGATGACATGTCGTAAACGATAGTAAATGTCTGAAATGGTATTGACATGACGTAAACGATAGTGATATGTCTGAAATGGTTTTGACATATCGTAAACGACAGTGACATGTTTGAAATGCTAGCGAGATGTCGTAAATGATAGTGACATGTCTGATTTGGTAGTGATATGTCGTAAATGGAAGCAACATTTTGTAATCATAGCTTTGAATTTAAATACCATAAACTTATTGAAATTGATCTTAAAAATGCTATATCATTTTTTTATGCAAAGCATGTAATGTTTAGACAATCAAGATTGGTCATGCAATCGTTTTAATGTTTATTTTGGCTGAATTGTTTTGTTCTATTGTGTCTTTTTAGTTGATAGCTTTTGAATGTTGTTTTTGTTTAGTGCGTCGAGAATGGAGTTTCCCAAAGCTCCACGTCATATCTCATGCGGGACAATTATCTCTATTGGTAATGGAATCGCGTAAAGTGACGTTTTCCCGTAATAACGACGTTTTTCGGGAATATTTATCGTAAACGTTATCCATTTAATTCCGCACAAACTTTAAGAGGTGTTGATCACGTGGTACCCTGGTGAGTTCCATTGCTTAAATGTATTTGTATTCCATTTGGAAGTTGTGAAGCCTAGCACTTATTAGATGAAACTGCTTTCTTTACTGTAAATGATTTGATGATTTGTACGCAGTAGTTAACAGGTTGCTACTGTGTGTTTTGAGCTAGTTGTTGTCCAAACAGGTTCAGAAGCTGGGATAGTTCATTGGATTATATGAGCTGGCTGAATGTTTCTGGACGGATTTAGAGTTCTATATAGTCGAGGCTTGTTCTCGTCCACCTACTAAGATGTTTTTTTTCGCTAAAGCGTAATTTGATTCAGTGAAGTTTGACTTGTTTGTATAGATGACACTTCGTAAGAACAAACACGTAGCTTGTTATGAAAAAATGTGTGCACACAAGTTATTCCTTATAATTTAATTTTAAACACTTAAACTAAAACATAAACCAATATTTTATTTTATTTTTCTTGATTTTTATAATTGAAAAAAAATCCTCCGCGTTGGAATTATCAACGAACAATTTCAGCCAATAAAATGGAAAGAGTCATACGTCTCGCCATTGACGTTTAGCGTTGCTATGGTTTTGTAGTTTATTGGAGTATAACATGAAAAACGAACACGTGCATTTACGTTGTGTTTTGGATTGCAGTATGATATAACAGAATTTAGAAATTAAATTAGTTATCTATAATGTAAAAGTAAATTGCATTTTTATTGACAGATAGGTTAAATTTGTACAAGTAAGAACTGAATTTGTGTTACCTCGGAGATCTAAAATATTCTTCACAATATTTACCTCTAGTTGAAAATTTATAGCGAAAGGTTTTTGAGAAATAACAAATTTAAATAAACACATAAGGTCACTGCAATAGTTCCTTCAATCCAAATTAAAAGGTTGCAGTATGCGGCACAACAACATGTTTTATCTATATCAGACAGTTACATATGTAGAGTTATTGTGTTGATAATAAAAGTTTTATTTTTTACTTCTCATTACTATGTTGTTGTCGCCAATATCTAAATTATTCGTTAATAGTAAAAGGAAAAACTTGATGATGCTGAATTTCTTTGTAATTGATAGTTTCAATACGAGCAATTCTGTTCTGGTTTCGACTTCCGTATTGTATAGTGACCGGACGAGAAAAACAGGGAAATCCAACAAACAATCGCTGTTTGAGCGCGATAGTACACGGTCGGCTATATCGACATATCTCATATCACACGACATTGTTCCTAGATTATTTCTTGTAGACTAATAATCTTGCACTCGTCGGGAACAGATGAAAAATTGCGAAATAAAAATTGCAATCAACAAATATGTGCACAATACGTGATATTTCTGTGTGGATACAGATATGTTATGTCACTTGACAGTACATTGTTGATGCAGACATCTTTACTAGATCGACATCAACACGTTACATTATTGTACTGATGTAGACATCAAACTCGATAAATAATTGTTATTTTATGCACATAGTACTAGTTTGTGTAAAACTATTTGACAGTACAATAAATTACGGAACATACTATTGTTAACCCAACGGAAAATGGAGTAAAGTAGAATAATATTATATTAATATACCCAAAACAAAAGTAATGGTTTCCAATATTAGCCAAGGATGATAGAGAGGATTGGAGTAATGGAATGTTCTATTAGTTTCAAAACCTTGAATTTGATACGGGGCTTCATAAAAGACAAGTCTAAAACAAACGCTTATGAGTTTTATCATACACTAATCGCTTGATTGAAAACTAAATCCTCATATTTATCATTATTGCTAAATACGGATTTTGCCCGTGACTACAAATGTCAAATTTGTTACTCATGTCCGATAAATATAAAAATATATGCAATATGTATACGTATATAATTGTATTTTTCTGTAACAAAAGTCAAACATCCAAATATGTGGCAAAGACTTATTTCTGTGTCCACTCATTATTACATTATAAGGTATACTTTCTGACTATAAACTACCTTTCTGACTTGTTTTACTAAGTAATATAGACCGATATATACTACCCATTGCAACCATAATCTTACAAGTGTTAAACGTGACTTCTACGTAAAAATTTGTGTTTAAGGCATTTCTGTCCTTTTTTCTATCTTTTTTTAATAATTACCGCATTTTATTCGTTGTTTTTTATTGTCAAATTTGACTTCCTTGGATTCGAATTGATGTTCTATTTTTTTGTCAAAGCGGATTTGATCTTACTTAACAGAATGGTTGATCTTCGCATCGAAAACTAAATAAAACAACTTTAACAACATTGAGATGTCAAAAGATCAAAAGTTTCTTAATTCAAATAATTTTTATTTTATTTTAGAAATAACTAGTCATTCAATCATTTTAGTTACCGACTTATTTAGATATTTATAACAATACCACGTGGCTTACCTTATAACAAACTAAATCGTTAGAATAATGAAAATGGAAATATTCGTTGTATGCGTGGCGCAATATTAGCCTTGAAATGACCATCATTTGTTATGCAGTCACTGTCGAAGAACATTTGAAGCAGTTTCTGATGGCCGTTCGTCCTTATAAATTTCCAATTAGAAACAATAAGTTCCAATAAAAATGTGTATTAATTTGCTTTTTGGAAACATTATCCTGACTATGATCGGCTCTATATTCATGAGATAGATATTGATTTTGATTATACGACATGATTCGACAATTTACCCAACATAGATTATAGAGTAACTTAATAAAGTAATAAAAACAAAATAAAAAAAATCAATTATTGTACAATTTAATACAGATTGATAATAATTTTTACTAGTTATTCAGGCGTTTTGTTGATGTGAGATGGAATAATTGGATATCATTTTCAGTTGTGGGAATGAATATAAATTCTGGTTTAATAAACTGAACAACAAAAGCCTGTCTAGACACATAACGGTTATAATGACAAATAAAGAAACCTTGTACTTTAAAATTTACATATTAAAATGTATTTGACTTCTCATGTTGTGTTTTGTCGAAAAACCCGGAGACGGTAAAGGGAGCGGTAGTGGCTGGGATGTTACCCTGCAATCGTAAGGCGTCTCACAGCTGATGGTTCTATACCTGCCCATTTTAAGTGAGAAAGATTTTTTTCTTTGTTGTAGGTGCTTACTTTTTGGTTGGGTGCCAGTTTCATGGACTCAGTGGTGTGCGATGTTTATCTGCGACTTTCTGAAGGTCACCGTAAGTTTGAACTAGTATAGTGCAGATTAAAAACATGTGCACACTTACACACTGCAAGGACATTTATTTATAAAAATCTTCGAGATCAATAAAATTTGTCACGAAAAGCTGAAAATTTGCTAATGTGACGTAAAACAACAATTAACCAACCAACAAACCAACCCACCAACTGTTTTGTTCTACGCAACAATTTTTTTTCATATGTTATATAAGAAATATCAAAACTTTCAAAAACATCCATTTGTTTATTTTTTTTAACCATGACGTTTCCATATTAGTACATTAATACAGGCCAATTCTTCTTTAGAGGGTCAACACAACATGGGCCATATGCTCGATTGACCGACGATGCCGATTTATATTCAGTATAAATAACAGAACGAGTAACAGATCTAGTAAAACATTTTTTAAACAGTACAAATACTATTTATACTATTAAGTACACTAAATAAACTATGATCTCTTTCATCCTCATATAAATTCTTAGAAGAGAAGTTGTTAAAAAGAGTGATAAAAATTTGATGAAGCGTGCTACAACGTTAATTTTAATTTGACGTTCAGGTGATAATTTTGACTTTAAACAGCGTTACATTAAAAAGGTATGGTAGATTTGACAGAAGACTTTTACATTACTCCCCCTGTTTATTGACATTACTCTACCTGTTTGTTGACCTTACTCTCCCTGTTTATTGACCTTAACCCCCCCCCCCCCCCCCCCCCGCGTAGTAAATGTGCTAATTTTGAACAACAAAAGCTTAGTATATATTTTAATTCATTTCAAAGTCGAAAATAGAACAAAGAAAACCAAACAAAACTGTTTGGTCAATATTTTTTTTCCTGTTCTTACATTTACCATAAAATCAAAATGAATACAGATTCACTAAATTGAATTTCATCGGAAGTATATACATATATAAGCAACAATAACTGTCATTCTGATTTCCATAGTTACTGTTTGTGTTAACTTAAAATAAAATGCTGGTTTAAATACGATTGAGAATTACTTTTAGAGGAAATAAATCATTAAGATTTAAAAATGCAAGCAATAACATATACATGTATAAGATATTATATAAGTTATTCGAGCGAGCGGGATTTAATCTCTTGCCAATAAGGTTTTAAATGTTCCTGGGTTGTGCTGAGTTGAGTTGAGTAGAGTAATGGTGTTTAACGTCCCAGTCAAGAATATTTACTTATATCGAGACGTCGCCAGCTATAGGCGAAAGTGCAGAAATTTTGCCTGTGCGTTGCGCTGATAGCATTATACAGCAGGGTTCTTTATCGTGCCACGCCGCGACACGGGAACTCGTTTATTTTAAGTTCGCATCCGAAAGAACCGTAACTTTCATTTCATAATGCCGAGTGCTTGGCGAAAGAACAGTCACTACCCACTTTCAAGTCTTGGGTCAGACCCGGCCGGGGTTCGAACCCACGACCTTCCACTTACTGAGCGAGCACTCTACCCACTGAGCTACCGCACTGGCCCGGTTGTGCTGAACCAACTCTAAAAATGTAATAAGCATACTAAAGTTTAAAATAAAACGTGTGTTTAGTGGTTAGATTCAGTTTTCTAAATTTTTTGAAAAATGACATGTTTCTCTTTTTTTGGAAACTCGTATTCATTGCATTGTGGAATTTATGGAAATTTTTTAACAAAGTAACGAGGAAAACAATTTTGAATCCTTGTCAAAGACAGGAAGCCCCATAATTTTTTATAAATTAGTATATAAGAACACAAATATATAGTTAGAAAAAATGCAAATAAATAAACTTTTATGTGTGTCAGAATCTCCTAGATTTAATATAATACCATTATTTTTTTGTTTTAGTACAAGTGTACTCGGATATATTTAATTTAAAAATCAAGATGGTTCTTTTGGAAAACTTAACACAACTCAACACTCCACATTAATACATAAATAGAATATTCATTTTTATTGAACCCCCATTTCCTAGACAGAATAAGGACCTTATCTAATAAATATATCATTAATATCATCCAAGTAAAATGTTTACATTGAACTTTCTTTTATTGCAATCTTGTCTGTGTAGACAAGTCGGTATTACTGTTGTCTAAAATCTACAAAAAATGACAGAATACATAGTGAAATGACCTGTTAATTCATTGACGTGTAAACGACTTCTGATTCTTGTTGATTACATTCTGATAACGATAAAAAGATTTCTAATTACTTTATAAATATTAATGTTATAGTACGAGGCGATGTTGCTGGTCATGTTTTTTATCATCTATCAATATGGATAAGTATATAATTATATAATGCATTTTTATGTTTCTTGATTCTTGTAATTACCCTAACACGTGTTTCTCTTGACCAGTTTGTCTAATCCTTTCATACATTTTGATTGTTTTGTGTTCTTGGCTTAATTTGCTGTTTAACAAACGCATGTTTTTGGTTACAATTATCGCTCTTCGTTTGCTATCTTACGCGTGTGAACCCAATGCAATTCAATTGGGTATTGGCTTTGCCATTGTATTAGGTGTCTATTCGGTGTTGGAATAATTTGTAGTAATCTTTACTCCGGATTATATTCAGTGTCTGTTCGGTGACGAAAAGTTTGTCAGTTCGCTTGCCGAAGGTCGGTGTTTTTCTCCGGGCACTCCGGTTTCCTCCACCATCCCAGAACTGACCGCCTCGAAATAAGTGAAAGAATCTTGACTGGGGCGTAAAACACAATTACTCCACTCCACTTCACTGTTTGGTGATGAGGTGGATGGGAATTATC
Organism: Tegillarca granosa; assembly: GCA_029721355.1. Classification (NCBI taxonomy): domain Eukaryota; kingdom Metazoa; phylum Mollusca; class Bivalvia; order Arcoida; family Arcidae; genus Tegillarca; species Tegillarca granosa. Next base: position 7,682,331 of record CM056611.1, on the reverse strand, counting down.
TAGTTTCTTAGGGTATGTTCAATGTCTATTCGATGTTGGGGAAATGGGAGTGATCTTACCTGCGAGGTTATGTTCAGTGTCTGTTCAGTGTTTGAATGGATGGGAAATTTCTCGTCTGAGAGATGAGATGGGCTTTGTTTTGCCGCTGTATCGTGTATTTTGTTCTTGGGGTGAAGTCAATGGACTCTTTGCTTTGCCGCCGTTACTGATGTATTTTCGGTGTTAGAACGGATGTGATAGACTTTTTGCTTTACCGTTGTATCTAGTATCTGATCAGTGTTAGGATGGATGGGATAGACTTTGTGGCACTTTAACAAATGTTTTTTATAGGTTGTGGGTGGCAGAAAAGGCTCATAGCTGTCCCGATGTTTCCAATATTTTTCGATTTTGTTTTATTTGTGTGTTCATTATTTTTTTTATTGAAGAGTTGAGTTGAGTAATTGTGTTTAACGTCCCAGTCAAGAATATTTCACTTATATCGAGACGTCGTCAGCCAGTGCAGAAATTTTGTCTGTGCGTTGCGCTGATGGCATTATTCAGCAGGGTTCTTCATCGTGCCAGCCCTACCGTGACACGGTCCCGTCCGAAAGAACCGTGACTTTCATTTCGTAATGCCGAGTGTCTAGCGAAAAAACAGTCACTACCCACTTTCAAGTCTTGGGTTAGACCCGGTCAGGGTTCGAACCCACGACTTCCCACTTACGAAGCGAGCATACTTCCAATGTTATTGAAGATGTTTTAGCAGTAATATGAATATTAAATAAAGAGTTATCTCGCTTTTTAAAGAATTTTTCAGATAATCTATTAAGTCCTGATAATGACTCGAAAATAATAAAAACAAACATCTACACAAAACTCTCTTGTTTTTTTCTGTCTTTGTTTGACTATCGACAAAGTGTTGCTTTGAACAAAATTCTCAAAAGAATATACTATACATATTGACGTAGAGCTTATATTTAATTGACAAAATTAACAACTGTGAAGTATAAAAACAATCAATAATCGCTTATCTAATTAATTATCTATCCTTTTTTTTTTAAATTTACATCCGAGTTTTGAAAAATCAAACAACAGAGATAAAATAGAAATAAAAAAAGTTTTGAAAATTGTTAAATTTATAATAATAATAATAATAATAATAATAACAATAACAACAACAACAACAACAACAATAATAATAATAATAATAATAATAATAATAATAATAATAATAATAATAATAATAATAATAATAATAATAATAATAACACCACCACCACCACCACCACCACCACCACCACCACCACCACCACCACCACCAACAACAACAACAACAACAACAATAATAATATTAATAATAATAATAATAATAATAATAATAATAATAATAATAATAATAATAATAATAATTTTAAACCACAATCAGCAAAACCTTATCAGTTTTTCGCGTAAAGATTTCCAACTTCCTTATGTAAAAACATATGAAGGATACTGAAAGTCGTGATTTCAATTAAATGGAAATATATAATGTTAATCTTTAGTTCCAATATATAAGAAAATATCTCATTGAAAACATTACTATTTTATGTACAAAGTGTACATCGAAAAAACATCTTGGGAAACATAAGGGGATCAAAAGACCAGTCAATAAAATGAACAGAACTGAAAAATATTCAACGAATAGTTATGTGGATAAGAAGTATAAAAAATGTAAACATAAGGCCATTGTTAGTGAAATACATATTTCATTAACTTTTGTAGTCAAAATTTACATAATTCAGAAGTTTCAAAAGAACAATGAGTGCAAATTTTATTTGAAAAAAAAAAATTAAAAAAAATAAAATATGTATGTACCTAATAACTCCAGCCGGTTTATAATAAATAAACATATTGGATCTTTGGAAGATTATTTAATAGAATAATGTCAGTCAATTATTATATAATGTATAAAAGTATAATATAAAATAAAATACAATGATTATTTTTCGAAATTAGAGACTTCAAAAGGTCACAAAAATCAAGCCAATCTGAAAAAAAAAATGGAATGGTAAGATGGAATATATATTGATTTAATTCAAATTATGCAATATCATTGCATTAAATAAGAGATGAAAGATTGAAATCCGTCATTGGTGTTTATGTACAGTAACCATGGGAATACATGTTTGGTCCAAAATTATTTGATTAAAGGCACCATGCGGCTTACTTTATAATGTAAAACTGATGTAGAATTATTAATACTATTGTATTTAACTTAATCTTTTAGATGCAGTAAAACGCTAGCATTGGGTCTTCATCATGTAATGTTACCGATTATTATTCATGTGATATTATTTTATTTCAATTAGAAAATAGCGTTCAGTAGAACGATATTATACCTTAGGTATAAATACGTACATTAAACAGAGAAACATATCACGGTATCAGCCAAGATATCCAAAACACAAAACCACAAAAAGGAATGTCAAAACAGCCCAATAAGACAGTAACAGACGTATTCTTAGAACACTGAATATCATAGGATGGACATCAAATTTTGTTATAACACGGCACCAGCCACCTCATTTGTTAAACCTGTACGCAACTATGCTTATTACATTACAAATACGTCTCATTTGACAACTAAGTTAACCAATAACCTGTACATTTGTGCTTTGTAATGAAAGATGTGTACCAAACATGTCAACAAGACCATGATATATAACCGAACTAAAGCCCATAAATAAATAAATTAATAAATAATAAAAATAGATAAATAAATAAATAAATAAACAAATAGATAAATAAATAAATAAAAGAACACTAACTTTTCACTACAGAGACATTTTGTACTAAATAATTAATTATATCAAAAAAAACTGAAACGCAAAGGTATAGAAAAAACTTATCAGAAACGATAAAAATCCCCTTTATTTCCACATAAGAGCATTGATCCTCAACGAATAAATCCAATTTAATATGAAGAGAGAGAGAGAGAGAGAGAGAGAGAGAGAGAGAGAGAGAGAGAGAGAGAGAGATGGTGATTTACGCTCAAAACATTCACTTATCTGAGAGCTGTCATTTCCTGGATTAAAGGGGGAACCGCAGTAAACAACTGACCCTTATAAACGAACTGACAAACTGATTCAAACCCATACTTAAAGAGTCGTTGTACATGTTATTGCTTTATAAATGTTATAATTACAGATTGATACATGTTATTGCTTTATAAAAGTTATAATTACAGATTGATACATGTTACTGCTTTATAAATGGTATAATTACAGACTGATAAATGTTACTGCTTTATAAATGTTATAATTACAGATTGATACATGTTAGTGCTTTATAAATGTTATAATTACAGATTGATATATGTTACTGCTTTATAAATGTTATAATTACAGATTGATTCATGTTACTGCTTTATAAATGTTATAATTACAGATTGATATATGTTACTGCTTTATAAATAATATAATTACAGATTGATACATGTTACTGCTTTATAAATGTTATAATTACAGATTGATACTTGTTATTGCTTTATAAATGTTATAATTACAGATTGATATATGTTACTGCTTTATAAATGTTATAATTACAGATTGATACATGTTAGTGCTTTATAAATGTTATAATTACAGATTGATACTTGTTATTGCTTTATAAATGTTATAATTACAGATTGATACATGTTCAACCTTTATTAATGTTATAATTACAGATTGATATATGTTACTGCTTTATAAATAATATAATTACAGATTGATACATGTTACTGCTTTATAAATGGTATAATTACAGATTGATACATGTTACTGCTTTATAAATGTTATAATTACAGATTGATATATGTTACTGCTTTATAAATGTTATAATTACAGATTGATATATGTAAGTGCTTTATAAATGTTATAATTACAGATTGATACATGTTACTGCTTTATAAATGTTATAATTACAGATTGATATATGTTACTGCTTTATAAATAATATAATTACAGATTGATACATGTTACTGCTTTATAAATGTTATAATTACAGATTGATACTTGTTATTGCTTTATAAATGTTATAATTACAGATTGATACATGTTCAACCTTTATTAATGTTATAATTACAGATTGATATATGTTACTGCTTTATAAATGGTATAATTACAGATTGATACATGTTACTGCTTTATAAATAATATAATTACAGATTGATACATGTTACTGCTTTATAAATGTTATAATTACAGATTGATACTTGTAATTGCTTTATAAATGTTATAATTACAGATTGATACATGTTACTGCTTTATAAATGTTATAATTACAGATTGATACATGTTACTGCTTTATAAATGTTCTAATTATAGATTGATACATGTTACTGCTTTATAAATGTTATAATTACAGATTGATACATGTTAGTGCTTTATAAATGTTATAATTACAGATTGATATATGTTACTGCTTTATAAATGTTATAATTACAGATTGATACATGTTAGTGCTTTATAAATGTTATAATTACAGATTGATACATGTTACTGCTTTATAAATGTTATAATTACAGATTGATATATGTTAGTGCTTTATAAATGTTATAATTACAGATTGAAACATGTAACTGCTTTATAAATGGTTTAATTACAGATTGATACATGTTAGTGCTTTATAAATGTTATAATTACAGATTGATATATGTTACTGCTTTATAAATGTTATATTTACAGATTGATACATGTCAGTGCTTTATAAATGTTATAATTACAGATTGATACATGTTCAACCTTTATTAATGTTATAATTACGGATTGATATATGTTACTGCTTTATAAATAATATAATTACAGATTGATACATGTTACTGCTTTATAAATGTTATAATTACAGATTGATACTTGTTATTGCTTTATAAATGTTATAATTACAGATTGATACATGTTAGTGCTTTATAAATGTTATAATTACAGATTGATACATGTTCAACCTTTATTAATGTTATAATTACAGATTGATATATGTTACTGCTTTATAAATAATATAATTACAGATTGATACATGTTACTGCTTTATAAATGTTATAATTACAGATTGATACATGTTATTGCTTTATAAATGTTATAATTACAGATTGATACATGTTACTGCTTTATAAATGGTATAATTACAGATTGATACATGTTACTGCTTTATAAATGTTATAATTACAGATTGCTACTTGTTACTGCTTTATAAATGTTATAATTACAGATTGATATATGTTACTGCTTTATAAATAATATAATTACAGATTGATACATGTTACTGCTTTATAAATGTTATAATTGCAGATTGATACTTGTTACTGCTTTAAAAATGTTATAATTACAGATTGCTACTTGTTACTGCTTTATAAATGTTATAATTACAGATGGATACATGTTACTGCTTTATAAATGTTGTAATTACAGATTGATACATGTAACTGCTTTATAAATGTTCTAATTATAGATTGATACATGTTTCTGCTTTATAAATGTTATAATTACAGATTCCTTTATGTTACTGCTTTATAAATGTTATAATTACAGATTGATACATGTTACTGCTTTATAAATGTTATAATTACAGATTGATATATGTTAGTGCTTTATAAATGTTATAATTACAGATTGATACATGTTACTGCTTTATAAATGTTATCATTACAGATTGATATATGTTAGTGCTTTATAAATGTTATAATTACAGATTGATACATGTTACTGCTTTATAAATGTTATAATTACAGATTGATATATGTTAGTGCTTTATAAATGTTATAATTACAGATTGATACATGTTATTGCTTTATAAATGTTATAATTACAGATTGATATATGTTACTGCTTTATAAATGTGATAATTACAGATTGATACATGTTACTGCTTTATAAATGTTATAATTACAGATTGATATATGTTACTGCTTTATAAATAATATAATTACAGATTGATACATGTTACTGCTTTATAAATTTTACAATTACAAGTTGTCAATTTTAACAATGTTGCTATGGAATGTTTTCTGCTTTTCATTTAACGTTTGTCATAACGATATAATTAGTAAGGTGACTAATAATATGAGATTTCTTGTGCATGATTTACAGAAATAAATATCTGTATTCAAAATGTAGAAAAACCTATCAATTCGAATTACGATCACTTGTAAAGAATCATAAAAATAACGGAAAAATAATTAAATTTATTTCTTGAAGATATTTAATTTTAATGTAAAAATCATGATCTCAATGGATTAATTTAAAATCTTGTTTTTAAATCAGATAAGATTCTTATGATATTAAAAAGCTAGTTAAAGCTAAAAGATAGCCTTAGCATATCTGCATCTTAGAAAATATGTGGTGAGATGTTTCCTGCAAAAGTTATACTCTACCAAAGTTATATTTTAACTCAAAATGCCTTAGCAACTTAAATAAAAAATTCAGAAGTTTCTAAAATCGCAATATGAGGTTTGTAGGCTTATATCCATATAATAAAACGAATCTGACAAAATCTCCTGTCTTATTCGATAAAACCATTTCAACATTATATAAAAAATAAAAAATAAAAAAGTAATATTGTGGACCAATTTGATTTTTTAATGTGTAAGAGCTATCATTATCTTATAATTAAAAAATTGCATTGTGAATCATTTACAGCAACATTCGGGGGACAAAACTTGTAAAATTTATAAAGATGTTATAGTAATTTACGTTATTCGATAACAAGATGTCCTTTTACTGAATCTCCAGTAATATTACCACTGCGCTATTCCACATAAAGCCATAAAAATAACCGTCCTACATCCTCAAGCCATTTATTTCATCTAATATGCTATCCTTTCTGACGTCACAGATAATTGCTGCCTTCAAACACAAAAAGTTCGCATCCTGAATGACCTATTCAGACACATGATGTGTATTCACAGAATCAAGAAAAACAAGAGCGCCGCTTGGCTACCCTTTGATACGCACAGAAACCGCTTAAGGTGAAATGATGTCAATTTACAGAATTACCATTCTTTAAAAACAGAAAAAACTATATAATATTTGGTCGTTTAATGATGTTGTAGGTATTTACGTTATTTGAGAATGAGGGAAAAAGGAATCGGTGAATAAAACGGTGCTGTTACTATGTAGAATTACAAAAAATATGTAATATTTTACGTTTATTGCAGCACATGGAGAGATGCCGTCTTTATGTCACGCCTGTTAACACGGGATTTGAACTAATAGTTTCCATTTGAAGAAATCTAATTTTTGTTAGAGATTAAGTAAACACAATAAAATAATTGTGAAAGTTTCGTTCAGAAACCCAATAAGAAAGTGTCAGTACATATGTACTGTGTAAATATTCGTCAACATTTCATTTTAGTTTTCAGATACGCTTTGTATGACATCAGTCATTATTTAGAATTATCAGATGTTCTAGCAAATCTCGAACTATGTTTATATACAGGCTATATAGAGATGGAATTAGATAAAATAGAAACCAGAAAATACTCAACAGAATTAGAGCAGTAAAACAGTAAATCCATCATTGTTTTTAATTTTTTTTCTTAGATTAGACGACCGATGTTATCGTCTCTGTTTGCCATTCAATCATAAAAAAAGAAAATTAAGATGAAGAATAAGATTGGGTTATATCAATAAAAAATGATTTGTTGCGTCTCACTAAGAACTGATTCACCGCCTAGCCATCAAAATTGAACCACTTATGTTCTAACATAAACAAACGACATTCTTTTATGTTTTTCTTTTAAAGTTCCAATTTTGTTTGAAGTAATTCAAATATATTATCAATTCAAAAAATAAAGTCATAATAATAATAATAAAAATAATAATAATAATAATAATTATTATTATTATTGGTCTTGTTGTTGTTGTTAAGTATAATTTCCTATCTTTATTTATCTATATTTATATTGACTTTTGATAATATTCATTTTTTATCATATTTATTTAGCATATATTTTATCACTACCTCTGAGTATCATATGAATTTCCGAAATGTGCACATCTGGCACATCAAAATTTAACTGGTATCTCTGTTATATATTTACTACCCCTGAGCTTGTACCGCTGCTGGTGGAGTAAAACTCCCCGAGGGTATCCATAACTCAGTAGGCAGTACTTTGTGCTGTCAGAAAATATTCCATTTAGCAAAATTTTCAGCCGTCTTAATTCTTTAAAATTTATTTAAAACTAAGGTTTGTTCCCTCATGCAAAGCATTCCTTAGCTGGATTTGGATTTATATAATTTTGGAACTTTAGATTCATTATTTTCAACTGTTTGGCATATATTTTTTATGTATCAAACTTTTCGGTCTTAGTGTCACTGATGAGGAATGATTTTCCGAAATGTGCACATCTGGTACATCAAAATTTAACTGGTATTTGTATTATATATTCACTGGAATTCTTTCTTACCTTTTTATCTTTTCCCAGTGGACTTTTGTTTATGAAGCGCTGTTACTATGTAGCTTTTATAAAACCTAAACACTCGCTCTAAAAATAAAACTGATACAGGCAAAATATTCAACTATAGACGCATTGGGATGGCCAAGGATAGCAAGGTTTTAAGACTGACATATAATGTTCAGTTAGTTTGCTTGCTCAAACTTGGTAATTCTCTATAGGGCATTTTGGGTTTTCAATTCTTTCATAAATCACCGCGTCAACTTTAATATAAGAACTACATTTCTCTGAATCTCACTTTCAATCTCCTTAAAGACATTTTATTCTTTATTTAACCTCTATTTGTGTCATTTTTCTGATTTCCTTTCGAGTTGCCTTAATAGACAGATTTGACTGTATGTTAAACAATTATAACTAAGACTTAAAAACAACACCAGTTTAACTTCAACTTGATACAAATTCATGTTGTTTATTAGTCAGAGAAATATTGGTATTCATCAGGATAAACGTAAATGAAACATTTCACACCTAAAAGTTTTTAATTACGTTTATTGCAAGCAGACTGCACAGTGCAAAAACAAATTTGTTTATTGGCATATTTTATTTCAAATATTTCTATACCAAAATTAAAAAAGGATGGATTTTGTTTAAATAGCAACTCAAGATTCCTTCAGTTATATCTAAGTGATCAGTTTAAAGATGGCTGAGAAAAACGGAGCACCAGTAAAACAACGTAAAGTACTGATACTATCAAAACGGACTGTTTTAAAACGATTTAATATGGAGACTTCCAAACTTATTGGTTGGGTCTTCGTATCCTGTTTAATGAACAATTAAACACGTTTTTATCAAAGTTGTTGATTAAAATATCAAAATCCTCTGAGGCACAAAAATAAAAACCGGATTTGTCGTCTGAAGATCTCATGATATTATCAATAATTGTTGTTGTAGACAAATTAACTCCAGTTTAACCCTAGTTTGTATATAAAACTGACAACTATTGTTCGTTTTGTATATATTTAAACTTCGTCTGTCTGCAAATTGGTAAAAGCTGTAGTCTTTTGTGAATAACAAAATCGTCAATCTTGTCAAGTATAGAGTTAAACGATGTGTCTTACTAAAATTAAAATAGAAAAGTAACATCGACGTCCTTCTTGGTACCAAAAAAAAAAAAAAACCTTTGAACTGTTATAAAAAAAAAATTTCTTTGCTTTTGCATTTTACGTGCCATAAATTGTTTTAAAATGCATTAAAGGATCCCCTATAAATGTGGCCGATATGTTATTTAATCATGGGCCACAGAAAAACGTTAAAATGCGTTGTCGGTGTTTTGATATTATCGAGACAAACATTCTTATGTAGAAGTTATTTGAAATGCCATTTTTCAATAATTATGTTTGAATCAGAATAATATTATTAAAAAGTGTGCTTTGACAATGGAATAATACTAACACTGGACTGATCACAAATAATTAAGTAATATCAAATCGTATTAAGTCGTAAAGCGTTAAAATTGACACATGTTCATGCATGATCCAACATTATCATAACAATTTAATGTTATGTTTTAATGCTGATTTTTTTTTTTCATATCTCAAATTCGTTAGTCGTTGTTTTTATCATCAAGATATCCAATCATTGTGATATTTAATAAACGTTTGATGACCTTTAATGAAATTATGACGATTTTTATAATACTTTGACCTTTGTTACAATTAAGATGTTTTATGATAAACACTTCTTGATAAACTTCTGACAACCTCTTTTACATTTTTATGACCTTTGTTAAACTTTTGATGACCTTATATACAATTTTTATGATTTTTGATTAACTGTGGACAACCTTCAAATACATTTGATGACCTTTGGGGTACTTTGTATGACCTTTGTTAAATTCTGATGACCTTTGATGCATAGTTTATTATCTTTGATAAACGTTTGATGACAATTGGTAATTAAATTTTTACAGGATTTTAAATAACTTTTAGTAACCTTTAGAACACTTTTGGTGGCATTTGATAATTACGATGAACTTTGATAAACGTTTGGTGACCTTTGATACACTTTTGGTGACTTATGATATATTTTGATGACCTTTGATACCCTTTTAGCGGCTTTTGATAATTTTGAATGACCTTTGATACACTTTTGGTGGCTTTTGATAAATATCTATTGACTTTTGATTAACTTTTAATAACTTTTGATACACATTTTGTGACCTTTCATAAATTCTGATGAACGTTGATATACTTTTGGTGACCTTTGATAAATTGGATGACCTTTGATACACTTTTGGTGGCTATTGATAAAATCAGATGACCTTTGATACGTTTTGATCATTTTTGAACAATGCTTTATGTTATTGGCTTTAACATGTTACCAAAATGTATTGAAAATAGAAGACGTTCTTTCTTTTGTTAATATATATGGTTCTGGTTAGTGTTAGCAGATTATCGCTCATATAAATCAAAGTTTAAATCCCTCTTTGACAGATCCCTGTGATTGAAAGTTTGTCGATGGTGTGCATGGTGCGTGAGTAACTTTAGTTGTCTTCCATTCAAGAAATGACCGCCTAAATAGAAGTAAAATGAAAATGATATGGACATGGAAAAAAATAGCTCCGTCTGCTGAATTCTTCAGTAGTCAATAATCTTGAGCGCTATGATACATTTTTGACCCCCCCCCCAAATCCACTTGAAAGTGGAAAAATTCAGTAACGAGACTAGGAAAAAAATAGACGAGAACCACATGAAGCTACATTTCTATCCGAGAATTCCATTTATCTTATTTGTTTGAGCAAAAATATTTCATGAAGTTTTAACATATAAAAATACAAATCTACTAGATGACTGTTATTAATTACTTGTTTCGCTAATGAATAACATGTTGGTCTCACACAGTATGATAAATAATATTATATTTAATTTAGTGATTATAATAAGTAAATACCAAATAAATAGATAGATAGATAAATAAATAAATGAGAAAATAAACAGTTAATTCATATCATGAAACAACGTCTTTTGTTTTGAAGGATGAGATTCTATGTTTTTAAAGGTCTCTGTATTTTTAAATTAACTACCCAATGTAAACCTCGCTTAAAAGCGTCGTCGTTAAGTAATATGATCTTTACATATGGCTATCTCCCGTTCTTTCTTACAAAATGTTACATCAGTCTTAAAAGGTTTATGTCAATTTAAATATCACGTCGCTATGAATTTTGACTTTAAGAACTTGTTTGAGAAAAATTCAACCTTAAAAGTTTTTGATGACTGTTTTATAGATGAAGCACTGATCGAAACTATTTGAAATAAAACAAAATATTAGTATAACAACCATTCTAGTATCAGCTGGGAATCGAAGAAATATAAGTTAAATATGGTAGACTATTTGATGGTGCAACAGGGATTTTAAAGCTTACGGAATTATATTTTTCAAATGCACTTAGGATATAAAAATGAAGTCTTCCAATTTCATTATTACTTACATAATAGCTATTTTTGCTTTTTAGTTGGTGCATCGTAAATAACGTGTTTTCTATGCAATAGGGAACTTAATTGCACATTTTTCGGTTATTACAAAAGCAAAAAAAAATCAACATTTTAGACCAACATGTTGTAAGGTTCTGCCAAATGGTAGATGATAAATAGTAATGGAAATATGAAATAAGTTCTACTTACACAACCTGAAATGTAGCTACTTATATGTCAAACACAAACAAATAATATATATATATATATATATATATATATATATATATATATATATATATATATATATATATATATATATATATATATATATATATATGTGTATTGCAACTTTCCAAAGCACATGCATGATTTAGAAATATGAATGTAAAATATTTATGTTTATGTTTACACATGTCATTTTAATAAACACTTACTTACTTAATTACTTACTTAGTTACTTACTTACCTACTTTTTAGCAGGTATTTGTTATACATTTATTATCCCTGAGCGGGTACCGCTGCTGGTGGAGTAAATCTCCCCGAGGGTATCCATAACTCAGTAGGCAGTACTTTGTGCTGTCAGAAAAAATACCATTTAGCAAAATTTTCAGTCATCTTAATTTTTGAAATTTATTTAAAAACTAAGGTCTGATCGTTCATGCAAAACATTCCTTAGCTGGATTTGGATTCACATATTTTTGGAACTTTAGATTCATTAATTTTCAACTGTTTGGACGTATGTTTTTTAATCTATGAAACATTTCGGCCCCTAGTGTCACTGATGAGGAATGATTTTCCGAAATGTGCACATCTGGCACATCAAAATTTAGCAGGTATTTGTTATATATTTGCATCGTTGATGTGAGACAAATGAATATTTATATAGCACACAAATACAAATGTTTGTGTGTTTTACTATCGCAACAAGACTTCAGAGTCAATTCTTTCATAAAGAAAACAGAAAAGGTCTGACCAATCAAAATGCTTGAAGCATATGAGAAGTAAATTGTCTCAACTTTTTGGAGTTACTATTAAATCAAAATTTTGTTTTACGATGCATGATTTTTCGAAAAGAAGAAAATAAAAATAAAATAATGGCATTAATAAAAATCATACATACTTTAACCGGTATGTACATCTGCACTTCCAATGCGAGTCCAAAGTAGGGGATTTACAATCAGTGCTTATATAACGTATTTATGTTGATTTTATATCGTGTGTTATAATGCAGAATTAGCTATTGTCAAATGTTTTTGTCAGTTTAACTTCTATATCAGATTAAAGATGGTCGGTACATTTGAGTAATTGTAAGTTTCGTACTCACTTTACACAATTGATTAACAACAACAAATCATCTACAAACTTTTATTAATATATAATATTACTTACTTACTTATTTGACAAAAATGGACAAACATGTCTATTAGTGAATGTCTATTAGTGATGTTAATGGAAATAGTTCAAGTGTATACAGTGTCTGTAAAAAGAATAGAAACAAAATTTTCTCAGGATCAGTATCGTATGAACAACCTACGGGCTTATAGTTCCTGTTATTTCTTGATATAATGAAGTATTTAATCATATGGAAGGGGGATTATTGTCATTGAGTGGGGAGACTTTTCTAAAAGTGAAACAATAATAAAGATGCATTATACAATCATTACGTATGATGGTTGTATAACTAACTGACTTTAATTAACTAACAGAGTCATTATTGTGTTATCCCCAGGGTGATTAAAACTAAGACTTTTCTCTATGTAATAGTCATTAAATACTGATGGAACTGGTAATCTATTATGTAAATATGTGAATTTCTAAAGTCAGCACGATTATTTAGCAATCTATGTAGAATGTGTTAAACAGATTTCACTATACATCTGATTTCAATAAGCTTATAGAACTACTTTAGTACTTTCAATAAACTCATACTTTCTGAATTACAGTTGATGTCCAACATAAACTGCTGCTTACAATAAACTTATGCTTGTAAGTATATGAATGTATAATTATATATAATTCACTGTTTATCAGTGTGGAAAAGACTACAAGAGCCAAACATTGTATAGTCAGAAAAATTTTATTTATGTCAAATTTTATTTTAAATATGTCAAATGGTATGAAATATGTCAATTCTTATTGATTCATCTGTAAATCTAATTAAACATTTCTTATTAAATCATTAAAAAGTAAATCATGTTTAATAAAGAAATCTGTAAAAACATGTGAATTTTTAGCAAACATATTGATTTTGTTTAGTTTTATAAACCCCCCCCCATCTTTATTTAGCTGTTTAAAAATCCTCCTATGCGGCTTGGGAATATTACCTGTAGAAAACTAGTAAGGAATGCTCTTTTAATCCTACATTACCAGAAAACGTAAGTTTAGGATTCCAAAAGCAAGGAAACAAATGAAATTCTTTAATTCATTAGGCGTGTGTCCTTTCTGCATTATACGATTCAGTACATTCTATTTAAATGTATGATTATTGTATAAATGTTTGTGGTTTCAAATGTTTTTAATACTTTAATGTTGTATACTTTGTCTATATTTTGTATGGGTACATGAACAAAATATATTTAACACACTGGAAACAACAATTTGTAAAACAGACTGTATACAAAATATGGACAAATCAGCTCAATAATTGAATTTATATCTTATAATTGTACAACATGTGTAATAGTGTGTGTGTGTGTGTGTGTGTGTGTGTGTGTGTGTGTGTGTGTGTAATTCTATTAGTAAAATAGTGCGAAAACTATCCTATACTTTATCGTAGGGTTAGTTAATTTTATAGTATTTCTAAGGTTTAAAATTATATTTTGGCACAGTTTGCCTAATCATGTGCAGGCTGTTGCATCAAACATGGCCCGACTGTTGAGTAAGGCAAAACAGTAATCGATAGTTTAAACGATAAACTTGTTTTAACTATTGGAATTATTTTGCAAGTCTAAATTGCTACTGATTTGTTTTCTGAAGTTCTTTGTAAAAGTGTAATTTCTCTTTAAAGTAATGCATTTTTCTTGTAGGAACTTTTACTGCTGAATTTTTCATTTTCAATTGAAGATTGAGATATTGGTTTTTAACACCATAATCGAGCAATGTAGCAAGATTTTGAATTGATATATCTTTGAATTGCAAACGATACAGATTTCGATACTTGAAGCTTATATAAACAATGGATAACTCAGAGTCATTTCATATTTTTTCCATTTGTTTGATTTTTATAAGCCCGTCACTTGACGGGACATATTATTCGTCTGTCTGTCTGTCCGTTAACATTTTGCTTGTACATCGAACTACAACAGTTTTTAAACTTTGAAGGTGTATGACTTGAGGATGCCTGTTGGATATGTTTTCAGATTTAATACCCGCTGTCGGCACCTTGAATTTTCATAATACTACACATTTCTTGAGCATGGAACCAATTCTTCAATTTTAAGCTAAAGATTTGAAACTTAACAGGTTGGTTACTAATGACTAAATAATTCCGTAGTAAGATTTTTTTCAGATTTAAAAAAAAAACAAAACAAAATGGCCGTTGTCGGTCATCTTGGATTTTTATATGTGCTTTGAACTCCTTCTACAGTTTTCAATAGCCTGTCAACTGACTGCACTTAATATGATATATCGTTTGTCTGTCTGTCCGTCCGTCCGCTGGTATTTTGCTTGTGCACGGACATACTTTTAAGTTTTTGAGCAAATATTTTGAAAGAAAACACAGGTTTCTCCCACAGACAATATTTGACAGGCGTATTTTGTTACGCTTGGCAATGCTCTTGTTAATAAATGTTTTTCAAACACAAATCTTTTTGAAGCAAACTGGCAGACCTTCTAACCCGATAGGGGTTTGATCCTAGGCGATAAGAGTCGCCATGCAAATTGTATATGTACAGCTACATGAAGGTTATCAATGTTCAGCATTAATATTGTTTAATACTGTGCAAATTTGAATCCTAATATATATGTTACAGTTGTAATAATAATAATAATAATAATAATAACAACAACAACAACAACAACAACAACAACAACAATAATAATAATAATAATAATAATAATAATGTTGATGATAATAATAATAATGATAATAATAATAAATATTTATTAATTCGTTGTGGTATTAAAAAAACTGGTTTAAAAAAATCTTCTTTCTCTAAGTTTAATATATAAAGTCAGGTATCCTGACATCCATATATTGAAAAGTAAGTCGAGACAGGCATCGGATCAACAAAGCTCGAAAAAATACATTAATAGTAAGTGACTGAGGTACGGAAAATTTTTATAGCGAAAAGAGTTGACGGGTATATATATATATATATATAATTGAATAAATAAATAATGATGTTTCAAACAAACATACAGTTTTACTGCGTTTAAATCGAGTATAATTGCAAATGACCTCGACCTGCCCTCGTTGAAGCCAAGCATATTTGTGAACAAAATCCCATTACATCAAATTTATGCAATCTCATATAACCTAATGTTATTAAGTTGCCTTCATGATATGTAAATGTCATTTATTTATTACGTGATTTTCTTGGAACTATAATGCTTCTCCTGCGCTAACAAATAACAATTACATGTTGAAAAACTCCACATTACATAGAGTTAAGTTTGAATAATAAACAACAATATGGGTTTGACAGTTGTGAAGTGATGTATAAAAGATTATAATCTGTAGCTTTATATTAGCTTGGTCAAAATTATATTCTTGGAAACAAAAAATGTTATTTCTTCTTCTTTTTTTATTGAGCATCACCTTATTTTCAGAAACAATATCTCGAATTGTGCCATTTTAAAACGAAATGTATGTTTTATTCTAAGTACACATTTTTTATTAAATTACAACCTGTTTCTACATCAATAAAAATTCTAATTTGCGCATTTATTTGGTTTTTAAATCGATCATGTACCAGATATTATGCTAGAAAACGTCAAATTTAGAAAAAATATATCTTTAAAAATTACACTATTATGCAAGAAATTGAAAAAAAAGATAAAAACAGTTAAGAAGATTTCATTTACGGAAAATCTCCAAATTTTTACATGTATAAGTCAGGATTTTTTTCTTTGTACTTGGTACTTTTTTTCAATTTTGACTTATTTTAAAAGAGCAAGGGATGAAAAAGATGTCTTTATATTTACCAAACGGTTTTAATCGGCATCATAAGTCCATCATGTACAAGACAAGCGGGAATTTTTGACCACATGTGTCTGTTTGCCTTCAGACTTTTTTATATTTTATTCAAAAATTTTATTTATATAAGTCCATCAGATCTGGGTTTGAATTTGCTACACCATTAAACTGGATTATGAATAAAATGCAGATGAAACTTCATAAACAGGGAATTTTTATTCCTTATTACTTAAAACGACATATTTTAATCTAGTATTATAACACAATCATACACAAAGCTGAGTTTTGTTTTTCTATGATATAATTATATTATTGTCTATAAAGCTTTTTACTACATGAAATGTACCGTCTTATTTTATACGCCGTGTGTTTGATATAACCTTATGTTAAATTTGAATTTAAGACTTAATATCTAGAATCTAGGCAAAATATTTAAAAATTGTAATAAGATTAATAGATATTCATAGTAGTCCATGCTCCTTTTTAGACACATCGCTAAAATACCCCTCAGTGATTAAAAATAAGAACTTTCATAGTGCTACATTTATTACCTTGACCAATCCTTATATCAAGCATCCGTGTAGTACTTTTACTGTCCATTCCATACATATGCATTATAATGCATGTTTGACATGTAAAACATGATATAGTTATGTATTATATAACAGCAACGGTTTTAACCTCACAATTGCGAAATTTTTAACATTTAACGAAGTGTCTGTAAACGCAATTGATTTTCAATGCGATTGAAATCAATTGTTGGACTTTTTTATTAGGTAATTGTAAAGACAAGCACAAATTTTGATTGGCAATGTGTCATTTAAGTTACCTTCAATCAATTTTGTTGATATAAATTCAAGATAAATGGCATCTTTTATTTGAAGCCGTTAAAAAGTTTTATGGCAGTCATCACAATATTGTTGAAAAGTATAAAGTCGCTCTTTCTAAACTTATCTTAGATCTATTTGACTTCTAATAGTTCATTAAAACTTTCTAAATATTGTTTTCGCACGTGATAGGTGTACCTAGCTAGGCGGGAGGTGCTTACCTTTCGGAACAACCGGTCTCACTTCCCTAGCAAAATATTCACGTGTTTAACTGAATTAGCTTGTTTTTACTATGCTTTTGGGATTGTGTTGGGACAGGTATGTTTGTGTTTGATAAATTCAAAAAACGCAATTATTCTTATTATTTTTGTCCAAAATCGGCACATTTAACAATCACAGAAGCAAACAAAATGGAAAATAATAATAATAATATAATAAGCAACAAACCGGAATCTGAATTAAATAAACTCGATTCAAGGTGCATGTAATGTCTTTTGGTTTTAAATTAATAACACGAGAACTAATTTTTAACCGTTATCTGTATCGTTATTTTAGCACGCAGCAATAACTAGCAGCATGTCATATTTTCCTTATGATTTCCACATGGTACTTTCAAAAACGTAAATTTCTCTAGAGGGACACTAAAGGAATTCTATCTATTTAATTTCAACGTGATGTCATGTGTTGTCAAATGATAAAAACTTTTTACTGTTTTATCTGTATTTGATTTCATTTATATTCTGTCATTTATAGGAGAGAAGACAATAAATGAATCATTTTAAGTCATGTTTCGGAGATTCATATATTATAGTTGCTATACAAAGAACTCTATTGGGTTTTCATTTATCTGTTTACAGATCGTTATTTAAATGGTTACAACACAATTCTGTACCAGTTACCGGATGCGGGCATAAAACCTGCATTTTTGTCTTATCAAACGAATCAATCATAAACCCCACTGCATCCATATTAAATAACATAAAAATATATTACAGATATATTAACATTTCGGCCTTGATTATAAAGGTTGTTGTCGATGTTACTGTGATTATAACGGTGTATATTTCAAATATTCGTAGACAATTTAATAAACTTGAAAAAAATATTTACCGGGGCTTTATCGCACTTGCAAACCGTTATTTACATCTCCAATACTGGATTTGCCAATTAAAATTCCGACCAAAATATGAATCGGTTTTCTATTAAAATTTTACAACTTGACCGGACAGTTCTCGGGGTTTTTTGTTACATAAAACATGACTTCTCTTGGCAAACAAAAAGCTAAAAATAAGATTTTCATCTTTTAAACCATTTTATTTTGCATATAATGTCTCAAATGTATTAAGGCTTGTTTGGTAAACTTTTTAAATAAAATGACAACATAGAAATTACACTTGGTAAAAACAGTGCTTTTGTACGAAAAAACCCGAAAATTCACCTGTTTTGGCCCACTATCTAAATAGGAAAATGATTCACGATGACTCGGAACATTTAATTGGCTAATGGTCTATTAGCAATGAATATATATACAGAAAAAGCTACCATTTTAAATCCGTTGGCCATGGCGCTGTTTTTTACCGGAAGTGATAACAATGAATTATTTTGAACGAGTCAAAAGTAACTTTAGATTGCGAATTATTATCACATTAAATACCATAGCGACAATAATTTTTACTGTAAAAATATGGTAATAGAAGATAAACATTGTTTTAAATTTATAATGAGAATTGTTAGAACAGAGCACTTCGTATTGAATATAGCATGGAAATAATGAGCTTTCTACAAACAAACAGTAGATGCATTAATGTACAAAAATAACTTAGTGAAACATGTTTTTAAGGAATTTATTTACAATTTTTTTGTAAATTTTAAAAATATAATATTTTATTATTTTATTTCAAATTCTTTGATGTAACTTTCCGTATTTTTTAAAAATTTTTTTTTTTACAAATTTAGATTAGAAAACTCGTGCTTTTGTAATAAAAAATATAAATTAAAGTATGGTAGATGCTAAAAGAAATTAATGAATTAAGGTCGTCATCCATATTTTATAATGAAGATTTACTTTAATATAAAATTTTTACCTTTGCCATAAATATTTCCCATTTCAATATTTTTTTGGTCCAAGATTTATAAAAATTTTTGTTAATTTAAAAAAAAAACCATTGTACACAGTATACATATCAAAGGTTCTATAATGATTTTACTCTTTTTTTATAAATTACATTTGCCGTGTTTTCAATTTGCTTGATAATACGTATCGTCAGATATTCCTTTCATGAAAAATAAATAGAGATGTTCTACGTGATTCCGTATAATACTTCAGACAAATTCAATCATTTCTATGATCAATCGACCTTTTATTTATCTTTTTGAAAACCTTTTATTTAAGACTTTTCATCTTAATTTTCTGAGCGATATTAACCTTACATATGTATAAAGTATTTCTTGTCATTTGATATAGGATAATGAGAATTACTGATATAAAACGACACATTAAAAACACTGAGAACTTATCGCTGATACAAAAGATCAAAGGCGTGATAGCTTTTACTTGCATTACAACCAGACATTGTCATTCAATAAACTGATGTAAATTTTAAAATCAAAAATAGATTTGTTAAAAATGTTATTAAACTCCGCAAAAGGCAAGAAAGGTTTCTATAGCATTATAGTCGGACAATACAGAGTCGCTTTCTGTAAATACAAAATAAAAATCAAACCTAAACAAATATAAATTGTTCTTAAAATGTTTTGTAAATTGTACAGACATTCACTTGTACTCTTGGGTAATGAAAAATGTCACTGAACTTTGTAACAACCAACTCCACCAAGATCTCAAAACAAAAAACTTAATTTTAATGATAGAGACAAAAAAGTCATAAATCGAGTAAAACAAATCCTGAGTTTGAAAGTTAGGTTGTTTTGGTTTGGTTATACATCAAAGGAATTATAAAGGAAGAAAGTAACGTTGATTATGTTAAAAAGTGCATAATTCAGAATTTTTTTCACAACATAGTTAGATAATTTATTTCATGTTTTTGGTTTGATTTCGGAAGTTTTTCATATGGAACTTGAAAAAAGGAGCAAATACTACTAATTTTGAGCACTCTTATAATGTCCGATGCTGTGCAAACAATTTGCAATAATTTAGTTTCTAAATTCGGTAATATCATACTGCAACATATTCAATTATTTTCAGAAAATACTCCAATAAACTCCGCCTCCATAGCAACGCTAAACATGAGGGGCATGACTTTTGTCTCAAGTCTTTTCATGGGCTAAAATTTTTTGTTGATGAAAGTTCACATGCGAATGAAATTTAATAAGAAAAAATAATAAGCAAAATATTGTTTAAGTCTCAATTCTAAAATTATAAGAAATAACTTGTGCTTTTAAAACGCTCGTCTCGAAGTGTACACAAGGTTTGTTAGGTTATAATAAAAAAAAACCAATATTTTTGGTGACAATAATTTCATTCCGAATTTTTTAAATTTGAAATATTGTCTCAAGTGAAATTGTTGTTGTTGTTGTTTTTATTTCTGTATCTTCTTTACGCCCTTCTTCATCGATTATCTTATTGGCTACAAGCTTCCAAATTTGTCACTTGTCAAGTTTAAACATCTATTCATTTTATTTGTCTAGATTGTGTTGACGTTACATCTACAAAAACATCTTTTATTCGGTATCATTGATGTCATATCAATATCAGTAGACTTCAAATGTTGAACTTCATTCGAAAAATAAATTTATTTTCACTAAAACACAATATTTTATACTATATCATCTAGTGTTTTATCAATTACTAATTATCAGTTATAGTTATTGTTATCAGTTTAGCGTTCATTTTAAAATCTTCTATGGTAAATTTAATATTTTGTTGATACTATTGAAACCTTTACTTTCTTAAGCAAAGAATATCTGAAATGAGGCTGATCAGCTTTGGAAAATATTCATTTACTCATGTATTCATTCTTAATGATGTCAATCTAATTTAATATTATTTTCTTTATTTATTATAGAACAGTTCAGAAAGTTAAAAAAAGTGACATATGTATTTCTCCTCCACAGCAAAGCGTTACTTTCAAGGTCAATGTTGTATAGTGATTAAAGTTTGATTTTATTGACATTTTTTTTCTTGAAAATGACAAATTAACTGGCTGACACATATTCCATAAAAAGGTAATAGCAAATTTATAATTTCCATTGTTGATTGTTGTTATGGTCAATCGTACATTTTCAGAACGTTTCTGATTAATTATTAGAGATTTCTTTAATTGTAAAAGACTTTATATTGATCGATAAGAAGAACTTTTGTAAGCTATACAAATCAATTTTTTAGTTTAGATTGCCTTTCGTCCCGTCAAAAATGTTAGGAATCATTTTGTTTACAAGATTTCAATTTAAGTTCTGAAAGTTACAAAAACTATCATGTTAGTATTTTCGAAACATATTATTTAGAATAACAATGCAAATGTTAATAAATTTACATAAATCAATTTTCTTTGGCGCCAATTAACTGAATATTATTATTTGAATTTTAAATTCATATATTTTGTAATTATGAAAACCGCTCTAAGATTATTTTTCGCAACTAAAAGACGTGTGTCGCCGTATAAGACTAGAGACAGTGACTAAGAGAAAATTGCGTCGGTTACAAAAACATATAGATTCTTTTTTTCTTATACTTTGTTTTCTATGCTTACAGTGTAGTCCTTCGGTGCATTTAATAATACACTACACGTGACTCAGGATGATAAAACAAAATGTACCGAATTTAACGTATTAACTAGTTCAAATGTATAATTTTGATAACAATATGATTCAAAATTTGCTAAATGATAAATAACTTGATCCCATTATTATGTTATTTTGTGTATCATTCTAACTTGCGAAGCGTTTTATATTCATATTTTTAAAAACATACTTTCTTTTCTGAAATTATATGACTATACGATACTTTATAAAATTAAACAATATGCTTTCAAAATAAAAGAAAGATGGAAATAAAAATTTATTAAAAACATAGAAAGTAATGTGTTTTATTCTTAAATATCTTTTTAATAAACAGTTCATATAGTCATAATTTATTGCATATGAGGAAAAATTATACTGCATTGAATTAGAGTTTTACAAGTGTATTATGAGAATTTAAAAATTATATTGATATAACTGCAAATACCAACGCTTGAAAAAGTAGAGAAATAACTCATATCCATAAAAAATTCAAATTTTAAAAATATTTTTACGCGGTTTTTATTAATCAAAATGAGAATTGAATATTATGAATTGTATTTTGAACAAAACTCTTTTAAATATGCATGTTATTTTGTTCCAATTAAGCATGAAATTGATTTAAATGTTCAGAAAAAATACACTGAAAAATTAATCGTCGTCGACTCTTTCGAAAGCACACATGTAGTATATATTTTAGAAAAAAGAAACACTTATGCTATTTTGTAATGTTTTTTTTTAACTTTTCTCGCTGATTATTTTTTCTGATTTACAGTTTACGACGATTATGGCTTATTTCGAAATTTCATATTTTGAATGTACCAAGAAGTGAATATTTTCCTATCTAATTGAAACATTTCCCTTATAGTTACCACCCGGTGAATAAGCTGTTATAAGTATTTCAGTAAATGTGTATTTCATATGGCAGACTTAAAGTTCCACCGTGTCTCTCCACATGATTTGTCTCCAAACTTTTGTAAAATCAGCATCTCCGCTGAAAATAGTGTTTGAGTAATTATGCTTCTACAGTCACGGACATCTAGTCTATAAAACAATCTTCACTATAAGATCACCATCTTCTCTAAATGTACGGTCAAAACACATCTTTAAAACGCGTGTTTGACGAAAGAGCTTCTCAGATTTATAATCGCAAAACGTCTAAAACTAGTATTCCTGTTTTACATCCAGTATCTTTGTAATTTTGCTTCTCAATTAGATAGCAATACCACGTGTCAATACAATACGACAGCTTAAATAATTTTCATTAAATTGTTCAATTATATTACTTGTGTTTTTACAGTGAAAACAGAGTCTGAGTAAAATTTCACATTAAACTGGTAAGCCATAAAACGCTTGTAATAATACTGGTGCGTATGCTGTTAGATCAGTTTTAAAGCACATGTGCTTTTTCGAGCTTTTGTAAACCAAGTTATTCTGTTGTAAGAACAGTGTCTAATCGAATGGTTCTTCTTCATTGATATTAACATCTCTTCTGTATCACTATAGCTATATAGTATGTTCGCTGTCGAATACCAGTTTAACACCACCAAAGTTTTAGCAAATGTGCGTCTTTGAGTTGTAGTGACATCACTTCCCTAAAAAAGTATTGTTTCTGCCGTAAAGACTGTGTCTTGACAAATGAGTCTATCCAGTTTTTATCATACTACTTTTTAACTCTAAATGTCTCCAATTTCCGATACGTAAGACCGTGTCTTTGTGAGTTTCTTGTAAAAACAAACCAAGGTCTATACTTTAACACTACATGTATAATCGCAGCATTTGCTGGTCTGACAGTCTCCAATATCACACTGGTGTCTAAATGAGTATTTCCTGTAAGAAATACATTTAAACATCTTGTTTATTACTAGACTAGGATCTTTGCTGTAAGAAATGAAAACAAGTAATAAAAATGTCTCCTTTAAATAGCTTCTCTACATTTAGTAAACAACACTTTAGTAAAATAATTGTCTCGTCTGTGACCAAGTGACTGTGTGAATATGCCTCTCCAACTTTCTAGTCACAACACTTGTGAAACCTAAGCATAAGCTGAAAATAAATGTCTGGGTTAACTTGTCTTCAAATTTAACCACATAACACAGTTCTGTTAATTAAAACGCGTTGTAAAACAAATGTTATCCACTACATGTGTATAAGACATCTTTTTCGATTAATTTATAGTCATAAAATATTGCGTCTAATACAGATGAAAATTCTTCGTTTCTCATAACTATGATAAACAACAACGATGATGATGATGATGATGATGATGCCGTGAGCCGGGTTCCCCAACTGGTGGAATAAAGAGGATCATTAACTTAGTAGGTAGTACTTTGTGCTGTTCAAATATGTACCATAAAGCAAAGTTTTAAGTCGTCTTAATTTTTGAAACTCATTTAAAATAAGGTTTGTACCATCATGCAGAGAATTCCATTGCAGAATTTGGATTCATTAATTTTCAAACTTTGGATTCATTAATTTTCAAACTTTGGATTCATTAATTTTCATTAATTTTCAAACTTTGGATTCATTAATTTTCAAACTTTGGATTCATTAATTTTCAAACTTCGGATTCATTAATTTTCAAACTTTGGATTCATTAATTTTTAAACTTTGGATTCAAGCTTTGGATTCATTAATTTTCAAACTTTGGATTCATTAATTTTCAAACTTTGGATTCATTAATTTTCAAATTTTGGATTCATTAATTTTCAAATATTTGGTTTGTCTTTTTTATCTATCAACAGTTTCGGTCTACTGTGTCACTAATGAGGAATAAATATGTTTTTATGGCGCATCAAAATGAAACGAGTATTTTGGTTAATAATAATAATAATAATGATAATAATAATTTCAAAAATTAAAATAAACAATAAAATTGATTTAAAAAAAAAAAAATGAATAAGGTTAATCTTTGAGAGCTTTGTTTACAGTGTTTAGGATTTACATTTTTTTCTTCCGGCCAAAGTATGATTATTTGTCATTTAAATATTTCTGTTGATGTAAACTAAATTGATCTTGACAAAAACATGAAACAAAACCATTCACACTCCAAAGAGCTGTGAGGGGGATAACATCATTTTTCCCCTCGATTCTGTAAGATTAAGTGCCTAGGGACAGGGTTAATGGTACTTAAAATAACCGTTAATATACTTCGAATGAGGATAAATTGATCTTTTGTATAGTTTAATTTCTTGTTATCCGAAAGAGAAGAAATTGGAGACTATTACATTTTTGTACATTAGAGACAGGATATGATTTAATATATACAAAAATTGACATTATGATGAATGAGTGAATGTATAAAATAATTACATTGATTAAAAAATTTAGCTTTGGGACAAATGAAAGTCATATATTTTTACCACTTATCTAATTGTGGTAAATAATGTAGGCATATAAATGCATATAAATTTAATCATATAACCACGGATCAAATAACATCTTTATTGAATGCAGTTAATAGTTTTATACACATTTTTTTTTCATTTTACAAAGTTCGTGTCTCTGAATTTTTGTGTGAATCACTCACGATTTGAGTCTTTGTTTCACATTTTCGTTGTATACGTACAATCTAAAATATTTTTAAAACCATTAGGTGCTTATTGTTGAAAAAGGAAATGATGTATATTTTGACATTTTAGCCTGGTAGAACTCAATGCACGCCACGTGTATACCTAAAATCATTGTACATACACTATAGAATGTTTTAAAAAATATATTTGCTTCCTTTTAAACGAATTCGACAAAATGTTTTGAAAATTATCCATATCGTAAAATCAATATAAATGCGAGTCGTGATAACATTGACGTTTATATATAACAAATCAAAACAAACGCCTTGTATAAAACAAGGTATAACAACGCCCTTGTCGTATAACAACGTACTTAACAACGTCCTTGTCGTATAACAACGTACTTAACAACGTACTTGTCGTATAACAACGTACTTAACAACGTACTTGTCGTATAACAACGTACTTAACAACGTACTTGTCGTATAACAACGTACTTGTCGTATAACATCGTACTTAACAACGTACTTGTCGTATAACAACGTACTTGTCGTATAACAACGTACTTGTCGTATAACAACGTACTTGTCGTATAACAACGTACTTAACAACGTACTTGTCGTATAACAACGTACTTGTCGTATAACAACGTACTTGTCGTATAACAACGTATTTGTCGTATAACAACGTACTTGTCGTATAACAACGTACTTAACAACGTACTTGTCTTATAACAACGTACTTGTCGTATAACAACGTACTTGTCGTATAACAACGTACTTAACAACGTACTTGTCGTATAACAACGTACTTGTCGTATAACAACGTACTTAACAACGTACTTGTCTTATAACAACGTATTTGCCGTATAACAACGTACTTAACAACGTACTTGTCTTATAACAACGTATTTGCCGTATAACAACGTACTTGTCGTATAACAACGTACTTAACAACGTACTTGTCGTATAACAACGTACTTGTCTTATAACAACGTACTTGTCGTATAACAACGTACTTGTCGTATTGTATATTTTTTCTAGATTTGCTGCCACACTGAAACATCGAACTTTAATTGTTTTAAGAAAATATAGCAAAAATAATGATAATTTCTGATATTTCTTGATTTATGTTAAATACAATTTATAGAAAAACCAATTAAGTTATACCTTTTGTATTTTTGTTACAAATTACATCAACTGGCAAAACAAAATGTTTTTATTTTAGGTAGGAAGCAACATTAGGAATAATGCCTAAAAATACCAGACAAGACGCAGGAATTTTGCAATTCATTAGGTGCCAAGAGGTCTTTTATGTCGAAATTTGCATTTACATGACAATCAGAAGGCAAAACAATAAATCGACATTGACATCAACACCCCATCTACACCTCTATACTCTTAAACAATTAATTTAAATTGGACAATGACTAGCCTCTGAAATTGCAAATGAAACCAGTGTCCGTCTTTTAAGTACGCCATTAAGGAAATTTGATTGTGATACTTCTCAAAACCTGAAAAGAATTGTTCTTGATTATCAACCTCCCAGTTCACATTTTAATGACCACTTCGTATCATTAGTTTGAACAAACACTACTTCTTCTAGATTATTACGATATGCCTTTGGCCTTTTTTACTTAAACTCGGAACTTGACTGTAAATTTGTGAACACTTAGATTTCCACCTATAAAGGCAGATGCATGTCAAGCATTGATGATGATTTCTGTCCCAACATAATTCTCTGAAACACTTTATACACACGGCAATTTAAAGTCACATGACATTTGCAAGTTGTTGTTTTCTGTCAACAAATAACAAATAATAACAAATGATATTTAATATACAAATTTCTGTATTTAGAAAGGTTCCCTGATAGTATAATAAAGTTACATTTCCAAGCCACAAAAAGCTGAAATGTTGATGTGGCTTTAGACATTTATTCATTTAGCTATTTACTCATTACTCATTTGAAGAAGGAGCAGAAAAAACTCAGACTATTATCAGCAGACGAATAAGTAATAATGACCGGTCTCTATTAACATCTATACATACAATTATACTAACATTGACGAGTATTTACATCAGAAGGTAAAATAACCATCGAAATATTAAAATGTTTCGTTACAACCCTTTTAAGGTATGCTAAAATCTAAGCATACATTTACGCCCCGACAATTTAGATTCTTTCATTCATTGAGAAATGTTCGGATCTGGACTATCTAAGGTCAACAAATGGTTGTAGAGAGTATTCTTTGACTTCATCAAACGACTTAATGAATTTTTATCATAAAAGGATCTTCTCGCGTTGAATACAAACCTTAAGACGCTTTTTATACCCTCATTTGTATGATGAATTTTACACCCAACAATTGAAGCAGAATAATAAGGCATTGTTTCCGATCTTTACTCATTTTATGATGATGTTTGATCGCTCTTCTTAATGGAAGACATTAAACCATTGACAACCATCTCAGTTTGATTGCAAAAAAAGTTACAACTCTAATACCACTTGCAATAGAGCGACTATACGATAGCTTATATCTGACATCGAGAAAAGTCGATCGACATTAAATATTTACGATACGTCGACGTTATGTCGTAAGTCGAAATAATATCACGGGTCAAAGTTATAACATCATAAATCAAGATAATGTCACAGGTCAAGGTTATCACATAAGTGGAGATAATATCACGGGTCAAGATTATCACATAAGTAAAGATAACATCACGGGTCAAGGTTAACACATAAGTAAAGATAATATCACGGGTCAAGGTTATCACATAAGTCAAGATAACGTGACAGGTCAAGGTTATCACATGAGTCGCGATGATATCACAAGACAAGGTTATCAAATGAGTCGCAAGGATATTGTGAGTGATAATATCGGTCAAGAGAGTATCACGACTCGAGGTTATATCACAATGAGATAAAATCGTTAGACAGATCATATGAGTCAAGATATTATAAGGGCAAATGATTTAATGAATCGAGGTTTTTTCTTGAGTCGAGATAATCATTAGTCCAGAAAATATTTTGAGTCGGGATGACAAAATGAGTTGAGATAATTTCATAAGTTGTGACATTAATAAAAAAAAAAATTGAGATAAATATCAAGACAAAGCGATATACTTATATCAAAACTGTGGACGACATTATATATGTTATGGTTTGTAGTGAAAGAAATCGTAATACAATCGACAAAAAAGAAATACGATTTGTATCTAGACGACGAAGAACACTGTGATCCATAATTTGGTGTTTCCGACCGCTTTACAAACTTGGTCCCATATGGCAAACATTTCCATCCTTAAAGATATGAGTATTATGTAAACCAATTAGCTTTCATCACACATTCCCTTATGAAGGTAAACGTGAATATACCAACATTTATCACCGTCATATTTCTCAACAATAAATTTATTTTATGATAGTTACTAGAGAGTTTTATTATTTTGTATTCTTTTGAGAATATTGAATTTGTTATCTCATTTTTAAATAATAAAAATACGCCAACTTAAAACAATTATTCCTTCTGTGAGTAGTGTGTAGATGTTCCAATAAGCCGTTAATATTGCACGTGTTATCTAATAAAACCCAGGCATTGCTCAGGCATCAACACGTTTTAACAAAATTTTAAATCCAAAAAATATGACTGTTTAAATCGTTTCTAATTTTTTTTTTCGTACATATATATCATTCACTGACGACTGATTTATATGCTTGTTTTCAGGGTTTCAAATAATTGAAGTGGGTCCGTCTTGACCGTCTTTCATAGTGGCCGAGTGTAAGAGGCTTTTTTCACCCACAGTACAGCTGATTTGTTAACATATGTTAAAACAAACTTGTACCGAATTTAAAAGGTATGTGTGTGTGCGTGCGTGCGTGCGTGTGTGTGTGTGTGTGTGTGTGTGTGTGTGTGTGTGTGTGTGTGTGTGAATATTTTCAGATACAATTCCTACTTGCTTTATGAAGTGACGGATTCTGCTTTTGCTCAGTTTTCTGGTTTGGAAAGCGTCTGGATTTAAGAATACCTTTCAATTCTTGTAAGTGCAATCATAAGGAATTGAACACTGTTTAATTATATACGTCTGTGGAAATATCACTTTCTTCTTTCGATTTCAGATAATTTTGTTAGTGAATTTAATGTCTGTGTGGTAAATGTATAAACATCATTGCCACCGTAGTTGTAATAGTTCTCAGAATTAAACATGAGCATGTTTCTAACTGTCTTTCGACTGGCTTTATTTAGTGGTATAATTATATTGGCTACTGACAAGGGCAATTCCATAATCAATTGCATAATCTATCAATCCTGGAACCTTCCCATCAAAATTATAGAAATAACATATTTACATCTAACTGTTCAGTTCAAGTCTGAAATATTATAAGCCGAGCTAAATTGCCATCTTTAAATGGAATGATATAGATATTTAAACCATGGCTGAACAATGACATCATGAGGGGATCAATATATTGTACAATTTCAAATATAATTAAGTTTCACGTTGATTTGGAAAATCTAAATAAGATTTTTCTCAAAATTTGATTCTTAACTGAATTATTGTTTCCGTGACAACTAATCAAAAAAATTTAAAAACATAAAAAATTATTTTTTATCTTTCAACCAATTTTTGAAGTGATATAATTTCAAACACAATTTTATATAAAATTTAAATTTAGTTTTCTATTATTTTATCTTGGTATGACCATTCATAAAAACTGAACCTGTAACTGTAGTTGTGGTATTTGTTTCACAAAAAAACAACATTACTAGAGCAGTCTTAATACATTAGAGCATTCAAATAACATAATTAGAACAGTCCTTAAACATGACTAAAACAGTCTTAAAACATTACTAGACCAATTACATAACGTAAGTAGAGCTGTCATATAACATTGCTATGGCAATATATATATATATTAACATTACTTGATCATGTATATAACATTATTTGATCAAATATATAACATTGCTTGATCAAATATATAACATTACTTGATCAAAAATATAACATTACTTGATCAAATATATAACATTACTTGATCAAATATATGACATTACTTGATCAAAAATATAACATTACTTGATCAAATATATAACATTACTTGATCAAAAATATAACATTACTTGGTCAAATATAAAGCATTACTTGATCAAATAGATAACATTACTTGATCAAATATATAACATTACTTGATGAAAAATATAACATTGTTTGATCAAATATATAACATTATTTGATCAAAAATATAACAATTCTTGATCTGATATATAACATTACTTGATCAAATATATAATATTACTTGATCAAAAATATAACATTACTTGATCAAATATATAACATTGCTTGATCAAAAATATAACAATACTTGATCAAATATATAACATTACTTGATCAAATATATAACATTACTTGATCAAATATATAACATTACTTGATCAGATATATAACATTACTTGATCAAATATAAAGCATTACTTGATCAAATATAAAGCATTACTTGATCGAATATCTAACATTACTTGATCAAAAATATAACATTACTTGATCAGATATATAACATTACTATAGCAAAAATATGAGCCAGATGTGCCGACAACTAATATTTTTTGACTAGTCTCTTTGTTTTTAGGTTGCTGACTCAGCTTAAAAAGTTAAAATTACTCATCAATTATATATCGGGACATGTTATACGGGTTGTAGACTTATAACAAGTCCTACATCCTATGTATTAACCCTTGATTTAAAAATAAAGAAAATATAGTCGCGTGAGTCGGTCTTTGAACAAGTTTTCTGTGTAAGAAATGATTGTTTATCAGTACCACCTGCTTATTAATGAAACGAGATGTTTGTAAAATATTTAATAACAACGAATACAAGAGAATACAAGATAGAAGTTGATGTAGTTGAAATTTAAGAGTTCGAACAATTCTCTGTCAGGATTCAAAAACAGTTTTGTTCTGTATATAATTAATGCGATATTTAATATTAAGCCGTTAATTGTGAAATATTGCAATAATAATGATAATGATAATAATAATTAAAAATAAAAAACCCTCAATCTTTACACAACAAATAGGGCACAGCAACTTATAGATAAATACAGTTTAAAGTTTCACATTAATTGAACTTTTTAGCACATCAAAACTGAGAAATGACTTTTCTAAATTAATACTTTTGTCGCAGAAGGTAATCCTACCAAAATAACCATTTATAAAAGAAAATGATTTGATCAAAATATATTAATTTTTAGGTAATTTACATTACACATATAAGGTCAATACATTAACAATATAATTTATGACAATGATCTCGTGTTCTGTATAACATTTTTATGAAGACAATTTGTTTACGAGGGAAAATGCAATAAGATTAAATGAGGACATTTAGTGACATTATAAGATGCTTTAGGCTTGAAATAATTCAATTACAAATACTACATCATGATTTACGGATATTTAGTTCTGATCATAATTAAAAACGCAGTAAATTGAAGCTAATTGAAAAAGCATGGTGAAAAAAGCCAGACCCAAATGTTTGGTTCAAGGCAACTAAAAAGTGGGTCACAGCTTCAGTAGCATATACTATAGATATCGAAAAACATTTTAGTGTTTTTGGCTCAAACAATCTCAGTATAACGATTTACCTCTGATGACCCGGACGTGATCGAAGACATCTAGATTTACTGCCACAACCGTATCAACTGTGTGTATGTATACTCTAGACAACGTAAGTCGTTAGAGGCTTGAAATAATTAAATAACAAATGATACACCAAGATAAAGGGGATAATACTGTATATATTCCTATTACCAATTACATAGATCTGATAGAATTTATTTGTAGTTAGAGAGCCGTGTAATACACAGATAATAATGTAATGACACATAGTATAATATAATCAATAGATCAATAACTTAGTTTTATATAGAAAGCTTTAATGCTTACAGAAATTTTACGTTGCAGTTCAGAACTGTGTGTGCCCTCTGGTTTGTTACATTTTCCTTAAAAACAGGTTTTACAGAAAAAAAAACCATTGGTATTATTAATTGATTCTCCCCCCCCCCTATTTTTGGTTCGAACAAATCTATTTTATTGTAAAACTGTGCAATTTTGATATCAAAAAAGTTATTATAATAAATCTGCTCATTTTGACAGAACGTGATTATACAAAAACACGAGGTTAGTTAAACAGTATATAGAGTCCTGAAAAGTATGAATAATAACAGTTATTACTTGGATGAATCAGCGAAAACGAATTAATTTTCTAATCATACATATAAAGAATGGTGTATACATTTATATAGCTCCAGGTTAAGTTAGCACATTATTTCTCTGTCTATTTATACATTTTTTATTCCTTAACGTAAATTTTGTATCTTTTTTAAACAAAAAAGCTTATTTTTCTAAATTTTGAATATTTAAATTTATTAAACTTTGTTTCTAAACAGGAATTATAAGGGTACCAATGAACATCAATTACAATTCCAATCAAAGTCGGGTTTATAACTTAGTGGCCTTGAAAGATTTTTTTCTGCCAAAGTATATAGTTGAATTTGGTGAAAATGTGTCTTGTAAATTGTATTGAAAAAATAGAAATAAATAAATAAATAAAATAAAAAATCATAAAATCTTAAACAAAAGCAAACTGTAGCAAAAAGATTTTACTAAACATACCACAATAGTATTGTGTCTAAAACTAGACTTATATATACATCTGAAGGAGAATTCATGAACATCTTTATTTCATCAAAAACAATTTGTATATTCTGTTGGGCAATAAAATACCGACTGTTATTGCCAATATATAAAATAAACATTCAAACATTATCACTTCTGTAAAATAGTGTAGCACGAGTCATTATTTACTTTGGCAATACAATAACGTGTAAATATTTTATACAAAATGCCTTCCTAAACTTGAAAATGGATCTATACCCTTTAGAATTTAAATATTTCCATAGAGAATTGAATCTTATTTGCTACCATAGAAATTCATTTTTTTCTCTTCAGCAATTCGAAGTTTTGATAAATGTTTTGTCTACGCGTGTCAAATTTTATCTTTAGAACAGTATAAAACTTAGAAAACTTTTTTTTAGGAATATTATAATAGATTATTCGTGGCCAGTTCCCAGCAACAGATTATTGGTGGCCAGTTCCCAGCAACAGATTATTGGTGAACAGTTCCCAGCAACAGATTATTGGTGGCCAGTTCCCAGCAACAGATTATTGGTGGCCAGTTCCAAGCAACAGATTATTGGTGGCCAGGTCCCAGTTACAGATATTTGGTGTCCAGGTCCCAGTTACAGATATTTGGTGTCCAGGTCCGATTTACAGATTATTGGTGGTCAGGTCCCAGTTACAGATTATTGGTGTCCAGGTCCCAGTTACAGATTATTGGGGTCCAGGTCCCAGTAATAGATTATTGGTGGCCAGGTCAGATTTACAAATAATTGGTGTCCAGGTCCCAGTTACAGATTATTGGTGGCCAGGTCCCAGCTACAGATTATTGGTGGCCAGGTCAGATTTACAGATAATTGGTGTCCAGGTCCCAGTTACAGATTATTGATGTCCAGGTCCCAGTTACAGATTATTGGTGTCCAGGTCCCAGTTACAGATATTTGGTGTCCAGGTCCCAGTTACAGATTATTGGTGGCCAGGTCCCCGTTACAGATTATTGGTGGCCAGGTCAGATTTACAGATAATTGGTGTCCAGGTCCCAGTTACAGATTATCGGTGGCCAGGTCCCAGTTACAGATTATTGGTGGCCAGGTCAGATTTACAGATAATTCGTGTCCAGGTCCCAGTTACAGATTATTGGTGGCCAGGTCCCAGTTACAGATTATTGGTGGCCAAGTCAGATTTACAGATTATTGGTGTCCAGGTCCCAGTTACAGATTATTGGTGTCCAGGTCCCAGTTACAGATTATTGGTGTCCAGGTCCCAGTAACAGATTATTGGTGTCCAGGTCAGATTTACAGATAATTGGTGTCGAGGTCAGATTAACAGATTATTGGTGTCCAGGTCCCAGTAACAGATTATTGGTGTCCAGGTCCCAGTTACAGATTATTGGTGGCCAGGTCCCCGTTACAGATTATTGGTGGCCAGGTCAGATTTACAGATAATTGGTGTCCAGGTCCCAGTTACAGATTATTGGTGGCCAGGTCCCAGTTACAGATTATTGGTGGCCAGGTCAGATTTACAGATAATTCGTGTCCAGGTCCCAGTTACAGATTATTGGTGGCCAGGTCCCAGTTACAGATTATTGGTGGCCAAGTCAGATTTACAGATTATTGGTGTCCAGGTCCCAGTTACAGATTATTGGTGTCCAGGTCCCAGTTACAGATTATTGGTGTCCAGGTCCCAGTAACAGATTATTGGTGTCCAGGTCAGATTTACAGATTATTGGTGGTCAGGTCCCAGTTACAGATTATTGGTGTCCAGGTCCCAGTTACAGATTATTGGTGTCCAGGTCCCAGTAATAGATTATTGGTGGCCAGGTCAGATTTACAAATAATTGGTGTCCAGGTCCCAGTTACAGATTATTGGTGGCCAGGTCCCAGCTACAGATTATTGGTGGCCAGGTCAGATTTACAGATAATTGGTGTCCAGGTCCCAGTTACAGATTATTGATGTCCAGGTCCCAGTTACAGATTATTGGTGTCCAGGTCCCAGTTACAGATATTTGGTGTCCAGGTCCCAGTTACAGATTATTGGTGGCCAGGTCCCCGTTACAGATTATTGGTGGCCAGGTCAGATTTACAGATAATTGGTGTCCAGGTCCCAGTTACAGATTATCGGTGGCCAGGTCCCAGTTACAGATTATTGGTGGCCAGGTCAGATTTACAGATAATTCGTGTCCAGGTCCCAGTTACAGATTATTGGTGGCCAGGTCCCAGTTACAGATTATTGGTGGCCAAGTCAGATTTACAGATTATTGGTGTCCAGGTCCCAGTTACAGATTATTGGTGTCCAGGTCCCAGTTACAGATTATTGGTGTCCAGGTCCCAGTAACAGATTATTGGTGTCCAGGTCAGATTTACAGATAATTGGTGTCGAGGTCAGATTAACAGATTATTGGTGGCCAGGTCCCAGTAACAGATTATTGGTGTCCAGGTCCCAGTTACAGATTATTGGTGGCCAGGTCCCCGTTACAGATTATTGGTGGCCAGGTCAGATTTACAGATAATTGGTGTCCAGGTCCCAGTTACAGATTATTGGTGTCCAGGTCCCAGTTACAGATTATTGGTGGCCAGGTCAGATTTACAGATAATTCGTGTCCAGGTCCCAGTTACAGATTATTGGTGGCCAGGTCCCAGTTACAGATTATTGGTGGCCAAGTCAGATTTACAGATTATTGGTGTCCAGGTCCCAGTTACAGATTATTGGTGTCCAGGTCCCAGTTACAGATTATTGGTGTCCAGGTCCCAGTAACAGATTATTGGTGTCCAGGTCAGATTTACAGATAATTGGTGTCGAGGTCAGATTAACAGATTATTGGTGGCCAGGTCCCAGTAACAGATTATTGGTGTCCAGTTCCCAGTTACAGATTATTGGTGTCCAGGTCCCAGTTACAGATTATTGGTGTCCAGGTCAGATTTACAGATAATTGGTGTCCAGGTCAGATTTACAGATAATGTGTGTCCAGGTCAGATTTACAGATTATTGGTGGCCAGGTCCCCGTTACAGATTATTGGTGGCCAGGTCAGATTTACAGATAATTGGTGTCCAGGTCCCAGTTACAGATTATTGGTGTCCAGGTCCCAGTTACAGATTATTGGTGGCCAGGTCAGATTTACAGATAATTCGTGTCCAGGTCCCAGTTACAGATTATTGGTGGCCAGGTCCCAGTTACAGATTATTGGTGGCCAAGTCAGATTTACAGATTATTGGTGTCCAGGTCCCAGTTACAGATTATTGGTGTCCAGGTCCCAGTTACAGATTATTGGTGTCCAGGTCCCAGTAACAGATTATTGGTGTCCAGGTCAGATTAACAGATTATTGGTGGCCAGGTCCCAGTAACAGATTATTGGTGTCCAGTTCCCAGTTACAGATTATTGGTGTCCAGGTCCCAGTTACAGATTATTGGTGTCCAGGTCCCAGTAACAGATTATTGGTGTCCAGGTTAGATTTACAGATAATTGGTGTCCAGGTCAGATTTACAGATTATTGGTGGCCAGGTCCCAGTAACAGATTATTGGTGTCCGGGTCCCAGTTACAGATTATTGGTGGCCAGGTCCCAGTAACAGATTATTGGTGGCCAGGTCCCAGTAACAGATTATTGGTGGCCAGGTCCCAGGAACAGATTATTGGTGTCCAGGTCCCAGTAACAGATTATTGGTGTCCAGGTCCCAGTAACAGATTATTGGTGTCCAGGTCCCAGTTACAGATTATTGGTGGCCAGGTCCCAGTAACAGATTATTGGTGTCCAGGTCCCAGTTACAGATTATTGGTGGCCAGGTCCCAGTTACAGATTATTGGTGGCCAGGTCCCAGTAACAGATTATTGGTGTCCAGGTCCCAGTAACAGATTATTGGTGGCCAGGTCGCAGTAACAGATTATTGGTGTCCAGGTCCCAGTTACAGATTATTGGTGTCCAGGTCCCTGTAACAGATTATTGGTGGCCAGGTCCCAGTAAGAGATTATTGGTGGCCAGGTCCCAGTTACAGATTATTGGTGTCCATGTCCCAGTAACAGATTATTGGTGTCCAGGTCCCAGTTACAGATTATTGGTGGCCAGGTCCCAGTAACAGTTTATTGGTGTCCAGGTCCTAGTTACAGATTATTGGTGTCTAGTTCCCAGTTACAGATTATTGGTGTCCAGGTCCCAGTTACAAATTATTGGTAGCCAAATCCGAGTTACAAATTATTGGTGGCCAGGTCCGAGTTCCACAATCATTCACTTAATTGAATGTACACTAAACGCAAATTAGGGAATATTCCAAGGTCATACTTAAAGACATCTTAAATATCTCAATATTTAAATTGTTTGGTTTAGGTTTGTGGAACGATACAAAACATTGTCTCATAAAGCCTAAAATATTTAAACATAAATGAGAGAAAAATGGGAAATTTTTTTTATTTGTGTGTACACTTAATTGAGTGAATGAATTTCAAACTGGAGCCAGGTCTTATTCAAAATAATAACGTCAGAAGGAGAAATAACCTTTGTTTCTAACCAGTTTCTTCAACTTCTACCACATTCCTGGTCATATCCCTGCCGCTATATCAAGTACCGTACAAAGGCAGTGGGTTCATCATCAGTTGTTTTTATATACGTTTGGCTGCCGTTTACCGTATTTGTCTGTTTTTTTATGTTAATTAACGTTATTTTTCGCGCTTTCCATCACTTTGTTGGTTGTCAAGTACATTTTTTAATGACACATTCCTTAGGTCTATTTAAACTGTTTAGTCCTGATTTTGTCTCTTTAGTTTTTAATATTAGTTTGTTTTATTTTATTAGTTTTTGTTGTTTGAGTAACTGTAAGATATATTTTACTCATATTTTACAGCTGAAATATGGTCCTATGTAAAGCCTTATCTAGATAACACACACACACACACACACACACACACACACACACACACACACACAGAGAGAGAGAGAGAGAGAGAGAGAGAGAGAGAGAGAGAGAGAGCTTAGTTAACATGTCATGTTAACTAGGGATTTTCAATACACCTAAGTGTTTTCATAGAAACGATTTAAACCACCTACGTTTTTTGTTTTCTTATTTAGCAATATTTTAGGAGGTTAATATGCCTTTCTGAAAACATCTATTTAATAAACAAAATGTTAATTAGAACAATTGCTTGAAAATGCTGTACATGTGTATGTAAAATTTAATGAATTGTACAAACACTAGCTGAATTATGTGATGAGATCAACAATATTTAAAACAGAATGTCATTGACAGAAAAGAAGCAGTTTTTATCAAAGTTAGAGATGCCAAAAATGGAATCAGCTATGACGCTTGCCAAAAAAATTAAGAATTCGAATTAAAACTTCTGGTTTATCTTGGATCTTAATAATCAACTTGAGTAATGCGCATGCTTAAGGAATACCGCCTCACACCGCACGTGTTCGAATCTTACTCGGGACAGATCCCGGTGTAAAGTTTTTTAGTAAGTTTGACAAAAGTCGTATTTTTTTCGACATTCCGCATTTCTCCACCATACCAAGACTAACTGTATTGTTTAAAAAAATTAAGTTCAGCATATAACATCATTATTCTAACCCACTTTGATACATACGTAAAGAGAGGAATGCAGTAGACCGTATAGATAACACAATAAATCTGTTCTACATGTAGTATTGATGGATGAAAATTTCAGTCTGTTGTTGTAGAACAAATAGAAAACATTAAAATGTCTAGAACAATAAAATCCTTATATCATGTCATTACAATTGTTTTATTTGATTTATTTATTTATGGCTAGAGTGCGAACATCAGTAATGGAAATTAAGAATACGTTTTTTACTTTATTGAAATCCTTTTATTATGAAAACCAGAATTAGATGGTATTACTGCTCAAGCTGATTACCTTACCACAGCATTCTGATACTTTACTATTTTTGTTAGCTACATTCGATACCAGTTTTCTTCATTATATAACATGATGTATTATATGATGTGATGTGTTGTTATATGATATGTTATGATATGATATGATATGATATGATATGATATGGTATGACATGACATGACATGACATAATATAATGTTTAAGAAATCATTTAATATCATTTTAGATCATTTAATATAAATATGAGTTGTGTCATGGTAAATTCCGCATTGCATATATATACAGTTGACTTGAGTTGAGTCATGGTGAATTCCGCATTGCGTATATACAGATGGCTTGAGTTGCGTCACGGTTTATTACGCATTGCGTATATACAGATGGCTTGAGTTGTTCCATAGAGTATTCCGCTTTGCGTATTTACAGATGACTTGAGTTGTGTCATGGTGAATTCCGCATTGCGTATATATATACAGATGACTTGAGTTGTGTCATGGTGAATTCCGCTTTGCGTATATACAGATGGCTTGAGTTGCGTCACGGTTTATTCCGCATTGCGTATATACAGATGACTTGAGTTGCGTCACGGTTTATTCCGCTTTGCGTATTTACAGATGACTTGAGTTGTGTCATGGTGAATTTCGCTTTGCGTATATACAGGTGGCTTAAGTTGCGTCACGGTTTATTCCGCATTGTGTATATATACAGATGACTTGAGTTGTGTCATGGTGAATTCCGCTTTGCGTATATACAGATGGCTTGAGTTGCGTCACGATTTATTTAGAATTGCGTATATACAAATGACTTGAGTTGTGTCATAGTGAATTCCAAATTGCGTATATATTCAGATGACTTGAGTTGCGTCACGGTTTATTCCGCATTGCGTATATATACAGATGACTTGAGTTGTGTCATAGTCAATTCTGCATTGCGTATATATTCAGATGACTTGAGTTGTGTCATGGTGAATTCCGCATTGCGTATATACAGATGACTTGAGTTGCGTCACGGTTTATTCCGCATTGCATAAATACCGATGACTTGAGTTGTGTCATGGTAAATTCCGCATTGCGTATATATACAGATGACTTGAGTTGTGTCATGGTGAATTCCGCTTTGCGTATATACAGATGACTTGAGTTGTGTCATGGTGAATTTCGCATTGCGTATATATACAGATGACTTGAGTTGTGTCATGGTGAATTCCGCATTGCGTATATACAGATGACTTGAGTTGCGTCACGGTTTATTCCGCATTGCGTATATACAGATGACTTGAGTTGCGTCACGGTTTATTCCGCATTGCGTAGATACAGGTGACTTGAGTTGTGTCATGGTGTATTCCGCATTGCGTTTATACAGAGTACTTGATTTGCGTAATGGTGTATTCCGCATTGCGTACATACAGATTTGAGTTGCGTTCTGGTTTATTTCGCATTTCGTATATACAAGTTCCAATCTTCATTCATCCGGATTGGAAAACAAGAGATGGTTTGCAAGCAGGCAACTTATTAAGGTTCATGTTAAACATGGCATGGAACAGGTAACCAGATAGAAAATCCATACATTTTAGGCACCTCTATAAAAGATACAATAAAATGAATGAATCAATCAACAAATTAATTAATAAATCAATAAAATAAGTAAACAAAAAAAAAAAAAAACTGTATAAACATCAAAGAAAAAAAGAAAAAATAAAGCTCATTATTTTAATTCTGAACGAGTATGTATTCAATATAAAAATCCATTTTAAATCCAACAACATTCTATTATCTAAAATGGAAAAGGGTTTGACCAAAACAGTTTTATCAATCTTCATATGGTTTCATATTAAAACTCATTATTCAGTAAGTATTGTGTTTATGGCTGCGTACACAATGCATATTGCCAAGTGATGCAATCTTTACGATTCCATAACTTAATGAACAGTCTGCTCCCATGGGGGCTAGTTTTTTGTATAAAGTCACAAAATCAATACAAAGTTAATAGCTCTTTTATTTATTTATTATTTTTGATCACACACCGTCTGCTTAATTCAGATAACTCGATAAACATATTGACTCTAATGATAATGAAAAATTACCTCCCCCTGATCTTTTGTCCATTTTCGAATATATCTATGACATTAGTGATTTTGTAAACACTTGTTTGTTGACTAGGTCTCGTTTTACGATATGCATCGCTCACTAATTTCCGGTAAACGCAAAACAGAACCGGGGGCAGTCGTATATTTAATATGAGATGAATTTTTATGAGCGACTTCATCAATTGTCATGTCTTGTTTTTTGTCACTGGTTAAATCAAAATAAATAGATTTCATATATCGTATGCACTGTATGAACCACAATTTTTTTCCTGATTGTTTCATAAACACTACTGCATATTCTGGGTCTTTATATACCAAAGGTCATATATAATAATAGATGCATTTACTTTAACATATGGTTAAAGTACATTTTGTAAGTGCATTTATCAATTTATATGACCCTTGTTATATTTTAAACCAATGGACATACTTTTCATTTCTGGACCCTAAAATGACCCAAAATGAATTTTTGACTAGGTTGAACAAACACTGTTAATGACCACGATACATATATGATCTGCATGATACAATGACTTCAAAGATACCGTATGGTGAAATTGATTGTAACGTGTTCAATGTTTTGTTCCAACTTGAGCCCGATTCTGATAAAATGGTTCCTATATTGTTTTATCAGGGTCAACATAATAGACCATATACATTTATATCCTCGATCTGCATGTTGTAGAAAGTCTACACATGATGTTGTTTTAGTATTAAGTCATCTAATTAGTCTATTGTGCACCAAAATGAGTTTTAATTTATTCTTATTTAATACCCCTATATAAGCATACCTGAGTGAATTTATATACGAGAAACAACTTTACCCGGCAAGAAATATTAAATGTCTTTTTTCATATTTTATTTTGTTTTATTTTATTT
This sequence comes from Tegillarca granosa, assembly GCA_029721355.1. NCBI lineage: Eukaryota > Metazoa > Mollusca > Bivalvia > Arcoida > Arcidae > Tegillarca > Tegillarca granosa. The sequence continues at coordinate 7,639,771 of CM056611.1, read as the reverse complement.
TAAGCAAGAAATCCCTTTTTTGAATTTAAATAGTAGAAAACAGGGTAAAGCGATATAATATAGATATACCCGGATGTTTATAAATAAAAGTTGACGTACCTACATAACATATTGTTAAAATCGTCAAATCCATAAACAAACAGAATACTAATTTGATTTATCTACATTTCTTAAGAAAGTGTATTAGTCTCTTAGGAAAACAATGAACATTTAGAAACAGATAATGACAATACTACGTACTTATAAAATACAGGATAATCGTTATTTCGGATTTTAAGAGAGATGTTTATTTAAATGCTTAGGTATCCCCCACCTTCTCGACGCATGAGGAATAAAAATTATAAACTTGCTAAAAAAATGCAAAATCATTTTGGATGCATCATTTTCATTTCAAATTCAATTATTCAAACTTTACAATTTGATATTCAAAACAAGTAATTTCTGTTCAAAAACAGGGGTGTTTAAATGCATCGGAAGACTCAATTTTAATATAGAAACCATATACGATTTCCATGTTGCTGATTCTGTTAACTTTTTAAAACTGTTGACGAAGCCTTGACAAATCGTTAGGTTGTAAATAAATTAATTGAGTTATCACCTTTTTCCTTCGTGATTATGTATTCTGTCGGCTTGGTTTTATTAAATATCTGATACGGTAAAACTTAGTTATATCACAACCTACGTTTTATACTGTCTTGATAAAGGTAGAAAATATTGTATAAATTATATCTGAATATAAAACTACATTCTCAAACATGCAAATATAAATGAAACCGTATTTAATATTTTTTTTATTTTTCAAGCTTTTAAAAGTGTTTAGTTTTCTGAAGCCAATTTACTTATAGACTTTCTGGAGTAAAATGTTGTGATTTACATGTATATAAGTTATTTCAAAAGGATGGAGATATAGGTTATCAACTAAATAAAGGTTTTGAGAAAGGGTGAAATGCAAAAGGTAAATTACAAAGTGTAAACTAAAGTAAGTGAAAGTAAGGGCGGTATGCAAGGTATGAACTAGAAATAGCAAAATAAGAACAAAAAAGTTTAAAATTACAGGTAGTGAAAACAAGGGCAATATGCAAGGTATAACCTACAGACAGTGAAAAAGGGATGAGAAACAAGGTACTTGTAAAACTACAGATAATGGAAATAAAGGCGATATGGAAGGGGTAATCTAAAGGTAGTAAAAATAAGGGCAATATGCAAAGTATAAACTATTGGTAGTGAAAATAAAAATGATTGATTGCTTGATTGATTTAATGGGGTTGTACGTCCTAGTCAAGAATATTTCACTTATATCGAGACGTTACCAACTTTAAGTGCAGTGGCAGAAATTTGACCTTTGCAGTGCACTTAGGGCATTGTGCGAGAAGGATTCTTTAAGGTGTCACGCCTGCCGTGACACATGATACCGGTTTTAAGGTCCAATCTGAAGGACCCCGTGACTTTCTTTTCTAAATGCTGAGTGCTTTGCAAAAAAACAGGCACTACCAAATTTCAACTCTTTGTCAGACCCGGCCTGACAACGTTCGAACATTTGACCTCCCACATACAAAGCAAGTACTCTACCAACTGAGCTACCGTAGTGGTATGCAAATAAGAAAAGGATACAAGGTACTTGTATAAACTACAGGTAATGAAAATATGGGAGATATGCAAGTGGTAAACTTCAATATGGGAGATATGCAAGTGGTAAACTTCAGATAGTGAAAGTAAGGGCGATATGCAATGGTTAAACTTCAGAAAGTGAGGGTAAGGGCGGTATGCAAGTTTAAACCGTAGGTAATCAAAAAAAAAAAAAAAAAAAAAAAAAAAAATGAGATGCAACTTATGTATAAACTGTAGTTATTTATTATTATTATCATTTGTATTGAAAGATTGCTGGCTATATGTGGGAAGTAAAATTTGTGAATCTGAAACCGAGGAAACCGTAGCAGAGGGATGGATTCCAATGACCAAGCATGTGGGTTTCGAATCTGCGCCGGGATATGTGAGCGTAAAAAGGGATTACCGAGAGATTTTTTCTGGAATGGCGACATTGTTAGGTTGAGATTCACTCATGTGAATGGAAATGTGCCTAGCTTCATATTAGGTATCGTTCAAATGTTAGACAGCAAAGCAGTGAGGAGTTTACTTATTCTCTACGCCACTTTAGTATCTCTCAGAGTTTAAAAAAAATGATCGTTGTAAGTTTAGCATGGAGTTTTGTAGTACTGAAACTATGTAATATAGTTTTGAGGTGTTGCTAATGTATCCCTAGCATATTGAATAAAAAGAATGCAGCTGATTTTTTTCAGTTTTTCAGATCAACAAACACAGCATGTGAAACGGACAATTTTCACTTGATGTTGCATACATATGACATATTTTGGATGAGTGCCAAATGCCTTGTGGTTTTTCTGCTGCATTTCGTGAATTCAATTTCAACTGAAAGTTACATCTCTTGAAATTTACATCCCGCGAGACACAAAATTAATTGACAAGTTGTACCATTACACATTGCCTCAAAATAATAGGGGATGTAGCAGGTTTACTAAGGTAGGAAGAAATTTTTACAAGACCTGTTTGTTCAAGATTTTTTTGTGGTTTGTTGGTTTTGACAGACGAGTTCTTGTCTTTTCTTTCAACAGGCAATCATAAACACCATTTGATATTTTAAACTCTCTCACAATGTCAATATTACGGTGAATATCAGCCAGGTGTCTATTTATGTTATTAAAATTTTATTTGATTTTATTTTGTGTATTAAAACAATTGAACCCTTCTTGAAAAATCCGTAAATGCGTTTTTTAAGCTATTTTCGAATATAAGCAAATTGACGTGGCAACCGTATTTGTTTACCTAAGGTAATATAGTTACGGATTGTGTATTGCGTTTTATATGTATTCATACACGGAGTGACAAGATTGCTGTCCTTCGTAGTCAATTATTAACACAACGGCTCCGACGCTTAAAGCTATGGGAATTTCACAAGGCAAATGAAAATATGTATACGTAACGGAATTAAGAGTGATATTTACATACAAGTTTTGAACTGTTTATAATTAAATCAAATGCAGAAACATTAGATAGTAAATAATTTATCTTTGTTTGTTACATTATAGACTTTAATTATTTGATCCGATGTCTCATTAGTACCAACAACGTAATCACCATGGTAACACCACAATATCATCACTATGAAAATGGGAATTCCAAAATATTACTTTTTACTAACTTAATAGCATGTTGTATTACATGTATAAACATTGTAAGTTATAAATAGCATCAATTCAAAAGGTAAATACCAAATGTCATTTACTAAGTACAGTTTATTCCCTAGATCAAGACTTCAATTTTAATCATGTATTTATTTTATGTTATATCTAAAGCATTTGTAAGAGAATATTCTGAGATTGGATGCCAAGGACACACTTGGTACAATGATTTTAAGACTTGATTTTATCACCATTTTTATTATCTACTAAAGTTTGGAATTATAGAATTCCCTTGTTTCAATTTACTCCAGAGAAAGTGTTTACTGTTTCATTAAATAAATGTGCTTCATAAACAAATTTTATGAATATACAATAACTATTCTGGGATTATACAAATACTCATTTTATAATTCTGTTTTTGTTTTTAACGTTCGTTTAGTACATTAAATCGTATATAAAATAAAACGTTACCAAGTGTACATTTTCAAGGAGTGTTCTGAAAACACATAAAATTTGTCTTTTCATAATATAAATATTTCTGACATATAACTCCTTACATTACGTAAAGACACCTGATTGTTTAATAATACCCCGTAAACTTGGAATCTAGAAATCAGCGTGTCTGTCATTCTGTCTGTCCTGTAATTATACCCCGTAAACTTGGAATCTAGAAATCAGCGTGTCTGTCATTCTGTCTGTCTGTAATTATACCCCGTAAACTTGGAATCTAGAAATCAGCGTGTCTGTCATTCTGTCTGCCTGTAATTATACCCCGTAAACTTGGAATCTAGAAATCAGCGTGTCTGTCATTCTGTCTGCCTGTAATTACACCCCGTAAACTTGGAATCTAGAAATCAGCGTGTCTGTCATTCTGTCTGCCTGTAATTATACCCCGTAAACTTGGAATCTAGAAATCAGCGTGTCTGTCATTCTGTCTGCCTGTAATTATACCCCGTAAACTTGGAATCTAGAAATCAGCGTGTGTGTCATTCTGTCTGCCTGTAATTATACCCCGTAAACTTGGAATCTAGAAATCAGCGTGTGTGTCATTCTGTCTGCCTGTAATTATACCCCGTAAACTTGGAATCTAGGAATCAGAATGTGTGTCATTTTGTCTGCCTGTAATTATACCCCGTAAACTTGGAATCTAGAAATCAGCGTGTGTGTCATTCTGTCTGCCTGTAATTATACCCCGTAAACTTGGAATCTAGAAATCAGAATGTGTGTCATTCTGTCTGCCTGTAATTATACCCCGTAAACTTGGAATCTAGAAATCAGCGTGTGTGTCATTCTGTCTGCCTGTAATTATACCCCGTAAACTTGGAATCTAGAAATCAGAATGTGTGTCATTCTGTCTGTCTGTAATTACACCCCGTAAACTTGGAATCTAGAAATCAGCGTGTCTGTCATTCTGTCTGCCTGTAATTATACCCCGTAAACTTGGAATCTAGAAATCAGCGTGTCTGTCATTCTGTCTGCCTGTAATTATACCCCGTAAACTTGGAATCTAGAAATCAGCGTGTGTGTCATTCTGTCTGCCTGTAATTATACCCCGTAAACTTGGAATCTAGAAATCAGCGTGTGTGTCATTCTGTCTGCCTGTAATTATACCCCGTAAACTTGGAATCTAGAAATCAGAATGTGTGTCATTCTGTCTGCCTGTAATTATACCCCGTAAACTTGGAATCTAGAAATCAGCGTGTGTGTCATTCTGTCTGCCTGTAATTATACCCCGTAAACTTGGAATCTAGAAATCAGCGTGTGTGTCATTCTGTCTGCCTGTAATTATACCCCGTAAACTTGGAATCTAGAAATCAGAATGTGTGTCATTCTGTCTGCCTGTAATTATACCCCGTAAACTTGGAATCTAGAAATCAGAATGTCTGTCATTCTGTCTGCCTGTAATTATACCCCGTAAACTTGGAATCTAGGAATCAGCGTGTGTGTCATTCTGTCTGCCTGTAATTATACCCCGTAAACTTGGAATCTAGAAATCAGAATGTCTGTCATTCTGTCTGCCTGTAATTATACCCCGTAAACTTGGAATCTAGGAATCAGCGTGTGTGTCATTCTGTCTGCCTGTAATTATACCCCGTAAACTTGGAATCTAGGAATCAGCGTGTGTGTCATTCTGTCTGCCTGTAATTATACCCCGTAAACTTGGAATCTAGAAATCAGCGTGTGTGTCATTCTGTCTGTCTGTAATTATACCCCGTAAACTTGGAATCTAGAAATCAGAATGTCTGTCATTCTGTCTGCCTGTAATTATACCCCGTAAACTTGGAATCTAGGAATCAGAATGTGTGTCATTCTGTCTGTCTGTAATTATACCCCGTAAACTTGGAATCTAGAAATCAGAATGTGTGTCATTCTGTCTGCCTGTAATTATACCCCGTAAACTTGAAATCTAGAAATCAGAATGTGTGTCATTCTGTCTGTCTGTAATTATACCCCGTAAACTTGGAATCTAGGAATCAGAATGTGTGTCATTCTGTCTGTCTGTAATTATACCCCGTAAACTTGGAATCTAGGAATCAGAATGTGTGTCATTCTGTCTGCCTGTAATTATACCCCGTAAACTTGGAATCTAGAAATCAGAATGTCTGTCATTCTGTCTGCCTGTAATTATACCCCGTAAACTTGGAATCTAGGAATCAGCGTGTGTGTCATTCTGTCTGCCTGTAATTATACCCCGTAAACTTGGAATCTAGAAATCAGCGTGTGTGTCATTCTGTCTGTCTGTAATTATACCCCGTAAACTTGGAATCTAGAAATCAGAATGTCTGTCTTTCTGTCTGCCTGTAATTATACCCCGTAAACTTGGAATCTAGGAATCAGAATGTGTGTCATTCTGTCTGTCTGTAATTATACCCCGTAAACTTGGAATCTAGAAATCAGAATGTGTGTCATTCTGTCTGCCTGTAATTATACCCCGTAAACTTGAAATCTAGAAATCAGAATGTGTGTCATTCTGTCTGTCTGTAATTATACCCCGTAAACTTGGAATCTAGGAATCAGAATGTGTGTCATTCTGTCTGTCTGTAATTATACCCCGTAAACTTGGAATCTAGGAATCAGAATGTGTGTCATTCTGTCTGTCTGTAATTATACCCCGTAAACTTGGAATCTAGGAATCAGAATGTGTGTCATTTTGTCTGCCTGTAATTATACCCCGTAAACTTGGAATCTAGGAATCAGAATGTGTGTCATTCTGTCTGTCTGTAATTATACCCCGTAAACTTGGAATCTAGGAATCAGAATGTGTGTCATTCTGTCTGTCTGTAATTATACCCCGTAAACTTGGAATCTAGAAATCAGAATGTGTGTCATTCTGTCTGTCTGTAATTATACCCCGTAAACTTGGAATCTAGAAATCAGAATGTGTGTCATTCTGTCTGTCTGTAATTATACCCCGTAAACTTGGAATCTAGAAATCAGAATGTGTGTCATTCTGTCTGCCTGTAATTACACCCCGTAAACTTGGAATCTAGAAATCAGAATGTCTGTCATTCTGTCTGTCTGTTTTTATACCCCGTAAACTTGGAATCTAGAAATCGGCGTCTCTGTCATTTTGTCTGCCTGTAATTATACCCCGTAAACTTGGAATCTAGAAATCGGCGTCTCTGTCATTTTGTCTGCCTGTAATTATACCCCGTAAACTTGGAATCTAGAAATCAGAATGTCTGTCATTCTGTCTGCCTGTAATTATACCCCGTAAACTTGGAATCTAGAAATCGGCGTCTCTGTCATTTTGTCTGCCTGTAATTATACCCCGTAAACTTGGAATCTAGAAATCGGCGTCTCTGTCATTTTGTCTGCCTGTAATTATACCCTGTAAACTTGGAATCTAGAAATCGGCGTGTCTGTCATTCTGTCTGCCTGTAATTATACCCCGTAAACTTGGAATCTAGAAATCGGCGTGTCTGTCATTCTGTCTGCCTGTAATTATACCCCGTAAACTTGGAATCTAGAAATCGGCGTCTCTGTCATTTTGTCTGCCTGTTTTTATACCCCGTAAACTTGGAATCTAGAAATCGGCGTCTCTGTCATTTTGTCTGCCTGTTTTTATACCCCGTAAACTTGGAATCTAGAAATCGGCGTCTCTGTCATTTTGTCTGCCTGTAATTATACCCTGTAAACTTGGAATCTAGAAATCGGCGTGTCTGTCATTCTGTCTGCCTGTAATTATACCCCGTAAACTTGGAATCTAGAAATCGGCGTCTCTGTCATTTTGTCTGCCTGTAATTATACCCTGTAAACTTGGAATCTAGAAATCGGCGTGTCTGTCATTCTGTCTGCCTGTAATTATACCCCGTAAACTTGGAATCTAGAAATCGGCGTCTCTGTCATTTTGTCTGCCTGTAATTATACCCTGTAAACTTGGAATCTAGAAATCGGCGTCTTTGTCATTTTGTCTGCCTGTTTTTATACCCCGTAAACTTGGAATCTAGAAATCGGCGTCTCTGTCATTTTGTCTGCCTGTTTTTATACCCCGTAAACTTGGAATCTAGAAATCGGCGTCTCTGTCATTTTGTCTGCCTGTTTTTATACCCCGTAAACTTGGAATCTAGAAATCGGCGTCTCTGTCATTTTGTCTGCCTGTTTTTATACCCCGTAAACTTGGAATCTAGAAATCGGCGTCTCTGTCATTTTGTCTGCCTGTTTTTATACCCCGTAAACTTGGAATCTAGAAATCGGCGTCTCTGTCATTTTGTCTGCCTGTTTTTATACCCCGTAAACTTGGAATCTAGAAATCGGCGTCTCTGTCATTTTGTCTGCCTGTTTTTATACCCCGTAAACTTGGAATCTAGAAATCGGCGTCTCTGTCATTTTGTCTGCCTGTTTTTATACCCCGTAAACTTGGAATCTAGAAATCGGCGTCTCTGTCATTTTGTCTGCCTGTTTTTATACCCCGTAAACTTGGAATCTAGAAATCGGCGTCTCTGTCATTTTGTCTGCCTGTTTTTATACCCCGTAAACTTGGAATCTAGAAATCGGCGTCTCTGTCATTTGTCTGCCTGTTTTTATACCCCGTAAACTTGGAATCTAGAAATCGGCGTCTCTGTCATTTTGTCTGCCTGTTTTTATACCCCGTAAACTTGGAATCTAGAAATCGGCGTCTCTGTCATTTGTCTGCCTGTTTTTATACCCCGTAAACTTGGAATCTAGAAATCGGCGTCTCTGTCATTTTGTCTGCCTGTTTTTATACCCCGTAAACTTGGAATCTAGAAATCGGCGTCTCTGTCATTTTGTCTGCCTGTTTTTATACCCCGTAAACTTGGAATCTAGAAATCGGCGTCTCTGTCATTTTGTCTGCCTGTTTTTATACCCCGTAAACTTGGAATCTAGAAATCGGCGTCTCTGTCATTTTGTCTGCCTGTTTTTATACCCCGTAAACTTGGAATCTAGAAATCGGCGTCTCTGTCATTTTGTCTGCCTGTTTTTATACCCCGTAAACTTGGAATCTAGAAATCGGCGTCTCTGTCATTTTGTCTGCCTGTTTTTATACCCCGTAAACTTGGAATCTAGAAATCGGCGTCTCTGTCATTTTGTCTGCCTGTTTTTATACCCCGTAAACTTGGAATCTAGAAATCGGCGTCTCTGTCATTTTGTCTGCCTGTTTTTATACCCCGTAAACTTGGAATCTAGAAATCGGCGTCTCTGTCATTTTGTCTGCCTGTTTTTATACCCCGTAAACTTGGAATCTAGAAATCGGCGTCTCTGTCATTTTGTCTGCCTGTTTTTATACCCCGTAAACTTGGAATCTAGAAATCGGCGTCTCTGTCATTTTGTCTGCCTGTTTTTATACCCCGTAAACTTGGAATCTAGAAATCGGCGTCTCTGTCATTTTGTCTGCCTGTTTTTATACCCCGTAAACTTGGAATCTAGAAATCGGCGTCTCTGTCATTTTGTCTGCCTGTTTTTATACCCCGTAAACTTGGAATCTAGAAATCGGCGTCTCTGTCATTTTGTCTGCCTGTTTTTATACCCCGTAAACTTGGAATCTAGAAATCGGCGTCTCTGTCATTTTGTCTGCCTGTTTTTATACCCCGTAAACTTGGAATCTAGAAATCGGCGTCTCTGTCATTTTGTCTGCCTGTTTTTATACCCCGTAAACTTGGAATCTAGAAATCGGCGTCTCTGTCATTTTGTCTGCCTGTTTTTATACCCCGTAAACTTGGAATCTAGAAATCGGCGTCTCTGTCATTTTGTCTGCCTGTTTTTATACCCCGTAAACTTGGAATCTAGAAATCGGCGTCTCTGTCATTTTGTCTGCCTGTTTTTATACCCCGTAAACTTGGAATCTAGAAATCGGCGTCTCTGTCATTTTGTCTGCCTGTTTTTATACCCCGTAAACTTGGAATCTAGAAATCGGCGTCTCTGTCATTTTGTCTGCCTGTTTTTATACCCCGTAAACTTGGAATCTAGAAATCGGCGTCTCTGTCATTTTGTCTGCCTGTTTTTATACCCCGTAAACTTGGAATCTAGAAATCGGCGTCTCTGTCATTTTGTCTGCCTGTTTTTATACCCCGTAAACTTGGAATCTAGAAATCGGCGTCTCTGTCATTTTGTCTGCCTGTTTTATACCCCGTAAACTTGGAATCTAGAAATCAGAATGTGTGTCATTCTGTCTGCCTGTAATTATACCCCGTAAACTTGGAATCTAGAAATCAGAATGTGTGTCATTCTGTCTGCCTGTAATTATACCCGTAAACTTTTAATCTAGAAATCGGCGTGTCTGTCATTCTGTCTGCCTGTAATTATACCCCGTAAACTTGGAATCTAGAAATCGGCGTCTCTGTCATTTTGTCTGCCTGTTTTTATACCCCGTAAACTTGGAATCTAGAAATCAGAATGTGTGTCATTCTGTCTGCCTGTAATTATACCCCGTAAACTTGGAATCTAGAAATCAGAATGTGTGTCATTCTGTCTGCCTGTAATTATACCCGTAAACTTTTAATCTAGAAATCGGCGTGTCTGTCATTCTGTCTGCCTGTAATTATACCCCGTAAACTTGGAATCTAGAAATCAGCGTCTCTGTCATTTTGTCTGTCTGAAATTATACCCCGTAAACTTGGAATCTAGAAATCAGAATGTGTGTCATTCTGTCTGCCTGTAATTATACCCGTAAACTTGGAATCTAGAAATCAGAATGTGTGTCATTCTGTCTGCCTGTAATTATACCCGTAAACTTGGAATCTAGAAATCAGAATGTGTGTCATTCTGTCTGCCTGTAATTATACCCGTAAACTTTTAATCTAGAAATCGGCGTGTCTGTCATTCTGTCTGCCTGTAATTATACCCCGTAAACTTGGAATCTAGAAATCAGAATGTGTGTCATTCTGTCTGCCTGTAATTATACCCGTAAACTTTTAATCTAGAAATCGGCGTGTCTGTCATTCTGTCTGCCTGTAATTATACCCCGTAAACTTGGAAACTAGAAATCAGCGTTTCTGTCATTTTGACTGTCTGAAATTATACCCCGTAAACTTGGAATCTAGAAATCAGCGTGTCTGTCATTCTGTCTGCCTGTAATTATACCTGTAAACTTTTAATCTAGAAATCGGCGTGTCTGTCATTCTGTCTGCCTGTAATTATACCCCGTAACTTAGAATCTAGGAATCAGCGTGTCTGTCATTCTGTCTGCCTGTAATTATACCCCGTAAACTTGGAATCTAGAAATCAGCGTGTCTGTCATTTTATCTGCCTGTAATTATACCCCGTAAACTTAGAATCTAGGAATCAGCGTGTCTGTCATTCTGTCTGCCTGTAATTATACCCCGTAAACTTGGAATCTAGGAATCAGCGTGTCTGTCACTCTATTTGCCTGTAATTACACCCCGTAAACTTGGAATCTAGGAATCAGCGTGTCTGTCAGTCTGTCTGCCTGTAATTATACCCCATAAACTTGGAATCTAGGAATCAGCGTGTCTGTCATTCTGTCTGCCTGTAATTATACCCCATAAACTTGGAATCTAGAAATCAGCATGTCTTTTTGTCTGTCTGTAACAATACCCCGCTAAATTAGAATTTAGAAATCAAAATGTCTGTCATTTTGTCTGTAATTATACCCCGGTAACTTAGAATCTAGAAATCGGAATGTGTATCATAATAATATGTGTAATATTGTGCAAGTAACAGTTAGATTGATTGATCAATAATGTTAAAGCGGGACTTTTAAGGAAAAAAAGTAAATCACTTCTTGATCAATTATTCTTAAAGCTTCTTTTATTTTTTGAAAAATTAAAAACCCAGTGTCTGTAATGGATTTGTACAATAGCCTAAAGATATTAGTGCTATAGTAACCGATGATTAGGGTATGTGTGGAATTTAACCCTAAAAACCAGCTAAACATTACTTGTTCGACAAGAATGGAATTTAATTATAATTATAATGAAAAAAAAAGAAAATTATTAATTATCAATTTATTTAAAAGTTTATCTTCTAAAAATTACTATAGCTTCTAGAAAAATTGATGAATAGAAGGATTATTTTTGCAGACTTTCTATCAATTCCAAAAAATCAAGGTGTCAATTTCTTTTATTACCTATCCCGGAGCATTGGTTTCTAAACGAGTACATGGAATGGTTAGCGGGTAACACCCGCTTATTATACCAATTAACTAAACCTGACATTATTAATAACATAATAATAATAATAATTTTTGAAAAATTAAAAAAACGAAATGGAGGTTAATTATTAAAAATAAAAATGCTATTTCGAGAGAAAAGAGAACTGGTGAAGAGATATAGATAAAGTGGCAGGACTGGTCAAAAAACAAAAATGCTAAATTGAAATGAAAAATAAAAGGGAAGGCAACATTCTACAAACGGAATGAGCTCCTACCACATGGGTATAAACGTAATAAACGTGGTTTTATAAAAAAAAAAATCAATATGTGAATTTTTTGTTATACAATTAACGGTGTGTGTGTGTGTGTGTGTGTGTGTGTGTGTGTGAGAGAGAGAGAGAGAGAGAGAGAGAGAGAGAGAGAGAGAGAGAGAGAGAGAGAGTTATAACAATTTTTTCAGTGTTCAAAGAGAGAGAGAGAGAGAGAGAGAGAGAGAGAGAGAGAGTGTGTGTGTGTGTGTGTGTATTACTACAATTTTATCTCATAGGGAGAGAGAGTAAGAGAGAGTTGTTACAATCTTTCTTAGAGATAGAAAGAGTTATTAAACTGTTTCCTCAGAGAGAGAGAGAGAGAGAGAGAGAGAGAGAGAGAGAGAGAGAGAGAGAGAGAGAGAGTTATTACAGTTTAAGCGTTTAATTCAATTATTGGCACCATTATCAAGTTTGGACAATGTTTTCTTTCTTCTACCACGTGAATACGGATCGTAAGTAAGAGTTAAGGTAGGTCCATTCCTCTCTTAAAGTAAAGAAAATGTTCCGGTTATGGTCCTACTTACAAATGCTTCGAGATACAGGTGATTTTTTTTAAGATCATCGTAAGTACACGTTACGTATTCGTAAGTCTTAAGAGATACTGGCCCCTGATTTAGAGGCTGTCAGTTCAGAATCGTGAAAAAACAACTTTCTAACCGATCTGACCAGAATGAATTAATCCTCGGCGATACTTTGATTCGTAAGCTCATGCTTTAGTACATGTTATCCTATTTTTGTTGCTTTAATTATTACCCTGACATTCTGATCAATATAAAATATAATATATCTGAGATTTATAGATATTTTTCGTTTTCATTTAAGACATTTCGTTACCAGATACACTACACATGTATAGATCATTACAACAGTAAATTGTCTACCTGTTGTCGTAACTATTATTTCAGAGACAACGTTTGAATAACGTAAAAAATGAGAAATAAACAACGAATCGGGGCACTATGTATATATAATACACCAGACAAACCGTAAACATATATAAATTGTTATAAATATCGCATACATTGTACGAGGTAACTATTATACATTTATTGCTCAGACTAACACATGTATATCTGTGCTTATTAGTTTCTGCAAGACAATCCATCATTTTTATTTATTTATTTATTCATTTATTTATTCATTTATCTATTTTTTTTAATTACTTGTCTACCAAAGAGTTAAACTAATGATTATTTAAAAGTAATACACAAAGATAAAATTAAACCTATTTTTTAAAAACTTGTTTTTTAATGCAATATAAAATGGCGTTAAGTGCGTGCAAAACAGTATTCATACTATAACCAATGTTACTCACGCATCATAACGCATTTTTGAAACATTGACGAGACGATTAAAAACACTTTCCCTATTAATTAAATAAAAATGCGTCCTTATAATATTAATTTAAGTTATTACGGTACATTTACAAGGTACATTTAGCACTGATATAAGTATTTACATGTTTATAAGGCATTTCAGAGCCTTTACGTCATTTAGTGTTTTTAAAAAGTTTTACGGTTAGACATTTGTATTATATTGTATAAGTTCATTTACGTACTTTTACACTGATACAGTTAAAATTGTTTATTAAGTTATTAACGGTAACCGTCAATTCTAATTTAAAAGCATAACTCAACAATTCAAGTTTTAAATGTGATTTGTTTTAAATAAACGTACTCCAATTTATTTGGAATCATAACAGTGTATAAAGAATTCAAATAAATGTATATACATGGTCGGAGTAGGAGATACTTCGAGTAGTAGTTGATTTTGGCTTTAAACTGTTCCGATATTTCAATTGTTCGGAATTTTTTATGTATTTAAAGACATTTTTTTTGTTAAATCCAGGTATCAGAAAAAACAAATTAACTAAGATCTCCTAATAAAAAATTTAAAAAAATATTCAAAATTTCATAAATATTGAATTAGATGTATTTATGTTGTTAACAGGAACACTTGATGTTTATTTTTTCATTTCTAACTTATTTTTGGGAAGTTTTGTAGGATTAAAACTGATCGTTTTTGCGTATTTGTGGTATAAACTTTTTGTAAATAGAAAATGTACGTATTGAACTAAGTAATTACCATCAAAAAAATAATATAGAATAACACCAACATGATGAAAAACTTACCTTTTTTCAATTTTCTGAACTAGACACAGAAAATCGTGTGCAGTTAAAGTGTCTTTAAGTAAAAAGCCGAGTTAACAATAGAGACAACTGGTAAACAAGCTTAAATGGGGTAACAATACCGGGTATTTTGTTTTGATTTATTGTCATGTGCTGATTTTGAATTTCTATTAAAATAATGCATTCAAAATCAGCACATGACAATACTTTAATCATTTTTATTCAAGTATACGATTCAAGGTATTCAAAGTATTCCAAATAGTTTTACTCGGCAACTAATGTACAATCTGTTTACATATTACGTTGGAATTGATATTGACTAAAATAGGAACTTGTACGAAAAATCTTGATCAAATCTGTATTCCAAGTTGTGATTTCGATAGGGAAATACTTCACTAATAATCCCTGTTTTAACCTGCTATCGTAATGGATGATATCTATGAAATAAAGTTCTTCACTTTTTTTGCGTATTAAACTTAAATTGTCTTATATATATATATATATATATATATATATATATATATATATATATATATATATATATATATATATATATATATGAAATATAAGACAATTTCAGTTTAATACGAAATAAAAAAAATGTGTAGAACTTTATATATATATATATAAACACACACACACACATATATATATATATATTTATATATATATATATATATATATATATATATATATATATGTGTGTGTGTGTGTGTGTGTGTGTGTGTGTGTGTTTGTGTGTGTGTGTGTGTGTGTGTGTGTGTATGTGTGTAAGTGTTTATGCAGAAGTTCGTTAGAAAATAAAGATTAGGGAAATACAATAAAACAGAAAGGGAAATATGAAAACAAAATAAGATAAACAAATTTAAGTAGTTTCGTCACTTTAGAAACAGGATTAATACAAAGTATTATTATTCAGTTTCTAAAACGTATAAACGTTTTGTTTATTTTATGACTTTAACATTTATGTTCCTACGCTTACCAAAAATCGAAGTCAACATACCTGAAAGCTACTCTCAAAGTAACATCAACACGTTAGACAAAGTAACATTAAACGGACAAGCGATATAACATAAAAACGACTGACGACTAACATACAAAAGAAAATGATAAAAACTACATTTTGTGACTGCCTTAAAATGAAATCTGAAGGTCTATTAATATTAGAACGACAGACAACGAACCATTTAATCAACAGGATGTAAAATTAATTAAGTTCAACATTTCATAAACATTTGGTAACTATCATTTATAATTTCTGCATTCCTTATTTAGCTGATAAAATCTAAACACTTGAAACTGTTTCAAACAAAACAATACTGTATTGATAATAAATTTTGTTTTTGTGGATATTTTAATTGTTTTACTTTTCTAAATCATCAAATATTTTTTGTAATATTCATTGCCATATAATGCCTTTCCAATATTAATCCTGCAAAACAAAAAGGGAAAGAAAAACGAATTGACATTATGGTGTGTTTTAAAAACTATAAGAGGACTGATGAACGTGTTTTACAAATACAAGTCCATAAAATCCTCGATATCATCATATCTCTGTTTATACATTTTAAAACATTATTTCTTATTAATCATTAAGAACTACAAATATTTTTCTTGTGAATTCAACTGTTTCAATTGACCTCAAATACCTATATCATAGAAAAATTAGATTTGTATGACACGTTTTGGACCGGTAATTGGAAACAGCCAGTCAGAAACCATATATCATTACCTGACCATAAATAAATCCCCTTTTTTATTCTTTTATTATACATTTTATTTCAGATAATGGCCTATAAATTTTTGAACGTGCTTGTTAATACAGTCTTATCTTTAAAGCTTTTTCAGTATTATTTATTATTTAGGCCATAAATCACGTCTAACCGTCTATAAACCGTGTCAGCCTAATGAATTTTAGTGTTTTTCTTGGAATCATCTGGGGAACTGACGGTCTCCTTTTTTACGTTAAAACCACGCTGACTAGATCGTAAAGCACTATAGCATTTCAGCTGCTCACAAAATTTCACGATAATGCATTGTATAAAAATGGATTTACTTTTTTCCCTTTTTTGTTCCTTGTCTTCTATTTAAATAAAATTGACAATGTTGTCAATGATGATATTGCAAAAGCAATATAGAAGTTATATCTAAATTAGAATAGTTTGTTGACAAATATGAGTTGTCAGAATAAAATTTTAATAAAATAAACACTACCACTCTTTTATAAAATGTGTTATGTAATTGGGCCTGCAAACTTTGTAAGCAGACCTATATATAAAAATAAATGAAGACTGCTTGAATATACAAGTTAACAGAATCACTGTACATAACGAAATAAATCTGATTTGCTTAATCAATAAACCAGTGTTTATAGTTGACAAATAAATAATCCCCACCCCATTGAAAATTATGCCCTGACTGAAATATACTGTACTTCAATGTAACTTCACAGTTTGACCCGCAAAAATTTCTTTATTTTCATGGTTGTCAATAAGTATTATTGAGAAAATAACTGAAAGATGCACAAATTGTGGCGCGTAAATTAAGCCGAAAGGAAGTGTCGGGAATTCACAGTTTAATTAATTAATATATGAAGGGAGATTGATCAAGTTCACATCAGATCTATAAACACAAATCACAGTGTATTATGTAAAGCTTTGATTGATGTTTTGCCTATATTCCATCTTTACACGTATAATAAATAATCAATTTAGTAAAAAAAAAAAAAATAATAGCAAAGACTATCGGTGTGTGTA
The DNA here is from genome assembly GCA_029721355.1 of Tegillarca granosa. Taxonomy (NCBI): domain Eukaryota; kingdom Metazoa; phylum Mollusca; class Bivalvia; order Arcoida; family Arcidae; genus Tegillarca; species Tegillarca granosa. The sequence continues at coordinate 7,622,806 of CM056611.1, read as the reverse complement.
GGATCAATTCTCAAATTCCATTAAACTTTAATTTTGATAAGGTATACCTTCTGATAGGCATGTAAATATTTGTTTATTAGTAAGTTTTTTTTGTGTAAAAACAAACAAACAGACATTACCAACAACAAAAAGTTAGAAAAGTAATAAATTTGGTTTTTTAGTTGAGCATTTCGTTGAAAATAAATAAATTCAGGAAACTACCTACCATTGACAAACAAACATTCTAATACTATAATCTTTATGAATTATTATCCAATGTAGGCGGAAGATGGGTTGTAATTCGTAAGCGGGCGCACCTTACCATGTTTCTACCGAGACCCTAAACACTGCCATTAGATATAGTTAAAATCTAAGGTAAAACTTCAGTTTCAGTTGATATAAGACATAAATGTGCATTACCTGCCTTAATTTTATTGATAACCGTGTGAATCATTTTGACTGCTTCTACTTTTCCAAATTACGTTTTAGTTTATCTAAAAATTTATTCTTAAAGTAATTTTATTGTCAAAAGTGTTCAAGAAACAATCCTAAAATATTTGGTGTACAGAACCATTGATTACAATGCAAACCATGCAGCCTGCCATCAACAGTTTAATTAAATTGTCTATGTCGTCGGCCATTATAAAATTGTATCCATAAGTGTATGGTAAGCCACTAATACCTTAAGGTTACGCAGTATTGCATGCGATGTTATACTCTCGAGACAGAACATCACCATATAATCAACTTCCGGATTCTCCGGGAAAGAATTTGAAAAATTTCAAATAAAATATTTTTTCTTTATTAGTTTAGTTTTCATGTTTCCGTAATTTACCACTAGGATTGATTAATGATGCATGCTCGTTTTGTGTCCGGATATTATAACTTACCCTTAACAATCAAATAAAAGTCCCTTGTTGTTACTACTACAAGCCTTATTGCAGAATTGCTATTCAAAATAGTTTATTGTTTATTTATAACAATTATTGACTTATTTTATACCAATGTCTCAATTTTAAAATTAAATTGACATATCATATTTTTCAAGAGCAAATTTGTTTTAAAAACCATCACTTACATTTGTATTATAAATTGGAACAATTTGATCTTAGGGTATGGCCATTAAGGATCATCAGACATTTTTTAAAATTAAGATAATGTTTTTAGTTCATTTTAAATGCTTTAATATGACACTGAATTTATTTTGTTACGAAACGAATAAAAGAAATGAATTTTTAATCCACTTTTTGCATTATTATTATAGACTGAAAATTTAATAAAAATCAAAAACATTACCGCAAAGCGGACTGAGTAAATTTATAATGATAAATAAAGATCACGCTCGTTAAAAAATGCATGCTTTGTCCGTTAAAGAACGTGTTAAAACGGAAAGCATCCAAGGATGTTTCTGTTTCTTTTCTGTTTTTTTTAAACTAGATTACTGCTTGCTTTACGTGTATAGAGATTTCATGGTTTTAGCTTAGATCAGCACGCCAATTTACCATTTTTTTATCAACACATAAGCTACAGTACTGTTTCAGCAACCGTACCTGAGAAACACAATGCCTTATATATTTGTAAATTGAATTGTACAGTTAAATTTGATTATGCAAAAATAAGCATTCACACGATGATTCTTATTTTTTGAATCATTTGTATTATTTTAATAATTTTGTCGGGTGTATTTAAGAAACGCTTGTGAAAATTTTTTTAATAGTACCATAATAAAATAAGTGAACCTTAAATTTTTGGATTATTGTGAAAGGTGTTTTATGAGTATTCAGTATCATTTCGAAGTAGCGTATACTTTCTTATAAAACAAACATACCAGTCCTTGTCCAAACCACAATCAAAAAAAAAAAATAAATAAATAAAAAAAAATAATTAAAAAAAACCCCAAAAAGTAAAAACTTTGAATGCTGGCAAAATTATTTATACACGTGCACTTCAATCAAGGAAGTGAGGCCGGGTGCTCCGGAATATTAGCACCAGTATAAGTTTGGATACAGTGACTACATACTTATTAGCAATATTGTGATGACGGCCATAAAATTTTTAAGGGCCTTGAATAGCCTAGGCTTGCAATATTCTGGTGTCAACAATTTAATTGTAAGCAGTTTGCTTCGTTGTAGAAAGTCCCCTAATTTAGAACAAAAACAGAAATGTAGAATAAGATCCCAAATATATATAATAACTATACTACCATACATGATATACAATAAACTAATAACTATACTACAATACATGATATACAATAAACTAATAACTATACTACCATACATGATATACAATAAACTAATAACTATACTACCATACATGATATACAATAGATTAGTTACTCTACTACCATAAATGATATACAATAAACTCTAACCTTCAGAAGAAAATCTTATATATATATATTTTAAACGTTTTTCATGTCTGCCTTAATATTTGAACTTTTGTGAACCTCAATATGTTTAAAAATACCTATGACTGAATTGTTAAGTTTAAAAATTTGCTTCCTTTTAACATTTTTGAATTCCACATGAACTTTAAAAGACATTACTACATGTGTTAACATTTATAAAAATGTCTTCCAAATCGCAGAGAGTCTTCTACTTCAAACGTCACGTACAAGAGATTTATTGATGACACAAACTGTTTTAAAGTGTCTGAAATGGCTCTATCTACTTATGTTTCCAAATGTTTAAATCTACGATTTTATTGGGATGTCCCTCCTTTTGTTGATCACTAACAAAATCGTCAAAATATCTCATCTCAAGTGGATTATAAAGCATAGAACTTGGCGTTCTTGGAACTTGAGTAGATGTAGTTATTGCCGTAAAGTTTTTAAAATGTTTAAAAGTTTTAACCTGACAGGAAAAACATAGTTAGCTTTCACAAGATTTACGTTGAAAACCATTAGATCCCCACTTCTTATTTTTAATGATATTGCCTAATTCTGAATCTGTTGAATATGACGAAGCAAACAGACACCTAAATTGATTTAGAGATAAAGCCCATTTCTTTCATAGCCTTCTTGTTTTGATAGTGCAATGTATCTTAAGTTAACATCTTTGTACAAGTTTTACACCTTTGCATATAAATGATTCACTAATGGACTGGAACCTTTTAAACATAGGTTTATACGGTTCATACTTTACACGATAAATTAACATGTTTTGATGTGTATTTTTATAAAGCGTATATACTTTATACCCATCAACTGTTTACATGTATTTTCGATAAAGTTAAACGATATATTGGCTACCTTTTTCACTGACATGTTATTAACCGATATTATAACATTAACAAGTTCTACTAAGTAGCGAAGAACTGATTTAAGAATTCCTTTGAATAATATTTCCCTGTTTCATGTTGTTAATCAAAAGTTATTAAGTGTAATTAGCACTGTTTACATACTTAATTTTATAGGTTTTTTATTTCACTATAGGATATGGAAAGAAGTACACTTGAATAAGATTTTTCTCTTAATGATAATTATAAAAATAGTTCAGGAAAATATCTGATGGACATCAATAAAAAATAATATAAGATACAGAAGGTTTGCTATCTTCGATTTTAAAAACGAACCTATAAAAGCCAAATAGTAGCAAGTGTAATTAGCATTGTTAACGCATTTTTGTTGTACTTCTTTTAAATTCCAGTGCGATAGAAGTTTTTGATATTAAATAATATAGGTTTTTTTTTTATTCAAGATTGCTAAATCATGAATTTATAAATAAAGGTTATCATTTTTTAAAATTTTTTATTATATTTCATTAGTTTTTTTAAAGTTATCGATTAATTAATAAATTCATTTATTTTTACTGTTGATTTATATTTAACGTATTTCGTATTTTTAATAAAAGTTGACATCACGAAATCTCTAACTACGATAAAATACTAAACCACGACAGATTTTTTCCAGTTCACAAACGCAGCAAAATTGAAAAAAGAACACATTTTTTTCTTCTGTTTTTTTTTTTTTTTTTTTTTTTTTTTTTTTTTGTTTTTGCTCAAAATATATATAAAGATCTAAACGCATTTTATTTCACGCCTAAAGAATATAAATATCAAAGCAATAAAAGTAAGTCATGAACCGGAAGAAAGCTAAGTCGTAACTTCATTTTCATTTCAATTAAAACAAAGTTTATGCAATTAGCTGCCTGAAACGTAAAACATTGGTGCAATATGTCATATACAAAACCAAGTCACAGTACATCTATGGCATTTTCAAATGGCAATACGCTTTTTCCATGATTGTTCAGGTGTTTAAATTCAATATGATATATATTTATTTTCTGCTACGAATTTGTTTTCGTTTAGTAAAATATTCCAAAGACACTAATTTTGTTCCAAACATTCAAAATTCAAAGCCAGATTCAGATCCCCCAAAAAAGCAGAAGTGAGTCAAAGAGACCAATCTTCTAAAAGAGAACATAAAGTGTTTTCTTATGTAGGGCTATCTACCAGAAAAAAATAAAACACAAATGTTTCTATTGTTGTCAAAATAGGGTAAAAAAAGGTTTTGATTAAGAATAAAAATGTTTCATTTAAAATGACATCACAATATTTTTAAACTCTACATCTATAACAGTTATTAATCAAAGAATTTAAAAGTTAATTTGCTATTACATGTAAATCATGACTTGTTTATTTTCGTTGAATGCTATATAGGAACAACAAGTACAATATTTGTTTTAGTTTTGTTTACCACAAATATCTAAGTTTCCTCTTAAAGATCATTATGAAAATAACATTTGCATAATTTATAAAAGCAGTAAGGGTGACATATATTACAATTGCTATAACAAATAAAATTATTAAAGTTTGAATGGAGTGAGGGTATCTTTTACGCCTCAGTCAATATTCTTTTACTTTTATCTAGGCGGTCAGTTCGGAAATCAAGAGTGCCCAGAAAAACCATCCACCTTCGGCAAGCGAACTGACAAAATTGTTCACATTATCATCTGTTTTTGCGAGATTTTATACTTTTTGTTGTGAGGTACAGTGATTCGTAAGCCCGCTTTGGAGCACTGTGATACTAATTGCTCAATTGGCGACCATACCTGAAAAATATTGACTATTACCATTTAAAGATACCTAATAACAACGCTATAAACCTACATTGTAAATCATTTACCAGTACCACGTTTTGGTCCGCCTATATAGAAAAGTTGTTAACATAATATAAATTTTTATTAACAGGAAGTTGCTGCTACTGTTCAATTAAGCTGGATCAATTAATAATGTCTAAATTACCCTGTTTAATAGACTCGTTATTCTTACAACACAATATTATTTATAATTGTATGGAAAAATCAGTAGATTTGCAATTTTTGAAAATGATACAATTGTTGTTTCATTCTTCGAACAAAATTAATGAAATATTAAGCTGAGTATGATTTATTTATTTTCTGTGAATCTTATTCAAGAAACAGGATTAAATTCCCCGTATAGTATCCTGGGTATCATAAACTTAAATTAACTCTAATTCAATAACTGTAGATGGAATATAATGTGTTTCTATGACAAAAGTTATTTGATTTATTGATTATTAGTCTTTCCTTATCTCGTGTTTTATATTATGTGCCCAGTATACTATGAAATATATCATTTATAAACATACTATATATATGCTTATTGTCTGCGTTTCTCACAGTTTTAAAAGTTCAGCATAGTTAGAACAAAGATTATATAGCCCTTGAGATTATCTGTTTGCTACAATTTAATTTGTTTATAGATATATAAGGCAACACTATTACTATTTGTTTCAGTTTCTTTAAAATGCAATAAATATACCTCAAAGTTTTTTAACTACTATGGATATCTCAAAGCAATCAACTTTCACAGACTATTGTCGATTTTACATCAAAAGCATAATACACGAATTATGGCCCCATCAAATATTAACTTCAATATGTTCCTTTTCCTCTGATAAACTTTGATTTATTTTATGTTACGTTTTACACTCCTTAAGTTTTTTATTTTGTGAAAAAAAATAAAATTTAATTTCACATCTGATATTCTATAGAGTTTGGAGCATATAAAACTATTCCCTCTGTAAAATGATTTCAAAGGTTGTAATTTCAAAGTTCAGAAAATTGTGTAGTTGATGAGCAATATGATTGATCTCGAAACATTATTTCTTTCATTTAAGAGGATGAAGTACATGTTAATTTTTTATTCTTACCTCGGGTTGTTAGCATTTTTATTGAAATTATTAGTATAACTTCATTTTAAAGTGATTGTTTCCAACATGTACTAATTATTTTGGTCACTAGTAGTTAAAAAGGCTTTGAAACAGTTATAATGAACATTTTCAATCAAACTGGAAATCCTATGCTATAAGGCTAACATTTAACTTGATTTTTTTATTTCTACCAATTCAATATGTTTAGAACCTTCCCACTTTTTCTTATTTATTGTATATATGCAATTCATGGCTGTTTTTTAATTATTTTATTTTTTTTATTTTTTCATATTTTTTATTTCAGTTATTTAAACACGTATCTTTTTTCCAATACAAACTTTGATAAGTGAATGTGCATTTTGATATGTATATATTGAACTAAACGATTTGAACATTATTGTTCATAATCAAATTGATATAAGCTACTCTTCAGAAACAGATATGAATATTTGACACATTATATTAAATCAAGTATAAAGAATTAAAATGTATGAGTGGTATTAGTTTTGTTTTTTTCAGTGTAACATTTTTATAATATGTAAAATCTATTTGTAACACTATGGTTATTTATTTGTTTATTGTTTATTTATAAAATATTTAGGGTTTAAAACCTATATTACAATTATATTTTATATATCTTTACAAGATCAAAGTTTGTAAGTGTTTGAATGACATTATAATGTTAAAGTCAGTTTTACATATATAATTCAGTGCATGAACTTCATCATAACACGAGTTATGCAGTTCAGTCGTATCATTATCTAAATATGCAAAAAAGTAGGAACATACTTTTCACAGTTTTACACAAAACACAATTGGTGGCTTACAACAATTTATATTATGTAAGTTAAAGTTGTGTTAACTAATTAGAAATTAAAATAAATAGAACTTATACATCTGTCTATAATTTTGAAAGCTAAGAAAACATACTTCACCAAGTTATACAAACTATATTTATCAGTAACTCGAAAAATATTTACTAGCGCATGGCGTTGTTGCATCATCTGAACAATATGACATTCATATCTAAGTGAAGTATAAAGTTTGCATAAACATAAAATGGTTTCATCTTCAACTGCATGCAAACCATGAGATAAACAATATTTACACACTCTGTCTTCTCTGATTAAAATGACTCCCTCCCTTTCTCTACATTTTAGCAATGACTAGATACGTAGTTTTCGCAATATATAGCAGACAAGTAGCGTTCTGTTTCTATAATAATAATAATAATAATAATAATAATAATATAATAATATAATATATGTATTATTATTATCATTATTATTATTATTATTATTATTATTAAATTTTTTTATACTTTTTCTTTAAAGTTATTTTCTTATAAATGGGATGCAATAAAGACAAACAAAAAATAAATAACTTTTCGCCAACTAAACAGCTTGTATATTTACTTAATCCGTCCTTAATTAATTAACATCTCCAAAAGATTAATTGCAAATAGCAGGTATCGGATATCAAAACGTTTTGGTGAATACCTGACATCTTTTCAAATGTGTTAGTTAACATCCTGTTAATTGCAGATGATGGAATATGTCTAAATAACAGTTTGATTATTTGGAATCACTTAATTACTTATTAAGGAATTATAAATTATCTACGTACCTGAAAGAAAATTAGATGACACCAATTAATCTTAGAAGATATAAGAATACTACAATCGAGTTTTGGTCAGCTGTTAAAAAAAGTTAATAGTGTGATGAGGTATGATTTTCCGAGATGTGCATGTATTGCACATAAAAATTTAACAGGTAAATGTGTCATATGATTTATCATATGGATTATTAAGGTCAGAACCGATAAGCCTAATCAAGGTCATGAAATTATATATGTTAGTTGTCCTTGGAATACTTTATAAATGTTTGACAAAAATGGCTGTTAAAATTTGATGTTCCATGTTAGCACATTTCGGAAAATCATTCCTCTTCAGTGACACCAGAACGATATAAAAAAATATTAGCCGAACAGTTTAAATGCATAGAAAAAATACGCGACTACATGGACAATGGATTTCGAAAATTATCTAAAAGCACACCTAATTCAAGTTCATTTAATCCGCAATCTATAAGCAATTTAATTGATTAAATTCAATATTCCATTATTGTTTTTGTCGCAAAAGTCTTGTATGATGAAACAATATTTTTCCGGTTTCTGTAAGGTTATAAAGATAAATTACAATGGTGTCTGAACATCACACTTTTAAACTAATGCGACGAGAAAAAATCTTTTAAGCAGTGTGCTAATGAATTAAAATGAATTATAGAATAAAATATTTCGGTTTAAAAAAGGTCACAGAGACTAAATATCGTCGTAATATTTCCATAGTGAAATAATGCAGTTAACAGGTGCTTGAAAAGTAAATTGATGTTAAATTATACTACAGAAAACAAGAAAAAACAAAACAAGTTATTAAGGAAATTAAAAAAAATATGGGAGAATTTTGCAGCTAGTATATTATGTATTTAGGGCTTGTATAACGTGACTCGTTACAATAACATGTAAACACAAACCTTTGAGACATTAATGAGACATCAATTTAAAACGCAGTGTTTTGATAAATTGTTATCGTGCAGATAATCAAAAATTCGTGTGAACACAAATAATTATACAAGAATCTTAACATAACAATATTAGAATTATACAGCAAGAATGCAATTATTGATAATACCTTACTCATTAGAGTATAATGTCGTGTTTACACACAAACGTGAAGAAATGTACGGAAGTCTTATGGAAATGAAACGTAAAAGTTAACTCAATAAAATACCGTATGAACTAAACACAGTTCGAAAGTTTAATGGACGTTAAATAATGAATCGTTCTTCTAATGAATTATAAAATAAGTTAATAGAAAAATCACATGAACATAAAACCCCAACAATGTTCTACGGATTGTGTATTGTACACCAACAATTATTATTATGCATTTTAAAAAACTGATATTTAAGCCATAAGAATATAAATTGTCGAAAAAGGTGCTTTACAGATAAAAAACGTCACAGCGTATAAAATTTGTATGATGGCATGCAAAAAAAAAAAAAAAAAAAAAAAAAAAAAAAAAAAAAAAAAAAAAAAAAAAAAAAAAAAACTGGGCGGAACATGGTTATTGTAAAATACCGCTAAAGATTTTCTGCAGGATCTATCTCTATTACACATTTCATCAAAATAGACTCCCATCCGACACGTGAATACTTCGTTCCATATGTTCCAATTTTAAATTGCTGTCTTATTCAATAAATATATCCTTGCATACTTTTTTTTTTAGATCAGTCACATTTAAAACATTATTTTTACATGACTTATATAGTTTAAATTTAATTTACTTTTCTTTAAAATTTGTCTTCTCTTTTAACCATTGCGGTAGCTCAGTTGGTAGAGTGCTCGCCCTGTAAGTGTGAGATCGTGTTTTCGAACCCCGACCGGGTCTGTCCCAAGATTTGAAAGTGAGTAGTGACTGTTCTTTCACCAAGCACTCGGCATTACGAAATGAAAGTCACGGTTCTTTCGGATCGAAACTGAAAATAAACAAGGTCCCGTGTCATGACAGGCGTATAATGCCATAAGTGCAACGTACATGCAAAATTTCTGCACTGTCGCGACGTCACGATGTGAATGAAATATTCTTGACTGGGACGTTAAACACCATTACTCAACTCAACTCTTCTCTTTTAAAAGATTTAAACAAATTTTTAGATCTATGGATTAAAAAACTTACTTGTATAGCTTTGTTCTTAAATCATTAAATATTATATATATATATATATATATATATATATATATATATATATATATATATATATATATATATATATATATATATATATTATATATATATATGAAAACTTGAAAAATTAAATGTGTATGATAAAACGAATTGTACAGTTGTATAGTTCCAATTCGCTTTAATGTAGTTACAAAAGTTTTTTTGTTAAAGGAGTTTGGTTGCAACTGAACGCATTCGCGACAGTCATAAAATTAAATGTATTTTACAAGTTAAAAGTCATCAAAGGCATCCGTCTTTTACACTTCTATTCAAACATTAAAAATCCCAATGAAGGGCGGCATTATCATTTTAACAAATACATCTAATGAATCAGATATATATCTTAAGATGCCCATTACGATTTCAACTATGGCAAGACTAAGGTAAATAAACAAGAATAAATAATTTCAATCTTAGCCACTAGTATGAATTTTTGTGCAAGCAACAAATACGTTGTAATGCAATCTTTTAGTTGAAAACATTGAATGCAGGAAATAAATTTAAAGCTGAACGTTTTAATAACTAATACTTGACAATATCCAGTTCATCGGACTCTTAGTAAACAGATAAATGTTAAATAGTAAGTTCTGAAAAATATTTTTAATGAACTAAAACCAAGGCTTAACTGCTTACTGTCTCCGGCTTGATTGGTGATGCTTTACCAATTGGGAACAAATAATTGTTTAATACACCTAAGTGTATGTCATGACAAAGGAACATAGCGCAATTAAACTAATTTAAGCAGTACAAAGTAAAAACTGTACAGTAGGGTAGGTAAAGAACCTCGAATAATACCATCACTTCCCGACCAACGCCAGGTTTTTACAATCACAAATCAAAATATAAAATAAAATTTTTTGTTGGTTTACTTATTTACTTTTTTCGTTTCCTATAATGGGATTATTTTAAAGTAAACACTTTTTATTTTCTGAAAAAAAATATTCCTAAATGAGAAGTAACTATTTTAATTACAATTAAGTGTTTTCCTAAAAAATTAAACATGTTCAAATATCGTTGAAATATAAGGCAACAAACATATTTTATAACTAAAAGAGAGATGTTTTATCAAGAATTATCTTTTGTGTTAAAAACTAAAAAAAATTAAAACTATATAAGTAAGCTCAGGGAGGATTCTGTAATGCATGGATTTGGTTTTATTTTATTTTATTTTTTGCTTTTAAGCCATTTAATCCTGTAGCTTTATCAATGTAAAACAGATTAGATGTCTTAATGTATAAAAGTTTTACAGTAATGCGTCATTTATCTTTAATTTTATAATCGCATTAGGAGTTGATATAAAATTTAAAACCAAAATCACGGGAATTCATAATATTTTTAAATTCCTCAGAATTATCGTGAATTTTTCAATTCAAGTTGGAGTTCAAAAATTTTATACTTTCTTTCTTTGGATATAGATATTGGACATTTTTCTTAAAATTAAAGTATTCTTTTAATTGTTCAAACTTTTCTTATTTGTGATTGCTTTAACTTAAAAACTTAAAAACCAAACTTTTGGCTATATTCATGGTTTAGTGATAAGATGCAGGTTACCATCCATGAAAATAAAATACTAAATATGATCGGTCATGTTCTACATCTGAGAGGTCAGGTGACACCACAGCCTCTCTCTGATCCTGAAGGTAATGTGCTTCTTTGGAATGGTGAAATATTTGGTGGAATAGCGGTACAAATTTGCTCAATCAAGTATCCTTGCAGTTTAACCTTTATATTATGACTTGGCTTAATTATATCTTACTATTTTCTATTTACGTGAAAACATGTTATGGTACATAAAAAAATATTTATGCAATTAAACTTCCATTTAAAAATGTAATCATGTAATGTAGACGGGAGAACTACAGGTTTATATAGAGTGGATTTTACAAATGTGTTCATTTAATATTGAATGTATTTAATGTACAAGTCTTGCATGAGTTACATGAACATTTGTTAAAAACAATTTTATCATTTATACATGCTGATAATGAAAATTATCAAAGTTTTCAAAGAGGTTTTAGTGTCGCAAACTACCATTCTGGGCTGCATTAAACTATATGTTTCTATTTATATGCATTTGTTGTTTGGGCGGAAAGCCTTAAGTCTTTACAACATGATTTACTACTTGAAGAAAATAATTTAAATATAAAATTCAAACATTTTGTTTGTGTTATTGGATTGCATTTTCTCCAATTTATACCGAAAAAATCAGGACAGTAATCAACCTTATGTCCTGATTGCGCAGATTTTATGCATTTATTTTTTTGGGGGGGTTTAATATCTTTACACTATGTGTCCTCTGTTTTCTACTAACCCAATATGTCTACGTGATACTTTGAAGTTTATCTTATGTATTTGACATCACTTTCCTAAATTTTAAAGTGCATTAACGTTTTATTTATTGAAGTTTACGTGAGTGTTCAATTTTGTTTGTTACTTTTCATAGATTAGTTTTGCTATTGGAATTGTGATTCAAACGATGACATATATCTTTGCGTTTAATAAGTTATTAATTTAAAAAAAAAGCGAAAATGTTTTACTGTTAATTAAAAAAGTGTGTTTTGAAATATTATCTAATCAATCGTAAGTGTGTAAAATGTCGCAATATTTTCTACTTGCCTCTGAGGTACTTATAAAATGACAGAACCTATTAACATTTTTATCATATAACTTCAAAAAGTGCCATTTCATATTTTCCAGTCTTATATCATTTTTTGCTTCATTAGCTTATATATATATATCTTTCATTTCATAAGTATTTAGATTTGCGCTATAAAGTTTAAATGTGAAGGACCTAAAGGTTTTTCCTTGGTATCATTTAGCACCCAGGTTTCATAACAGACCTCTTAGTGTGACTGTTGGAGCGTCCGTAGCATTATTTTATTTCAAGAATATTAAAATGACATTTTTATAATGTTTTCGGGCATCGAGGTGTTAATTTGTCAGACGAAATTATGCAAAGTGCAAAACCGACCGTATGCATTAAATTTAAATTTATTACGGACCATCATTTACCTTAACCCAGATTGTTTGTCACATTTTGAATATATGGGCTCTCTTGTAAGTTAAGTTATTCCTACCAAACAGTCTCTTTTTTATTTGATATTTAATCTAATCATTCTAGGTGTGTCACTCGTTGTTTCATTTTCATTTTTCGCTTCATTATCACATATCTTTGATATTTCACAATCATTTAGATTTGCACTATAAACTTTAAAATGTGAACATAAAGGCTGATCTTGGTTTTCAGTATTGATAACAGTCGTTTAACTGAGAAGTGGCATTATCCGTTTTTTCTTTGTTTTTGCTTTGTATACTGTCAACGTTCTTAAATCATCTTAATTGAATCTTAAGTAATTTTAAGTTATGTTTTATTATTATTGGTATATGAAGGCGCATATTTTTCAGTAGAAGTTTTGCGCAATATAAAATTGATCTTATGGTATAAAACTAAATTTGAATCACTGTCCATAATTTACCTTATTGTTTGTTACAATGTGAATTAAAGTCCTGTTGGTTATTCGTAGCAAGAGCCATTTGATTGTTTAGCTATAATTTAGAAAGTGTTGCATTATTTTATAGCTGGTTATTCAAATACTTTATTTCTTTTAGAATCTTATTTACGTCACTGTAGGATACTTGTGTGATGGATGTGCTATGTTGTCATTTTTGTTTCAGTAAAAAGCAATTTGCGTGAGATCAAAAAGTCCGATGAAACACGGTTGTATAGGTAATGTAAAAAAAGATAAATGTAAGTTTTTTCCTCCACATTATTGTTTTATTTAGAGATTTTTTACACGTACACATGTCATTTTCTGTGTACTGCGTTCATCAGTTGTTTTATTTCAATACAATTTGTATATGTTTAGCTTATATTCTATTATTTTCTAACATCATAAAAATTCAATACATTTCCTGAAAAAATTGTGAATCCTATCTATTGACTTAGTTTTATAATAGATATGATAGGTTTGTTAAGAATTATTTTATTCAGATTTATCTTTGTTATGAAATTGCTTAATTATCAAGATGGTTTATTTTTGTAAGTCGAGAGTTCGAATCCCGATAATTGTGAGAGTACTCATAAAACTGTATTGCCTTTGTTAACATTAACTGCATTATATTTCTTAAGTCTAAAAACAATTAGAGAATTATTACTTTATTTAGAAATATCTCAAAATTTATCAAACTGTTTGAAAAAAATCTCCATTTATTAAAAACGTTTAACTTAACCACAATCGTTACTTCTTTATATTGTTAATCTATACAAAAGTTCAGTAAGAAGTTTTACTATCATGGAAAAAATTTATACATGTTCTTTGTTAATTACAAATGCACGACAGCGAAAACATAAACAATGAAGTGTTGTTAAAAAAATTGTACACATTTATGCATTTGGACTTTTCGCTTGTGTTAATATACTTTTTGAAATACAACAGATGCCCATGAAGCGCTGTTTCGAAAATCAGTTAAAAGCAACATTCATCGTATGATAGGACCCCATAATTATAATCAATGAAATATTTAAATAGCTCTAGGCAAGGCTATGTTAAACTAGTTTTTTTGTTTTTAATAGCACTGAGATTTATAAAAGATTCTTTTGTACCCAAATTATCTGAACATCTCGAATCAAACTAATGCATGTTATCTTTATTACGTACACTTAAGTATGGTTCTGATTTGAAAAAAAAACTTTTTCCAAAACTTTCCACTTTAGTTATAAAAAAGATATATAATTTCAAAACTACTGTGCTAAACACACGACGAGAATATAAAATTGAACATGTCTTATGACAAATATGCTATTTGTCCTATCCCTTGGTGATTGTTTTCATGTAGCAAAAGGAAATTTTTATCCCTGTACAATGTTTTACTTACTTTCCTACTTATTTACTTACTTACTTACTTATTCTGTATTTACCTGTTTATGTTATATTTAGGATTGGGGCTCTCAAAAATTAAATTTTTTTTGTGATTTTATAAATAACAAATTTTTTCTATTTGTATATGACAAAAAATGTTTGATAATTACAAGATTTAAATATTTGTTTAAATTAAGATACCATTATAATGAAGGAAAACACGTGTGTCATTTTTAGAATCTTTGAAATATTATTAAAGATTAAGGCCGTTCCAGGCAAATTTTTAATTTCCCTCTTACACAAAATTTTGGATATTAGTAAATTCTGATTCATTTTGTTTTATTTAACTCGTATAAGTTAAAATAAAACTGTTTACATAACTCATTTTTATCGTACAAATTTCATAATAAATTTGAAATATTTAATTCCAATTTTTCAAATATACTCAACCAACCTACGCATTTTATTACTAAACAACTATATATGTGATGGCGACAAATAAGTTGGCTGGGAATTTCCTTTCCGTTAAATGCTTCTATATTTCATTGTTCGTCTACGAAGCAGCTTATAACAATGTTAATGCATTAAAACAGGTTGGTTTTTTTGTTTCACGCTTACATAACCATTGGCGTCTTACTTTATATTATATTCCATTTTCTGTCAAAGAGGTCCTAAAAAGGGAAAATATTAACTTGATACAAACCAATGTTATCATTTTTACCGTTTTTAATAATTTTTTTGTAGACCGTTGTACTTTAAATTTAACAACATAAAGTTTTCAGTTATAATTCAGCACAAAACTTATCGATACGGGAAGTAGTTTGTTTCAAACCAACGTCGCCAAGACAACAAAATTAAAAAAAAAATAAATATATAAAAAAATAAAAAAAAATAAATAGAAATAATGAATTAGCCATACAAAAGACGAAACGGACAATCTTTATTTGGATAGGTACTGGATTATTGGCAAAGTGAGTAGTTACTATACTATTGCAAGTACCTCTTGAATAAATAAATAAATAATAAAAAATTAATGAATCTAAAGTTCCAAAAATATGTGGATAAAAATTTGCAGATTTAATCATAACAATACTATCAGGCTCTATATAATACGCGGTTTTGTATAAAATATTAATAATAATAATAAACATGCAGTTTATATAACGAGTACAAAAAAAGTTATGCATTAATCCTAAATAAGATATATTTTGCCCAGCCATACAAGCTTAAACAAAGTGACTTTCATTACTTTCTGACGTTCTATTATTTTTCTTTAATCCAAATCAACAAATCGGACTTTCTTCGGATACTGTTTCTTTTGTTCCAAAAAGTACCTCCTCAAAATCAATCAAGAATTTAAAAAATAATGTAATGCAACTTTTCTAAGCTTAACTTTATTTCCTTGAATAAAAACAAACGACAAGTAAAACAACCTAGTAGGTTTTATATAGTTCATACTTGAAAAGAAAGACAATTGTAAAAATTATATTGAAATGTTTTATCTCGGGGATTGAAATTAGTTAAATACGTGTTTCAGGATGTATTTTATGTTAGAAAAAACGGGTTTTGCCACAGCATTAACAACCAAAACACGAAAAAGAAACATTCCATTAAAGAAACAATCAAACAAGACACGGACAGGCAATGTACATGTGGCTGAAATTATTATATGTGTGAGGGTTAGGCAAAATTGAAATATGTTTCCAACATTCTTGTTTTTTGCCTTTTTGAAAACCACTGATTTGCGTGATTTACAGAAAGGGCCTATCCTCTTAAATGTATTTTGGCATGGTAAACCAAAAAGAAGACTTTAAAAATGACTAGCAATCTTGAAATAAAATAATGGATTCTGCTGTAAACAGAATAGATTATCATCTCCAGTTTGATTGCTGATTGCAAATCTAGTCGGTTACTATACACGTTTTACATGCATTAATTTGTAGCAAATAGGTCACAAATGGTATATTATTATTTTTAGTATAATTACTTGTGCACTTTTTTGTTTCCCTCAGTGATTTAAAAAGGGAATCAAGAATTGTTAAAAACAGAAATTCTATTTACGGCTTCACTAGACACAGACCTCATGTTGATTTCGTTTAAGTGAATGTGTCATCTGTTCTTGACTGATGTAAAGGATTATATGTTATTAAGTTGGCAACACAATTGGTACTACAGGAAGGCTGTAATGCCACAACTCAGGATTCATTACATATACTAGTAATGATACACTGATATACTTAGTTGTGAATACATCTGGTGACAAATAATTATTTCTGATGATCTTGGCTTGGTTGATGGTTAATAATGTAAGACAACATTACAGTAAACTTGACATCACCGAATAAATAAAAAGGAAAAAAAAAACAAACAAACAGCAAGTTAAGACATAAAAATACTCACATTGGTGCCATTGATTATAAAACTCTTGACATGTAGTATTTTAATGACAAAACAATGTCCAGTTTCTTGCTTGTCCAATTGTATAAGATGCAGCAACCATTATCACATGTCAGGACAAAGTCTCCAATTAAAATACTTTGGTGCTTTATTGAATATAAACTTCAAAACTTCTTATTACAATAAAATATTTCTGGTTAATATTGAAAACTTCATGTATCTGGATTTAACAAATAAATCATAAATCAAATGTACAATCTATGTTTAAACATAATTTTAATTCAGTTTGAAATTTGACTAATAATAGTCAAGATATTCAAGACAACAATTTTGCAACAATTTTAGTTTTGTCAAAAGTAAGGACCAAACACTGAGAAGAACGAGGAATACTCTCTACCGAATTGGACAATATTCCATTTAAAAGGTACGGCTACTGTCTCAAATTTGTATCTAAACTATAGTATTGCATGACTGAATTGGTGAAATTCAGATATGAACGAGTTTCATGTTGTCCAATAGCTTTGAATCAGCAGAAGGGTGAAATTTTACAACAAAGGGTCTGAAACGTACGAAAAAAAAACTTTTACTAAACTATTCTCAGTCTCGAAAATTCACATATCACAAAAATTAAAAAATAGTCATTTTATTAGCTAAAGATACCTCTCTGACCCCAAAGGGAAAAAAAGGAATTTAAAAATACAGGTAAAATCAAATTAGATGTGTTGTAAAAACGGTAAAGACTATCATTATTCCTTGACTGAAATCTTCCTTAATTTTACTAAAGTTAGTTTTGGTATCGTTTTGTCGTACTAAAATAAACAGGTCTGACAGATGAAATTATCTAAAAAGACCTTTAAATTTTTAAATAGCTTAACAGTTAAAGGAATTATTAAGATTTTAATTTTGATGATTTAAGTTAAAAAGCACAGTTAAGGAATGATTAGAAAACTTGGCCAGCATCCATAGCATGTCGTACAAATTTAACATGAGCTTTCTATCTAACTTTGATTTCTTTAATTTTCTTCGATATCAGGAGTTTTTATATTAATTCTTTGTTCTTAAATGAAATGGTCATTTGCGCTAAAACTATAATAAAACAGCTGGTGAGGTATTTTTCTCAATACAGAAGATCATTTTGGTGCTTTAACTGTGTTTTGCGTCTTGCTTTTTTTCTAATCGTTAGACAATTGCTAGAAGGCATATTATTTTATTCTCTAGATACAAAATCTTGGTTTACGCAGATTAAACAGAAAAAATGAATAATTATCTTTCGATTGGAGGAACCGTCAATTAGAATATAAATGAAATGCTTTAAATGACGGAAATGTTCCTGATCAAGTGAAAAATGTGCATTTAATAATATGCTTCTTAAGACAATTAGAAATTAACAAAGTATTTATTAAAAAGTAAAACATATGTCAAAAAGGAAAAAATTATAAATAGTCGTTATTTAAAAAAAAAACATGTTGCATAAACGTAATGCGTAGAACTTGCATTACAGTACCTCTTTTTCTTTAATACATATAAAGGCTTCAGAAATCTCGAATAACAGAAGAAAAAAAATTAAAATATCTTAAATACAGACGCTGGTGTAGTTTTATAAATCGTTCATGCCTTAAAGCAGTTTAATATTAAATTTTAATTTCTATAACGTCATATGCTTTCTAGTTAGCAATAGGTACCTATCATATGCTTGAGGAATTATGAATCTTCTTTCAATTCAATATGTTACTGAAGGGTTTCGTGAAATCAGATAACAGACAAGCTTGTAATTAAGAATTTATTTGGATGTAGTCATGTCTTTAAGCTTGTTCTGTAAAAAAATTGTGTAACATTTTTCAAGCTAGTCGATTTCTCTAAAAAGTAATAAGAAGTTAACATGTAAATAATTTGTAATTACACCGTACACACGCCGATTTTGTATTTTGAATTTCTTTTTATACACTAAAATACAAGTGAATGTTTCTTATTTGCTTGATTAAAAGTAGGTAAGATAAGTTAGTCCCCTTAACTGATCTGAGTATAATTTATACTGCATAAAAAACTATATGATTTATTAATGCTGTTTTGTCTTAAATTAAATAAATTAACCACCCACACTAAAATTTAATAAATGTTCGAACAATATGACAAAATCTAAGTCTTCAAAATATTAAAAAAATTAAGCAGTTACTATCAATTAGAAATCGTGTTTTAAGCAATTTTAAAAAACACAAATCTAGTAGAGTGAAAGTTACATATTCGCCATTCTTGTTGGCTTTAACTGAACTTAATTAATTATCAATTGCTTGTTATCAGACCTTGTATAAAATATTTATTGTTTTCATAACATATTTGTCTTATTTTGTTTTTATATTGAAAACTGGCTAACAAGTGGATTGTTTTACACGTATTTATAGATGTACCGCTTTATAAGTATAGCAATAAATCTCTAACAATATATACATTTTAAATCTTAAGAAACCATGTACAGTCATATTGCTCCATGCTTGGATCGGAGTTTAGTTGAGAAACTGTATCTTTGTATGTTGTTTTAGGGTTTCCTCGCTTATGTTGACAGTATACTATATAAAAGGAATACATTCTTTAGAAATATGTGTAATATGAAAAAGTGTATACATACTAAGAAAAAACAACATATCGTTTTGAATACTTATATTTCTTGTTATACTTATTATTAATTATTTAAAACTATAACCACTCTTCAATATTGCTTGTATTTCGTAAATTACTTCTTTGAAAAACGAACTTGTACAGCATTTTTTCTAAATATTTGTTGGGGGTTGGGGGGATAACTTTGATAAATGCTTTACTACTTTTAGACTGTAGTGGAAATGATTCGTTTCTTAACACTTTGCTTTTACAATATTTTACTTTTCTTACCATAAGACAGATTTTGCCAAAATCCTTATACTATTGAGCAAGGTATGGATCTAAAAATACCAGATATACTTCTCTACATAGCTACAATGAGTATTTCCTGATTTTTCTCAAACTTCTTAATTAACGAAATCTTGGTCGAGCTTGAATACTTAAGAGATCACAACTTAGAATTATATTTTGTTAATTTTATATAAGCATGTTTAATCAACATTTACAAATTTGTTTAGTTAGTAAGATTAAGATGTATAATATAATATTAATTGTGTAATATCTATATACAAAAGACTTTAGTTAAGATTAAATATTATCAGTAAAAGTGTTGGAAAGACCAATTTTGCTATTTTAAAAAGTAAGTTTTAACATCAACCTAGCAAACCAAAACAAAAGAAAACAGATGCAGTCAAACAGAAATGAAGCCACTTAGTATAATGTACTCTTATTGCTAGTACGTTATTGTTATTACGAAAGGTACTGTAGTTTTGAAGGATCTTTACAATTCGGTAGGCATATTTTGAGCATATGTGTCATCGGAAAACTCTGATACCTTAGGTAATTTTAAACCGATTTTCTCACCTCATTTCTCATTTGAATAAGAAAACTTGTTGAAAATAATGTTGTATCTTTTTAATGTTTATCTGCAACGAAATATCTCCAGTTCAAAACGCCGACAACAAAATATTTTCTACACTTTTCAAGAGAGAATAATACTTTTACACTGATTTTAAAAGAGATTATTCACTTCATCCTTATTTGTGAAATAATCAACAAATATTTAAAAGTTGCATATCAAAGTATTCATAATTTTTTAAGCTTTTTTTACAACATGCCTTTTAATATTAGAAAATCAACAGTCGGGTCATGACAAACAATAATATAAAGCGGTCACATTTTTCAAGCTTAAAATTTTAAGTGACTCCGTCGGAAAATGACACTTTTTTCATTTCTTAAATTTTTCTCATGAATAAATCCTGAAATAGGTAAAACAAAATCCAGATTCAGAAAATTCTCATTTTTTTCTTTTATTTTGTTTAATTTCAAATAAGAGTTACTTTCCGTATTACATTTTAAAAAAATATGGAGTAAGATTGCCTATTTACGATACGCAACTTTCTGGTACGTAATGTTTATTGTGTCACTTTTTAATTATCACACTTTACTTATTTTTTGAACTTTTAATGTCATGATTCATGCCAAAATAAACGGAATTTATTATATTTTTATTTAAAGTATAAAAATGTCGATCTGTGGTCACTTTTTCCACATTTTGCCGACCATTTTCACAGAGAAATACTTTCCCGGTAGAATATTTCTTTCACGGTTGGACTTGTCAAAAAAAATGAATTCATTCGGTTTGCGCCATGACATTACAATAATGTTTCAGTAAAAATAAATCATGGTTTTTTTTTAATTCTTTCAATTCCCTTGAATTTCTAACATAATTTTGTTTTTTTAGACTTAAAGAGGAAAAAGACAGAAAAACGGAGTTAGCCTATTTTAGTTTTTATAAGTACGCCGATAGCAGGGTCAAAAACCAGATCGTTGGTTTTGGAACAATGATGTTTTTGTTTATTTGTTCCGTATTTCAAAAACAATGTCCAATGATAAAACACAAGAATAACTATGAGCAGTATGCAGTGTGCTTATAATGTTGTGAACTAAGTGGCTGAGTGCATAAGGTGTTCGTCTTATCAACATCTGACCTTTTTCAATATTGTTGGTTCGACCTAGGTCGACCGCAACTGAGAAAGGGGTTTTCCTTGTTATAGGCGTCTACCTGATGGCTAGGTAGCAATATTATAGAAGGGACTGCTTTGTTTGTCTGTGGAATAGGGGTGCTAAATCACTTTAAATGTCGTGGACACTATAAGAAGCAGATCTTTGATCTTTTACCTACCTACCTACCTACCTAGTCCTTGTTATGCCCGGGGGCACATAGGGCAAGGACTAGAGCTTTCCACTCCTCTCTATCTTGAGCTGTTTTCTCCAATTCTCCCCAAGTTAGATGATGTTCTTTCATTTCTTTCTCAACTGTTCTTCTCCAGGTGTTCTTAGGTCTGCCTTGTTTTCTCTTCCCTTCTGGCGTCCATCTGAGCGATACTCTAGTAGTGTTATTGGTTGGTTTTCTGAGTACGTGCCCAATCCATCGCCATCTTGATCTTGTCAATATAACTTTGATCTTTTACTAGAATTTAAGTAAGACGAGTTGATATCTTTTTTCGTATAAAGAAGAAAAAAAATACCATCACAAAAAAATTATAAAAACGATAAAAATTCAAAAGTAGCACATGACACAGAAAATTTCATGGTGAGTCAGCTCACATTACAATAAAATTTGATTGAGTCAACTTACTGAAAATTATTTTAAAGAACTATTAACTGAAAGAAATGAACAAGACATGAAAATTACCTTTGCATAATTTAATGTAACTCAACGCTGGAGAATTATGGACAAATAGTTCTATAAAGTAGAGTCGATTCATGATTCAAGTATCTTGGATTTCTTCGATGTCCAAGTGGTTTAAACTGTGACTTTCAGCCTGAAATCGGACAAAATTAAACAATATAATTGACTAATCAAATGTTCCACCGATACTTCATTTGAATTGTGCGATTTAAACTACGAAAGAATTTGACCTTTGACCTTTTGGTCGCCATGGCAAATGTGTGATTATGCAATAGCATAAGGCGTATTTAAGTATTCGTTAAAATGTATTAATAAAGCAGTCCTTTGACCTTATCTGCACACATAGATGCAATTAATAGAAAAATAAGCAGTAAAACAGATTAATTTTCTCTCAATTCCTTGATTAAAATTGACCTTTGATCTAAGGTCAAGTGGCCTTTTATGCTATTTTAAGAGCGTGTGATCCTTCAATAAAGAGTGTTGATACTACAATTTGAATTTCTGTACTAGTTTATTACAATTGTTTTATGGTTCTTTTGACAAGTAACTAAATGTTTATCATAATGCTTTTTTAGCACAGAATTTGGTAAAAAAGTGCGTTTGACTTTTGACCTCCTGGTTGCTATTGACATTGGCCAATTTTCAAAATTTTTAAGTTATTTTTCAAAAGTTATTTTTAAAGAACTAAACAGACGTCAAGAATCAAGAGTCACTTTACACTATTTGTACAAATGACAGAAAGAAAAAAGTATTTTGTTACGAAAAAGACCAATTTTATCCTTAAAATCATGATTATGTTGACCTTTGACCCCAGATCACGTGATATATTTTTTCTACTTTTAGAAACATCAATCATTTTGAAATCTTCTCCGGCAAATATACTCTACAATGGTACCACATATCATAACATTATCATGTAATTTACATTTATAACAATGCGCCAGAAATTCCGTGTCAAATTCACATTTTATCCAGAACGGGAAAGAGTTAGGGACATCTGGTTAGTTGGTCAGTCAGTTGTTTACATTCTTTTAAATTTATTAATAGCCTATCATAAACGAGATTATATATAGCCATTACCGATAATAAGGATTGTTATAAACCAAGTCAACTATATTCTTAAGTACATACATAACAAATTCCTCGTAAGTATACACCATATTGATATACATGCTTTTCGTTGGATATGTACAATGTGCATTATTTTCTAGTTGACTTGTAAAGACATTGTACATCTGATTTTTATTTTGCAGAATTTTATACTTATTATTAATAACCATATATTAAATAATCAAATGCAAACTACACAGAAAGGAAAAGTTGAGTTTATATATAGTTATTAATTTTTTTTATTTTGCGAGTCTTCAACAGGTCTTGTTGGCGATATATTTTATGTCGAATTTCTTTTTTCTCTTTTTATTATGCTTTCTGTGAGAAAAAAAATGACAAAGAAGGAACACATTTATTTATTTATTTATTGTTAATATATTGTTTATTTTTTTATTTAAATATATGTCAAATTCGATTTGGAAAAGTTTATGATAAAAAATAAAGTTGAACACGTCTGAACATTATACGTATTGCTTATAGCATCATTTTGTTTTTGTTCACAGATTAATTACCTGTATTATTCAATTACGGTCAAACACTACATATACATTTTCAATGTAACAGATTGTAATGTTATATGTTACTTAGGAAGAAAACTATTGAACAAAGTATATGTCACATGAGACATGTTTACAGCTACCTTTTAAATGAGCAGCGTTTTATAGTTAAAATGGCAGTTTTACTTATAACCCAAATAAGATAAAATGTTCCGTTTTACATGTAAAATGTCGTACCTTTTCTTTTCTCTCGAGCAAATGTTATTTAGACGTTTAACAATAGATGTGTCTACAGCACTTTTTTCTAATTTTTAAAGCTTATTGATATGTCAAACCAAAGTCAAGAGCATGTCAACGCTTGAAACACTTTTTATTTCTTCGAGAAAAGAAAGTGAAAATCTCAACTGTAATCGCCTAACGTGTTAGAAATCTAGAATGTCTAAATGTCAAAAATCAATTACAGATGGCCAAAACTCAATTAAACTTTTGCTTCGAACTTTCCCTTCGGGCTTCAATTCCCTCCTGCAACATGAAAGCATGGTTTTTATAACAAACCTTTACAAAAAACGAGTATCTCGCTGATCATGATAATAATTAAACTAGGTCATCGTTGTATAAAGTTTTATCTATTGTTTTCTGATGTCTCTAGATGTTTGTATTGTTATATATTTGAAAAAAAACCTAAGAAATTTCTCTTGCGATAAAGTAAGAAGTCTGTTTGTGACAAAACAAGTTATATGGAAAAATGAATTTAATGGAAATGTCTTAAGGGAATAAAATAACTGTAGTATTTTAAGAGGAATACAAAAAAATGTAGTTAGTTACAGTTTCAAGTGTTTCTTTTGTCAACAAAATCAACAAAATGTCCTCAAGTACAGAGATAAAAAAATTCGATTTTTTCCAACTAAGAAAATATATTTCTAATGTGTGTATTTAGGAACTCTTTAAGTAATTATGTAATGTCGTATACATTTAATTCTGATGAAACGGCAATCTCTAGACAAAACTACTTTTTCGTACAAAACAAATGTTTCAAGTCCGTCAACTTTTTTAAAAATAAAACATGAAAGAAGAATCCCTGTGTTAAGATAACATTTCTTTAAAATCCATAATTGGTCTTTAATTATAGGTATATATACTTGACTTCATCATTTTATTTAAATATAAAATTTTTGGATAAAGTTTTACTAATGTAAAGACATTACAAATTGGGACGATGTTGTGTTTAATCTCATCTGGCCACTTGCACTTGTAATTAGCTCATAGAATATTCAAACGACTTCATATGCCGTCGTGAATTTTACAAATAGAGAAGTTTCATACAACCATCAAAATGTATTACTCATATGCATTTTTCCAAAATGATATTCTGAATGGAATTAATTAAAAATTAAAAAAAAATAGGATGAAACCAAAATGGAACGTTAAGAAAGTGATTTAATCAAGGGCAACATCGGGAGTGGTATTGCGAAAAGATGTTTACCACACTACTTCAGCTGAACTGACAAAATGCCTTACGTACTTTGATGGGATACAAACAAGTGATACGAGTTGCTCTAATCCTTTAGCCGACGCTCTAGGCTACTTCACCAATAAAGTCCCTTACAACGTCAAAGAATAAATAATGTCAGCTATTTTTATACCCCATAGAACTGGACAATGTGTGAGTATGATGTTTTTTTTAGTCGGTTTCTGTTTTTATAATTATACCATTTGTTATTTTGCCTTATTTTGTGTTCTGGCGAAGATTTTTTAACGGTATTGCTTTAATACTATAAGGGAAACCTCAACCATCAAATATATTTAATATTACTACTTATAAATACGCACATCCAAAATTTAAATTAAACCTTTGATTGTTTATGTAATGCATCAAGAATTTAAGTAAACTGCCATATGATATTAAAAAATATTGGAATAAATTTGCCATTTCGCTTTCAACTATAACATATTCCTAATGACATTATACGTTTCACGTACAAAATCATGGGTGTTTGTAAGTTTTCACCTCGGAGAATGAGTGTTTTAAGTTTATGTTTCGGTTACTCCCTTTTAAACTAACATTTTTACAGAAAAAAATTGGAAAGTAAAATTAAAAAAATCATTAAATTTTAATGACAAAGAAATTGATATTTTGTGTTTTACTTCAACACAGTAATAAAATTTGTATAGATTAGCACAATATTGGCATGAGTCATTTTATTTACTCGTTTGGTAATTAAATATAATTTTACATTAGTCAGTTAATGTTATTAGTGATTGTTGGAACTATATTCATACGAAATTCTTTCATGACATACAATAATTTATGTTTTAACGTCACAGTTGCCTGGTTAAAATAACTGATAACATTTTCGGCCTTACTTTTTCACAGTCGGATTCTGCACGAGAATAGCTAATTTTATGTGTAACACAGTTACAGATACATGTATCTTAACATCCTTAGCAGGAAATAATAAAAAAAAGACAAGAATCAAATTAAAGTAACTAAAAATTAAGTTTTTTCTAAAATTTATTTAACCTATTTATAATTATTACTATTAGTATTACTATTAGTATTATTATTATTATTATTATTATTATTATAAGTAGGAGTAGTAGTAGTAGTGGTAATAGGAGTTTTAGTAGTAGTAGTATTTGTTGTTGATGTTGTTTTGTTGTAGTAGTAGTAGTAGTAGTATTGCCCTTCATAAAACAACAATAATGTTCATTCAGATAAATCTTAACATTACAAAAAGAAAATAAAGATAACAAACAATGAATACCCGATAATACAATGGATACCCAATAATACAATGAATACCCAATTATACATACATGTTTCAATGTTATCTTTCACATTTATTGGCGTCAACTCCACCTAACAGTATAAGAAAACAACACTTATTAATTTGCATCAGTGGTCGAGTTGTCTAAAGCATGTGCTGACGGAGCTTACAGTGTCTCTTATCCCCTAGGTATGAATCTCACTCAGGCACATCTAAGTTTGGTGAAGTTTTTTTATTACTCTTGATTACTCCGACGGTCGAACTGACCCCCAGTAAAAGTATAAATATATAATTCAAATACCAGTTAAATTTTGATGCACCAGATGTGCACATTTCGGAAATTCATTCCTCGTCAGTAACACTAAGACCGAAAAGTTTGATACATAAAAAATATAAGCCAAACAGTTGAAAATTATGAATCTAAAGTTTCAAAATTATATTAATCCAAATCCAGCTAAGGAATGCTGTGCATGAGGGAACAAACCTTAGTTTTAAATTAATTTCAAATTTTAGACGACTGAAAATTTTGCTAAATGGTACATTTTCTGACACCACAAAGTACTGCCTACTGAGTTATGGATACCCTCGGGGAGTTTAACTCCACCAGCAGCGGTACCCGCTCAGGGGTAGTAAATATATAATACAAATACCAGTTAAATTTTGATGTGCCAGATGTGCACATTTCGGAAATTCATTCCTCATCAGTGACACTAAGACCGAAAAGTTTGATACATAAAAAATATAAGCCAAACAGTTGAAAATTATCAATCTAAAGTTTCAAAATTATATTAATCCAAATCCAGCTAAGGAATATAAGTATGAGAATCTTGACACATAAAACACCATTACTCAACAAAACTTAACTCATAAATTGGAAGGGGGTGTATTTGAGTGATCCCGTCACCTGATGATTAACATTGATTTATATCCCGCAGTTACATTTCTATTAATGCATTATTTGTCGATTGATCTCGGATAAATGTCGATTTTTTCTTAATTAACTTTTGACTTTTTATATAAATAATCTGTATATCAAATCAAAACGCTTTCCTAATGTGGAATAAAACCAGTTTCATAGAAAATCTGAAGTTGGTAAATCTCACATCTGTAACAAAAGCAACAACATTATAGTTTCTATGTCAAATATGATGTATGGCAGATAAAATCTACTACTATTTTAACTAGAATGTTGATTATTAGGATTAAAACATCTTTGCCATACAATATATATCTAAGGTCAACGAACCTGTTTTTATCTTATTTACAAATGATAAATAACAATTATGTACTAGGAAGTAGCAAAAACTCATTTTCGAACTTTTAAATATTAGTTGCCTGTGTTTTTATTAACTTTAATTGTAGGTTTTATTCTGAGCTAAGACAAATATTGAAATATATACTTATCTGGCGCGGTTTGTGTCACAAATAACATTTATAACTATAAATTAAAGTGATACAAAATACACTAAAAGAAACCCTATAGTTAAACTGAATGATAAATAAATGAAGTTACTAAATCAAACAAGTAAAGAAAAACATTGAATAAGTATTGGATTTTGGATAGACACATTTGGCTTTGACCTTGATGTTGGTCTTATAATATTTTATCTATACTGATAGACAACGGAATATTGTATATAGGCGAATGGTTATCTGTGGTGAATGTTTGTGGAACTTTTGATTGGACGTTAAAACCTAAATTATAAATCATTTATTCATACTAAATAGTTGCAAAATTAGATTTAAATTAAGTTCATTTAAAAATAAGAACGAACATCTTTGACAAATGTAACATAACCAATAGATATTGCACTGGTGGGTTTGGCTTTTTATTTTGAATGAGCACTTTAAAACATCGCTCAAATCAGCATTAAAGGATTGAGAAAATTGATCAGGATTTTTTCTAAACTTTGTGGTTGATATTGACGAATTAAAATTTAAAAGGGCAATAACTAAGCAGAACTTGACTATACATTTAGCTTTAGATGTATTTTTGGTCTGCAAGTAAAACGTAAAGGCTTTTGGAAATGAGAAGTGATTTCGTTATGCGGTACTTGACTAACATTATTACTTGAACTCTTTCGATGAAGACTTTTTTCATATCATTTTTAGTTTTATAAGTTTCATAAATTAGATATTTCATGCATTTATTGCATATATTTCTTGTAATTTTTTATGATTGCAAGTAAATTCATGTACATTTTTCAGATACATTAGAAATAAAATCACATATTTCTGTAATACATAAAGGTACGTTAGATAAACAAACAACTGCCCAGAGGCAGAATTCAAAATAAACATAGTTATAGATTTTGATAATCAAGCAGATACATTGTTAATGCATACATGGATTTATATCATTTTATAACAGTTATGTCAGTATAAAATTAAACGGCAAGTTCATAACTTTCAATATACCAAAAGGATCTTTTTCATTATAGGATTCTGTGATTATTCAAGTTAAAAAATGTCGGTTTCCAAAAAAATCAGGCCGATATTCATAAAAGTAAATAATTGGCGATAAAAATTGAAAAGCGATATATTTGGCTTAATATTTTGGTGTTAAGTGTACAAACAATAAATCTCACTGTCTCATTTCCATTGTTTATTTTCATTAGTGCTTTAAAATGATAAAAAAATGTAGAAAAGTAGAAAATTTACATGAAAATAAAAAACGTTCCCGTGTTTAAATTTGTTTCTTATTTTTAATGTAAGTGAAAAGCTCAACCTGCCTATTTTTATGGCAAAAAATCCAATTACCATCTTAGCCATTTATCCCCTCGTAATCGTTAGGGTATTGTTTTTTTTACAATTTCATAACATAGAAAGAGGTTGTCTGTTCGAACCAATGCCGGGTCTTACACGAAGCTTCAATTTTTAAGACTACTTTTTCGTTCAAAGCCAATAGTGTTAATATTTTTAGATATTCCAAACTGTATCTATAACGGCTTAATTTATAAGTTAATGTTTAACTGATATACATTATTATTACGGCGATTTGTCAAAACTTTCTTACATTTTTAGTAAATGTAGAACATAAAAATCTTCGTAGAATATCATAAAAATATAACATTATTTATCACACTAGCAAGTGCTACAAGAAGTTTCTCCTTGTTTAACACCATTGGTCTTAAAGGAAATTTGTTAAACACATTTTGTAGATTAAAACTCATGCACACAATGATTGAATATTAAAGCTCTAGAAATGGTGTAATCTTAAAATGGTGATTGTTTTCTTTATTTTTTCCCTTCAATTTAAAGAAAATGGTTCTTTTTATCTTTTTTAAAGAATAGTCTGATTAATACCACATAAAAACATAGTAGACAATTTGGCTAATTATATACTAGTGATCAAAAAGATATGACAAAACGAAGCTTCAATATTTGCAATTTTAGTAATTAACCTTCATTTTATTGCTGCAATATATTTAAATTGATATTAGAATAGCTTTTCAAGCTTATCAGGATAAGTATTCACCAAAACGTGTTTTTCCCTTTTAACAAAGTTGTTAAACATTTTTTTTGTTTCTGGGTTTTTAGATTTTATCAAAAATACCAGAACAAGCAGTCCAGATAAAGTGAAATATTCTGTATGGTCTTGTTTAAGCTAAGCAGAACAAAAATCGATTTAAATATTTATCAGAAATCTTGCTAAGATCTTAATAAAGGCGCAAAGTGTCCTTCAACTTAAATGGTCATATGGCCAAATTTCACTGCAGTTTAATCAATACTATAATAAAATTATACACCAAATTTTAATACAATTCATTTTTATAAAACATTATTTAAATAAAGTTTACATGAAGTAAATGATCTTTTGAACTTCATCATTACACAACCGCACAGTGTTTTAGAATTGTTAAATCTGAAGCTTGAGGATAAAAGTGTTTGACAACTTATTGACACACTGTTATTGACATATTTGCTTATTCTTAAATTTGATGATATTTGTGATCATAAAGATTCGGTGCATGGACAAAAACAATCATAAAAATCGTTAATTGTGGGACTTGACAAAATCGTATACATAATTCAGAAAAAATGTATAAAGCGAAAATTTTTTGTAAAAAATTTAGGAAAATATATGTAGAACTATTGTAAAATTAAATGAATATTTGTTAGTGATGAAATATCTAATCAAAAAATATTCTTGAAAACAAAAAAGATATAATCAGAACTAAAAGAAATAGTCTCCATATTTAAATGTTAAAAAAAAATCGAAACTCAAGATTTTCAGAACTTGCAAACTACCTATTCTAAATTCAGCAAAAGAGTCTCCGAAAAAACAATTGACCTTCAGCAAACGAATTGACACACTACATTGTAGGTATACTGGTACTAGGATCTGCTCAAATGAGATTTGAACCTAGGCACCAACTAAGAGGCGCTGCATTCCGTAAACAAACACTTTATACCCTTCAAACACTAAATAGAAATACTTTAATGATTCATAAACAAGTAATATAATAGAACTGTTTGTGTAGAAGTAAGAGTGAAAGTCGAATGAAAATAACTACAATTTAAAGTATCATGTGGGGCATTATTATACAAAGCCTACCAAACACCATTCAGAATGTTAAAAAATAAGAATGTATATTAATGATTGACTGATACATAAAACTTCATTAAATCAAATCAAATTTCGAACATAAAATAAAAGCTGTCAGGATTAATAACAAAACACAAAGCAATTTAGAATGTGTCGTTGTTATAATATTGATGTAACCACTTATACGGCGATCTACACCATTTTTCACTTTAGAATTTACTCTAATCGATAAATATCATTATAAAGCGTCAGACATGACTATGATCGGATTAACGTTCACAATTGTGTAGGAGAGTATTGAACGATATGAAGTGAAATTACAATTTATGTTAAAAGATATATTAAAATGTTCCAACATCAACACGCGTGGTCCTTTTTGTATTCGTCGATATAACCGGGAATTGTATATAGGATATTCTTTACGTATATACTATAGAAACATAATAATATTGTTATGTATGCCTAGTAGAATAAAAAGGTTCAGAAACTTGAAAAATAAACCACCATACAATGTGACAATGAGCTTGTGTGTGTAAAATATTTGTAATCTTACTTTATTTAAGTCGAGTGAATAGATTTTAAATTTGACTTGCAAAACAGAAATAACAGCGTTGAATTTATATAAATAAACCAGTAAGCCAACTAAAAGAAAAAAAAATCAGCAACAATACAACAACAACAATAATAATAATAATAATAAGAATAAGAATAAGAAGAAGAAGAAGAAGAATTATAAAAACTTAAAAAGGGAAAAATAAAAACTAAACGTTTTCAGAAAACAAAATAAAATAATTTTGAAGATTATATAAACACTTAATATGTGAATATAAAAATCAAGAAGAACAAGGGAAAGGAAAGAAAAGAAAAAGAGAATATAAGACGAAATAAATTACTGTTTGTCTACTAATTAGATAATACAGTGGTTTCAGATTAAGGTTCTCCAATCTACGTCTTTACTGACTTGTTTTGGAAACAAAGTAGTACAATTTTTTGTTAGCTTAATTACGCGACGATTTTAAGAAAAATGGGAGGGGGTGCGGTCGGGCAGACCATCCGTTAGTCAACGTTTTTTTTATTTATGTGCTGCTTTAACTGGTAGATCCACTCTTATTTTCGAGTCCAAAATATTCTAAATTTTCTATTTTAAAATTTAGTATAGTGAATAAGAATTTTTCTAATTACCAGAAATTTTAAGTGCTTGGATCTATACCGATATGGACGTTAGATGGTTAAGAAATGCCTAAACATTTGGCGTTAACCGTATCTATTTATCACAGAGGGCTTAACAATCAAACGTTTCCCGATTTCATATTTTCTTTTTATATTAAGAGCGTCAATTTATCTTTATCGATCTATTCCTTCATATTTTTAATATTTTAATTTAGAAACTCGGCTTTATAAGAATCAAGATTTTTTTTCAAATGTGGTATACAAATTAAAACTTTGATTTGTTAATGGGGGTTTTCTTACATAGGGAACTAGAAATCAAGCTTAATTATCTTCGATGGTTATCGATATTGCTATGTGTCATCAAGATTATTTTTAATAACTTTCGTAACTTGTATTATTGATAAGGAAACTGTACACTCTAAAAGTGACATTCAATTGAAGATCAATGTAAAGTAGGTATGAATACCCTTCTCAATTGTGGAAATAGATGCTATCTAAGTGTATATATTACATATTTCGATATGCAAAACTGAGAAAACACTGTTCAACCTAACCCGCCTTTGAAAAATCACTGATCTAAAATTTAATTGAACATCATTTGATAGATGTTTGAGGCTATAAGTTTTACATTGATTTTCTTTTTAGTGACCTGTGTTTGCTACATTTATCTGACTGGAGTATACGATCCGTAAAGCTAGCGATTAGTGCAAAGTAAAATGTAACTATCACCGGCAATATTATGAAATGATTATTTTTTATGATATACAATTCATAAAATCTGCAGACCGGAAGCTGAATGATAAATCCTATTTGCATTAATTCGTTATGTGTGACGACAACAGGTTGTTGTCATTAAATTGTGTTACTAGTGTAACGTGTGATGCACCAACTAACGCCGATCAATTGTCCAAAAATGTTAAAATCATCTAAAACGGATGTGAAGTTCATAACTTAAAAACACACCACGCTAAGCAATAAATAATTAAAAATGATTTGACTTTTTGAAAAAAAAATCTTTTATTGTTGCTAAACATTAGCATGACATTTTTATAACAAAGCTCGCTCTTGGAAACCTGAACTATAATACAATACAAGGTAAAAATACTTTTTATTTATGACGAAATCCTGAAAGCTTACTGTATCCGGTGTTTTAGGAATATGAGACAATTACTTTAAAGGACCCCTTAAAGTTCTTTTATTTATTTTTTTTTATCTATTTTTTATTATCCTTAAAACACCTTTTGTAAAGATGATAGCAACTATTTTACGTCAGGAACCGCATATTTTGAATTCAATTTGGCTAAAATACAAAAACACTTATGACATTTAGAAGTGATGGAATTAACACTGCATTAGCGATGCATACTCTGTTTTTTTGTATTTACATGAAAGGGAATACCTTGTTATGAACTACAAATAAATTGAAAATTGAACTCCAAAAGTTATAATACATTGCTTGTAAATTATGATGTTTGCAATCAATGCTTATGATAATTACTAGTGTAACAAATGTTCAATGCTGTAGTATGTATCATCTCAAGTTTACAAACACCACAAGTGTATGTTTTAATCTGGACTGATGACCCGCGATTAAAATAGGTTATTGAGACTTGTTTATGGTGAAGAAGACCTTTAACAGGGCATGTATAATGTCAAAAATTATATACTTGTATGGTTCTATTTTGATTGAGGAATCCTTATTGCAATCTGACTGGATGAACAATTCCAGTGCAAAACTATTGTCCTTGCGGTTGAACTGTTGAAATTTAATGTGGAATTTATTGACGGACATGATAGACGCAGGTTATACAATACAGCATCATTTTCAATAACTGCCTTTCAATATTTTAACTATTTGAATTTAAAATTAACTCTAAGATTATTTGAATAAGATATGCAAAAACCTAACCTGTATATGACGTCATTCATTTTGTAATATTTTATGATATAGAAGTCGTAGGTGCCGGATTTGTCTAAATGACAGAATTCCATTAGGTATGATCCTTGTCTTGATGAGTTTATTCAGATATTCCTATTTCTCGAAATAATTGACTTATTAACATTTTATAAGTTTTTATAAATACTTATGAAGTATTTACCGCTTAAAGTTTCATGATAAAATGACATCGTATCTGTAAGCGATAATGAGACTTCTACAATGAATTTTACTTGCAACCAAAAACTGCACTTTTTGTTTCAAAATTAATGTTATTGTAGTTGTTAGCATGTATTGTAAAAGCCGTAATGTTAAACGGTTTTTCTAAGTGTATTTTTGATAATTTCAAACATTTTGAATGAACTGATGAATGGAATTGACGTTTTCGGATGGGAACATCCGCAAACACTGTGCAAGACCCAAAATAATACCATAAAGAGAACCAATAAATTTCGAGTTCTACTGGAGTAAGAGATTGTACAAAACAAAATACACCCGAGTTTTTTCTTCACCCAGATATCATGCATAGAACAAAATACACATGTTTTAACAATACCGACAGAGAACAAAATACAAATGAGATTTACTGGAAAAAGATACCGTACAGAGAACAAAATACAACCGAGTTTTACTGAAAACAGACACTGTACAAAGATCAAATTACACCTAAGTTTTATTGAAAACAGTTGAATACAGAGTACAAAATACACCCGAGTTATACTGGAGACAATTTTATTTTGCAAACTTATCGGAAAAAGATGCCGTTATGAAAATAAATTAAGTCTGAGTTCTACTGGCGACAAACATTGTACAGAAAACAAAGTACACCGAGTTTTTTTCATCCTTATATCATACATAGGACAAAATTCACATGTGGAAACAAATGTCATTCAGAGGACGAAATTCATGTTAGTTTCACTGGAAACAGATAGAGTACAGAGAACAAAATACAACTCAGTTTTACTGGACACAGATATCGTAAAGAGAACAAAATTCACCTGTGTTCTACTGAAAAAAGATACAATACAGAGAATAAAAAACAACTGAACAAAGATATTTTGAATATATCAAGATACAAATGTTAAACTTGATGTTTCAGCATTAAATTTCATATAGTTTCTTGAGAAAACTATTAAACAACGTATTAGATTTGCATAGCTTGACATTTTAAATATATCCCAAAATCATAAAAAATTTCTTTTTCTAGAAAAATCTAATAAACATTAACCATTATTATCAAACAATAAACATGATACGATCCTCCATAAAACATTAAAATGATGAGTTTTTTTATTGATAAATATTTGGGAAAATTACCACATTTTTAGATTTAGGGTCCTAGATATAATAACAATTATAGTTCAATTGCGTAAATGCTAGTACCCTCACATTTAAAAACTGTTACGTCTCGGATAACATAACCAAAGGTTGCTTATAGACCCCAGATCTAACGTCAATGAAGATTTAATTGTAATATAAATATTGATAATTTAAAAGAATTGTTTTTAAAAATGTCTGATAATAACAAGCATAAATATCAGTCAACATGAAAAGAGCGTAATATCTGCGGTATTACTGACGTTATTTTTGCACAAATAATAAGTTATACAATCTTTGTATCATAGTGTTTCATTTAGATTTATTTAAAGATACAAGAGTTTATGTGAAAATTGGATCAGGTGTAGACATTTTGTACAAACGTCGGGATGTTTATAGCCAACGGTTAAATCTAAATTTGTGAGTTTTGGTTTTGCATAATATATCATTGTTATTTTTACGAGCTTACATGTTGTTAACATGGCTTAACGTAAACTTAAGTGTCCCATTGCTAAAGTTTCGCTTGTCGAAGGTCGGTGGGTTTCCGTGCACTATGGTCTCTGCCACCATTTCAGAACTGACCGCCTCGAAATAAGTGAAAGATGTTTGATTGGAGCGTGATTGGAACGTGAAACACAATAACACTCCACTCCACTCCATTGCTTAAGTGTCTTATAGTTCTATTTTCTCACCCATAAAATTATTTGCCTTTGCCAGTTTTATGCAATAACATATCTGAAAACAGATAGTGTTTAGATATATAACACAAATACCTGTTAAATTTTGATGTGTCATATGTGTACATTTCGGAAAATCATTCCTCACCAGTGACACTAGGGGCCGAAAAGTTTGAGATAAAAAATTAGCCAAACAGGAAAAAAATTAATGAATTTAAAGTTCAAAAATTATATGAATCCAAATCCAGCTAAGGAATGTTTTGCATGAGGGAACAAATATTAGTTTTAAATAAATGTCAAAAATTAAGACGGCTTAAATTTTGCTAAATGGTATATTTTCTGACAGTACAAAGTACTGCCTACTGAGTCATGGATACCCTCAGGGAGTCTTTCTCAAACAGCAGCGGTACCCGCTCAGGGGGTTTAAATATATAAAACAAATGCCTGTTAAATGTTGATGTGCCAGATGTGCACATTTCGGAAAATCATTCCTCATCAGTGACACTAAGGGCCGAAAAGTTTGATAGATAAAAACATAATCCAAACAGTTGAAAATTAATTAACAATTCTTAGTTTTAAATGAATGTAAAAAATTAAGACGGCTGAAAATTTTGCTAAATGGTTTTTTTCTTACAGTACAAAGTACTAATTTTTTAAAACACATAAATATTTTACTGTCATCATTTAGGTACACGTATAATTAAAAAGGGATTACAAGAAGGTACTTTTATTTGAATTAGAGATTTAACCTTATGATAGCTGCTTTTATTTGAAGAAATCATTAAAGTCAAGTTATTATTATTATCAATATTATTATTTAATTTATTATAATAATAATAATAATAATTATTATTATTATTATTATAAACTTTAACACTCAATTAAGTACTCCATCGTATGTCCATAAGTAAGTTTGTATAATGCACAATAATAATATTCTTATGACTTAAAGTATCATACAAATAAAGAGATAAATCGGCACATATATGTGACAAATAAAGAATGTGAACTGATTTTTTTTAATTTGAAAATTGAATGTGTTTAATTCCAACAAGAACTTTGATTTTAGGTGTTCTACATCTTACTTTTATTTTTCACTTTGATTTCATGATTTTGGAAAAGAAATGCGATTACCGATACAACTAAATCTCTGCGATTGGAAAGTTGTTTGATGGTAATGAAAAATAATTCTTATGATAACATACTTGCAATATTTAATAATATGTCAAAAAAAAAAAAAAAAAAAAAAAAAAAAAAAACCTTTTATTTCTAACAATATACCTACGGTTTTTATTGATGAATCGACTTCGTACGTTTTAGCGTTCCAACTTTATTCAAGAAGACATTTGAAAGAACCAAAAGGTGTCAAAATTAAAATTTTGTATTGAGATAGGAAACGTCCACATATTAGAGGAAAATTTCTGTTTGCTACATTGATGGTTATTAGAATATTTCATAAAAGATGAAATAGATGTTTTTACGTCATATTAAAATTATATACAAATACATTTTTATAAAATACTTTGTTAAATTAAGGGCTTTAATGTTGAGATACGATCAACTTCTTCTTCTTAAATCAGACTTCTACAGAAGTTGTATTTTATATAATTTTAAAACTGTATTCACGCAGTTCGATTACTTTTATAAAACACGTCTTCTATTTACAGCTATATAACTAAATATTGATATCGACATTGATAAGGTAAAAGAATCATTCAATACAGTCTCATTTCACTTTATTTAGTAAAATTGTCATCGTTTGACTAAAATGTAACTGTACTTTATTCTTATCTTGTAATACAAATTGATAGATTTCTAGTGTTTCTAAAGAAATACAATCTTACCAACATGTTCGTTCACTTTGTGAATAATAACTAATTTTACAAATACGCATTTGAGTCAACAAAGACTGCCTGTGGACATTTGTTTTAATATAAAATTATGCTTAATTTTCAAAGGATAGCGAAATATAACTTAAAAGCAAAAAAACTTAGCTTACAGTGATATAAATTAAAAAATAATAACATGACAAAAATTATTCAAACTCTCAGTTTACATCGTCAAAATGCTGCAAATTCTCACCGTTGTCAAATATTATACCTACAATTTTTACCAGACAATAAACTTGTCATGGACTATTAAAAGTAAATAGAGATACATTTCCAGAAACTAGATAAATAATATACAGACTTCCTACTGGTCTTAATTTCACAACAATCATTTTAAATTTTAACCATTGCTTGTATTAATTTCAACACCACTTAATCTAACTATGTAACATAACTTTATGGTGGATTAATCTATTTTAAAAAAACCTTAAAACCTAAACACAGGACACAAAATCTTCATACAAGCTACAACATCATTTATTTAAAAAGCAATTTCCGCTGCAAATCATAAAACTAACATATTTGTTTGGTTTCTGCAATATCCGAAGTTTTTTTCTGTAACAGTAATTGGTTTCGCAACATGTTGCAGCTTTCACAAACAAATCTTGACAATGACAATTCTATTGAACAGACTGAAAATTATCTCTAAGTATAAAACCATCGTCTTGTATGTTCCTTTGATTGTAGTTATAAAATAAAGGATCAAAGTATTGTGAAGCTTATCAGCTATTTCAGAAAAACAGATTTGTTGATAAATACAATCAATTATCATAACTAGTTTATATTTACACAAAAATTTCTGTCGTTTATAATTATATTTAGATGCTAGTTATTTTAAATTTGTTTAAACGTATAAGTGAAATTATTTAGTTTACAATGCCAATAATAATTTTGTTAGTGTCTACGTGGTTAATGGGGACTAAAATTGTTTATACATGTATAATTTAATTTCCATCAATGTTAAAATATTAACAATTCAATCGATGTTGACATATATATAATTCGTGAAGAATTTATTCCTTGCAAGTATGTGTTCAAAAGACCTACATTTTCTATGTAATTATTTTTAATGTTTAAGATACTAATTAGCAGGGGTAGGTGAAGTCTAGTCTACTGCGATAAATGCCTGTATATATATTAAAAAATTTTTTCTGTTGTGACGTAAAGAGCTTTCAATCTAATATTTTTTATTCAATATATTATTTTGTATTTTTTATATTTTTTTCTTAGTGATATCTAAAGAGTTTACCATCTCATTAAATCGGTTGATAGAGTATTTTTGATAAAGACCACATGCGTTTTATAGCAAGCAACAAGATAAAAAGCTCTATAGACATACAACTATGAAAGTGTTTTAACAAAATGAGAAAATCAATTACCTATGACTAAACTCTTGAACAATTTTTTAGTTTTATTTTTTGAACATAATTGATTGATCAAAGAAAAACTTTGTTATTCTATTTGCTTTTATATTTAACTGTTGATGAAGATGTGTTTATAAATACCTTAATTATCTTCTCCAAGTTTACACTATATACAAATGAATTCCTATCGTACATAAATATATTTTGTCTGGATATATATTGGATTCGTTTAAACTTAAAAGCAAATAGTGATTATAATTCAAACGTTGTTGTTTTCGTAGTTAATTACCTTTGAAGTATTTTGAACTAAATTCACATCAATGTCAAAATCTACATACAGGTGTTTGTTGTCATTTGTTGTCAATATACCAACACCCCAAAATTATTAACCGAACATTTTTGTTCTCATATCTAAGCATTGTCTTTGTGATTAATTAAAGTCCTCCAATAGAATTACATCATCTATTTTCTGACCATTTAGTCAGATATTAATTGCGGCAAAAGTTTCTCATCTGTTTAATTTTTCTTCGTATTGTTAATTGTCTCTGTGTAAACCCATTGTTGATTGTCTGTTGTTGCATTAATTGTTGTTACGTATATGCATCACAAAACGATGGTTTCTTTTTTAAATATATAGTTCTAGTCGTCTATTACGTGAATCGCTTTCATGAAAATTCATATTTTTTTTTTTAATTTTAAGTTTTATCAAAATCCGACAATAACTACTATCAGATATATCGTGTTTGTGTCTGTTTATCTGTCGATCTTTTAACCTAGTTATTAATGAAATGTTTGCTTATTTACAATTTTTTAACAAAACATTTTTTTCATACAGTTCACTGAATAATATTATTGTTTTCAAAGGGTGTATTTTGTCTTTATGTTGTAAATGTATGTATTTCCTGAATTAGTGTTTTTTCTTCAATTTCTGCCGAGATGTGCAAATATGGCCCATCAAAGTTCAACAGGTATTTTGTAAATATTTACTACCCCTGAACGGGTAACTTTGCCGGTGGGGTAAAACTCCCCGAGGGTATCATTAACTCAACAGGCAGTAATTTGCGCTTTAAGAAATGTACTTGTGTCAAAATTTTCATCAATTAATTTATGAAGTTTGATACTAAGCTTTGTTCCCTCCCTCATGCAAATCATTCATTCGCTGAATTTGGACTCATATTCTTTGGAACTTTGGATTTATTAATTATCAAATGTTTGGATTATCTTTTTTTATCTATCATCTCTTTCGGCTCCTAATGACACTGATGAGGTATGGATTTCCGAAATGTGCACATAGGGCACATCAAAATTAAACAGTTATTTCTGTAAATATTTGTATTGTCGCAGTGGTCTGTATAAGATTTCTGTTTGTATTTTATTTATTTATATCATTACAGAGCCATGTGCCTTGCGATGTTATAATTACCGATGTAGATTGTTGAATATTAACATCAAGATTTACATTATGTCATGTTTTTGTGTTTGTTTTATCCATTTGTTATTGTGACGTTTTCTTTGTGAATGCCTATTACACTTCGGATTTTTTCTTATAAATGAGACTGTAAAATTTGTATTTGTTACTTAAGGGTTCAAAAAGTTATTAACCTAAAAAAACAAGTTGGTGTTGCCAAGTTTACTTTTTACAAATTATTATTTTTTTTAAAACTTTTAAGTAGACATGATTTTGCTTGGGTTTCGTCAACCACAACTTACAGTATGTGATCAAAACTGATAGTTTCAGGAACGTTTCTTTCTTGTAAAACAGTTAATATTTTAAGTAGTTCGAAAAACTTAATTTTAATCAATGTCAAAATTTACTTGCTGTGTTTTGTTCTTAATTTTATTTATTATTAATACCCGACTAATGTTTAAAATAATTTAAATGAATTTTTTTTTGCTCAAGTATTTATTTTCATTACAAATTAATTTCCTAAATTTGGGGTTTTTTATACCTAAAATTTGTACTGACAAACCATTTTAACAATTTAAAAAAGGGTTCACTAGTTCGAATAATAAGTTAATTGTGAAGATGTAATGTATTGTTAGGAATTTTACAAATTCGTTCATCTAACGCTATTGACTGGTTTTGGTAATGCAAAATAATTAAAGAATATCAGATGCAAATTATATAACATTCCATTAAACGATCAGTTTTCAAAGTGTTATTTAATAAACGTTTTCTAAAAAATCTAATAATTGAAAGAGTTTTCTAAAAACAAATTAAATTTGACTCAACAAAATGATGTTTGATGCCACAAAAGTCATACCAAACAAAGAGTTTCTCTTTTAATCTCGCTTTCAGATAGCATCATAACTTTCTTCCCCTGAACGTTTTACTCTATGTTGGAGGTATCCTGTTGCAAATAAGATATGACAAATTTAATAAAAATAAATACTGCAAAGTGTTTGACGACGTAATAAATACTAGTTTATCAATAAAATAATCACAATTCTTTTAAATCGTTACGTTTATGAGATAGTCAATTTTTGTGTTAAATCAATATTCTCTTTCATTATTAAATTTATTGTCAGTTGGAACAGAAAATTCAAAGTATATAACTTGATGTCGCCAGCTTCAAAAGATATATATTAAAATACATGTTAAAAATCATAGAGAGATTATACAGTGCCATTGAAATTTCAAACCATTAGCACCAAAACAATACAGCTTCGATTTCGTAGCAATATTTCTTTTTCTATTTCCTTTTTTCAAACATGAGGTTAGGTTAACAATAATCCCAGAACTTTAATAAGGGTCAAAACAATTACTATTGACTTATTAATTACTTTTTTAAAATTATTTAAAGATGCTCAGATATTTTCCTTTCCAGAAACTTTTAAAAGAAGCACCTTGTACATTACCCTTAATCTCGGTTTATCCTGTTTTTGTGTTTGCTTACGGTGGTATTGGTACTCGGTGGTTAATTTTCAAATTGCATTTTAATCTTTGTCTGAGTATGAGAAGGGGCGATTAAATTCGATCGTTATATCTATCCTTTAATAAGAAGAATAATAATGGCCTCTCATATTTTTTATCAACCTTGTTCACAAATAAACACAAATATAGTAGTCCATGTCCAAATTAAAATCCCCAAGAAAAATAAAGTAAACACTTTGCAAATTAAGTTATACACGTGAACTTCCATCAAGGAAGTGAGGCCGGGTGCACCGGAAGGGTAAGCGCCTCTTGTTAAGCTAGCTGCACTCATCAGGTGCAAGTCAATTTTGAGAATGAAAGGAACAAGGAACTATGGTAAGTCAAATATATTCAGTATAAATCTGATACAGTGACTTCATACTTATATACAATATTGCCAAACAAAAAACCTTTTAAGGGCCTTTGATTAGCCTAGTCTTGCAATATCCTTGAGTCAACTATTTAAATTTACGCATTTTGCTTCGTTGTAGAAAGTCCCGGTAGTGAAAGTTCTGCTTTAACGTATTACTGTAAAACATATACCCCATACACAGGAGAAGCAGAAATATTACAGCAAAAA
Organism: Tegillarca granosa; assembly: GCA_029721355.1. Lineage (NCBI taxonomy): Eukaryota > Metazoa > Mollusca > Bivalvia > Arcoida > Arcidae > Tegillarca > Tegillarca granosa. Next base: position 7,579,551 of record CM056611.1, on the reverse strand, counting down.
AAAAAAAAAAAAAAAAAAAAAAAAAAAGGAAAGTTGACAATAGAAAAATTGAAGCCATTACGTTTGTCGTATAGCATCGCATGTAACCTTTCGTGTGTGTCATAATTTAGGCATAAGTCCAAGTATTAATTAGAACATGTGAATCCATCGTGTCTTTTATTTCAATTTCACTTGGATAGATGACATTCACATATTCTCAGAATTTGGTATTATTAGAGATAGAACGTCATCTAAATATCTGTATGTGTAGTTGAATGAATAAGCGACAGTTTTTTCTCGATAGTTTACAAAGTTTTATAAAACTCTTGATTTATATCAATCAAGAAACAAATCAGCAAGCAAAGGTGCACAGTTTGTGCCCATTGGTATACCAATTGTTTGTTGGAAAATTATAATAGCCAAAATATTGATCGAAACAAACATGCAGATGTGCATAATTAAAATCAAATGACGCTATTAAGACAACAGTGTTCGATTTTTCGAATTTTTGTTCTCTGAAAACAATTGTTTTTAATTTGTCAGTTCATGTTTTAGACTTTAAATTAACTTTAAATTGAAAAAAAAAAAACAAAAAACATTTACGATGTAAAAAACAACTCTGGAAATTATTTTTAGGTATTTGTTTTCATTTTCGTATGATTAATTACCTTTCGTAAAATAGAGAATATTGTTAAATCAAGACAGTTTTATCCATGACCACCACTTAACGTACGAATAAATAGGGAATTAAAATAAAAATCTTATTAGGAAATTTCTAGAAATAGTTTATTAACACGATTTTGTTCCGTATAAGCATTTTATTACATTAAGCATTGCCCTTTAGGAAATAGTCCTTAAAACTGTAAATGGAAGCTCAATCGATTCACTTTGTAACAAATGCTATAAAGTGGCTTTATGTAAGTAGACAGCAGTCTTTAAAAATTAATTTATGTACAAAAGTCTTAAAACTGAAAAATAAATAAAAAATAAAAAAATTAATTAATTAATTAAATGATTAAAGAAAAAAATTAAAAATAAAATTATAAACATTTTAAAGAGGAAAAATTTAACACAATTATATACAATTCTACTAAAGCAACTCTGTGCCTGTGTGTGCCGTTAACACACACATTTTCGACCTCTCCTCTAAAACCGCTTGACAGATTTCAATGGTACCTGGTCAGAAGCATGTATGTGCCGTTGCGAGTCAGATTTGTTCATGTCGTTGCCATGGCTAACAAAATTAAGTCAATGTGACCTAGGGTGCGAATATCTGAAGATATCTTCTCCGAAACCGACAATGGAAAAAAATCTGATGTGGTACAATGCTTATCTTGGGTTTTAAACCTATAGTCTGTTCATTTTATGAAATTTGGTCGAAAATGGGTTACGCGTTTTTGCGTTAAAAGTTTTAGAATTTCAAAATTATCCTAAAAATGCTATATTTCGATTATTTGCAAGGATAATGACATGGAGTTTTTAGTTTTCATGTCAACTTGAAATGTCTTTCAAAATGAGGTTATGGTTAAAGATTAAGGTCACCAACTATTTTTAACCTTTGAGTTTAAAGTATGAAATGGGTTTTTAACAGTTTATGATGATTTTGTTTTGAAATTGCCGAGCCTTCTAAGATCTAGTGATTTATTAATTTCTTAAGAAATCAAAAAAAAAAAAAAAAAAAAAAAAAAAAAAAAAACCAAAACAAAAAACTTTTGGAGTTATTGCCCCAAAGTATGATGCTTTTTATTCAAATTTTGCTGTTTTTTTTACATTTAAAAAAAACTGTTATGGATAACTAATAACAATAAATTGCAATAATCTTCATTCGATAAAATTTAAAATAGCATGTTTTATGGCTATATTTAATCAATGTAAGAATAGTTGCCCCTGAAACATTGATTTTTTAAAAATAAAATTTGCTGTTTTCGACCATTTCGTTGAAAACTATTATGGATGGATTATAAGATACTTAATTGCAAAAATGATCAACATAACCAAATCTAACAAGTGAGCAATTTTCATAACTATATGAAAATCCATGTAAGAATTATTGCCCCTAAAATGCAAATATTTTAGCAAATTTGGCTGTTTTTACCATTTTTATGAAAACATTTATAGACAGATAACAATAAGCTACTAAATGTTCAACATGACAAAGTCTAACATAGTAGCAAGTTTTGTTTCTATATGTTATTCTATGTAAGAGTTGTTGCCCCTGAAATATTGATTTGTCAGAAATTTTGCTGTTTTTGACCATTTTCTAGAAAACTATTATAGGTCGATACTTACAATAAATTACAAAAAAGATCAAGATGCCAAAATCTAACAACAGAGCAAGTGTTATGTATATATGATAATCTATGTAAGAGATGTTGCCCTGAAATACATTTTTTGCAATTTGTGTTGTTTTTGGCCATTTTCTTAAAAGCTCTTAACGATAGATCATAACAGTCAATTGCAAAAATGTTCAGCATGACAATTTCTTAAATATTTTTGTTTCTATAAGTTAAACTATGCAAGAGTTGTCGCCCCTGAAATATAGATATTTCACAAACTTTGCTGAGTTGAAATGATATTTATTGTGAATTTGACATTCTTTGACGACTATCATGAAAACTATTTTCGTTGAAACAATAAATTGTTGCCACAAAAATATTAATGTTTTGAGAACTTTCATTTTATTAGCTTTTTTAACTTTTATAACGGAATTGTATAATTTATGTACTTTATGTGTTTAGGCACATTTGACGTGACATTTTTTTAAACTTAAAAATAAAGAAAATGGTTATTAAATATATAGCTCCTATACTTTTATTGTCATAAAATACGTCTATACGTTGGTGAAATAAGTACATTAAATATTTTCAAAAATAATGAATCCAGTAACATTAAGTTTTCTTTTTAAAAGATTTGGTTGCTATTTTTGATTCAAGTTTGGTAGATGGTATACTTCAGAAAAACTGTTCAAATCCTATAAATCTGTTAAGTGTCTCAGTTAATAAACATATATCTATAACAAAGCAATGATTAAATTTTTCATATTTTGGAGCGGCATTAAATATGAAGTGAGGTTGTTGCTTTTAGAAAAGACCTGAACGTAGCACAGCCGAGACTGAAACAGTTATTACGAATATTGTCGAGGTTTGCCGAAAAAAAAGTATTTCTCTAATTCTATATTGTATTCATCGTCCATTAAAGATTATTTCTACTTTATAATTCAAACAAAAAAAGCATAAACGTAACGCCGATAGATTAAATTGAAAGAAAAAAAGGTATACATAGCACAGTTTTGACAAAATGACAAAATGCTGTGTCGATACAACCGTTTCTGCCCTTCAGACATATGTACTTCTATGATGAATATTTGATTTGCAACCGATAAATGTTATATTTGGTAAAATTTAATAACTCCTTCTTTGTTTATGATTATGCTTGGGGTCTTTTACTAGATAATTTTCAAGATAAATCTATATAGTAACACATGGGTGTAAATCATTTAAACAACCATGGTTATCACGTACACACTACACTAGGGGTGCAGTTATGGCACTGAACACCTCAAAAACTGAAAGGGTGTTATTATGGTAAAACGAACTCTCTGACACTAGACCGTGTGTATAAAATTTAAAAAAAACTATAAAGGTAAAAAACCCTGATGATAGATAACATTAGATAAAAAATAAAAGTTTGATCTATTTTCACGTTTTTGGTATTGTGATTTGGACATGGACTGGTATGTGTGTGTGTTTTATTTACGGGACGACAACTTTATCAAAACATTAACTTAGGAAACCGACAGTAAATAAGATAATACGTTATTAACTGTCTAATAGGTAATCAAACGTCTGTAAACGAATAACGAAACCATTCCAAAATCATCGGTTTAATTTTCAGTTTATGTAGTATGTTTTTTTTAAACTGACTTCTGTGGCTATTTCTGTGATTTGTTATCAATTTGATGCATTTTGTATTACTTTAAACAGAAGATTTAATGTTTATTTTAACCATATTTAAGCAAGTAAAAAGAAACTTCTGATATAAAGAGTTATATGTGTGCAGCTTGACGTTCTGCATATTGCAAAAGATAGAATTGATGGATCATAAATAAAACCAATTAATACTAAACAGAATAACAATCATTTTTTATATTGCTTTCTGTATATTTTATATGGCATTTAGAATAATTATCGCCAATTATAAATACCAATAGAATAGTATCCTATTTTTGCATTTGATATTTCATTAACACGAGATAGTAAATTAAAATATTTATGAATAAGTTAAATGCACTATATTTGTTAAATGTGAAAACTATATTAAAATGTAAAAGAGTTACTACAAAAGTCAATGATGTAATGCAATATAATACTTTATATTGTAATGCTTAACTTAAAGGTTATTTGGACTCGGATCACTCCTTTGATGTGTAGTTTTTTAGAAATTTATTTCTGTACTTTAAATGTATAAGTTATATTTCCATTTATGCATTATGGAAATGTTATGCTTGTTTATATGTCAGTCTTCTTACGATTTGATTATTTTTACTACACCGTAAGATCAAAATAATTTCTCTGGATTTAATATGCATCTATAAGACAAAAAAGTGAAACAAAATGATAAAAGATAAAATCACACATCCTTAAAATAGAAGAATGCAAATTAAATCACTGTGTAGCTTAAAACATGTTCCTGGCATAAACAACAATCCAAGAAAACAAAAAAAAAAAAAAAAACAATTGACAAGTAAGAAAAACAGTTATCACAATTACTAAGTTTTTCAAGTTAGATAAGCATCATAAATTAACTTAAAAATAAATTGTAAAGTTGATGCTTTTTTGTTTATTAAAGTTTCTTTAATCATCCAACTCACAAAACAAAATTAACAATATATATATATATATATATATATATATATATATATATATATATATATATATATATATATATATATATATATATTTCTCGTAGAAAATAATAGCATATAGGTTGTGTGTAATTTGCCTTTTCCTTGTTTTTATGTTTAGGTAAATCATATATGTTTCCTTTTTATGCTTGAATTTTTTTAGCAAAGCATTAAGTGTTCCTTTGCAATTTTCTTACATATGTTTTGCTTAACTAAATGAAAATCAACCTTCCCGAAGTAAAAAAGCCTGTTGCCAACAAAGAAGCAAAAATCCGGAATTAATTTTGTATATGTTCCTATGAAATTTTAAGAAATTCTCTTATGTACAAGATTATTTTATCTTACTTTATTTAACATAATATAAAATCAGTGTAGTCTTTGTCATTCTTTGGCAACAAAGGTGAACATTCATTATAGATACAAGAAGAGACTTTACAAGGAAAGAGGCAAGTACAAGTAAAGGATATACTCTAACAAATAACAAGATCAGAAGTAGAACATTATAATTCAAAATACTGAAAATATTTAGACATTTTTTCCCAAACTTGGTTTTGTGGGTCAAGTATTTAAAAAATATTAAAACTTAAACAATACGTGCTAAATGTTCTGTCTTAAATATGTTTATTGTTCTAACAGAAAGATCCAAACAACAGCAAAATCAATTAATACAGAATTGATTTCAAATTTTCTTATTTTACACTAAGAGACTTAAAACGAATGACTTTTCTTGTTTAAATTGTTTTTAATGATCTCTCTCTGGATTTGTACTGAATAAGTTACCTAATGTGTCACAAAACAATCGTATCTGGCCAAGTGGTAATTTTGCATTAAATTACATTAATAATTTATGTTTCATTGCTTTGTACATAAGTTATGTAGGATACAATCACGAACGCATTGTTTAGGTGCTGTATTTGGTCGACAAAGGGAACTCATTGTTTAGGTGCTGTATTTGGTCGACAAAGGGAACTCATGGTTTGGGTGTTGTATTTGGTCGACAAAGGGAACTCATGGTTTCGGGTGTTGTATTTGGTCGACAAAGGGAATTCATATTTAAATATGTTTCATTAAATTCACAAAGCTTAAATTAAGCATTAGCTATGATCATTAACATAACTGTCATGCTTTAAAAAGCAATAGTAAATTGTACTCGAAGACATGTACTTTAAGATAACCATAAGACCAATTATTAATAATAATAATAGTAATAATAATAATCATAATAATAATAATTATAACCTCATTCATTATTCATAACACAAAAAGCGATCACCAAGTAAGAAAAACAATCCAGTATAAGAACATACTGATTATCTTATTTTAGGACAGTACTTATAATTAGATCACAATACTGAAAACATTAAGTTATCAAGTCCACACATTGATCCTATGTGGCAGTCAACTATTTCAAAATACTGAAACATTGGGTTATCAAGTCCACACATTAATTCTATGTGGCAGTCAGCTATTTCAAAATACTGAAAACATTAAGTTATCAAGTCCACACATTGATCCTATGTGGCAGTCAACTATTTCAAAATACTAAAAACATTAGTTATCAAGTCCACACATTGATTCTATGTGGCAGTCAGCTATTTCAAAATACTGAAAACATTAAGTTATCAAGTCCACACATTGATTCTATGTGGCAGTCAACTATTTCAAAATACTGAAAACATTAAGTTATCAAGTCCACACATTGATTCTGTGTGGCGGTCAACTATTTCAAAATACTGAAAACATAAAGTTATCAAGTCCACACATTAATTCTATGTGGCAGTCAACTATTTCAAAATACTGAAAACATTAAGTTATCAAGTCCACACATTGATTCTATGTGGCAGTCAACTATTTCAAAATACTGAAAACATTTAGTTATCAAGTCCACACATTGATTCTGTGTGGCGGTCAACTATTTCAAAATACTGAAAACATACAGTTTTCAAGTCCACACATTAATTCTATGTGGCAGTCAACTATTTCAAAATACTGAAAACATAAAGTTTTCAAGTCCACACATTAATTCTACGTGGCAGTCAACTATTTCAAAATACTGAAAACATAAAGTTATCAAGTCCACACATTAATTCTATGTGGCAGTCAACTATTTCAAAATACTGAAAACATTAAGTTTTCAAGTCCACACATAAATTCTATGTGGCAGTCAACTATTTCAAAATACTGAAAACATTTAGTTATCAAGTCCACACATTGGTTCTGTGTGGTGGTCAACTATTTCAAAATACTGAAAACATTAAGTTTTCAAGTCCACACATTAATTCTATGTGGCAGTCAACTATTTCAAAATACTGAAAACATTTAGTTATCAAGTCCACACATTGATTCTGTGTGGCGGTCAACTATTTCAAAATACTGAAAACATACAGTTTTCTAGTCCACACATTGATTCTGTGTGGCGGTCAACTGTTTCAAAATACTGAAAACATAAAGTTATCTAATCCACACATTGATTCTGTGTGGCAGTCAACTATTTCGAAATACTGAAAATATTAAGTTATCAAGTCCACACATTGATTCTGTGTGGCAGTCAACTATTTCAAAATACTAAAAACATTAAGTTATCAAGTCCACACATTAATTCTATGTGGCAGTCAACTATTTCAAAATACTGAAAACATAAAGTTATCAAGTCCACACTTTGATTCTATGTGGCAGTCAACTATTTCAAAATACTGAAAACATTAAGTTATCAAGTCCACACATTGATTCTGTGTGGCGGTCAACTGTTTCAAAATACTGATAACATAAAGTTATCAAGTCCACACATTGATTCTGTGTGGCGGTCAACTATTTCGAAATACTGAAAACATTAAGTTATCAAGTCCACGCATTGATTCTGTGTGGCGGTCAACTATTTCAAAATACTGAAAACATAAAGTTATCAAGTCCACGCATTGATTCTGTTTGGCGGTCAACTATTTCAAAATCATTAGGTAAAACAATTTGGGCCAAATATTCTATCTCGGGGGCACTATTTCAATAAAACGACGAAAAAAACATCCAACAAATTTTATTAGTTTAAATAAAAATGATGAAGCGGCTTTTAATTTCTACACAGAAAACTTCAAAACAAATATTAATAAATAAACTAAGAATGTTGGAATTGTCATCAATGATCTCTTCACGGATTTCTCAATTTATGACAAACCAATCGTGTTTTGCCGAGTATTTTCTCTATAAATATTTTATATTCTATCGCTTTTGTTTCTAGTCATGTAGGAATTAATCACGATCTCATTCTTTAGGTGTTATATTTTGTCGAGTCATGGATTTCAAACTGTTATATTATTCAGTAAAACAACATAGCTTAAATTAAACATTAGCTGAGAACAACGACACTGGTGTCACGTAAAATTTGTACCTAATAACATGAACTTAAAAAATATCTAATACAACTACGCACGACTAATTAAAATAATAATAATAATAATAAAAACAACAACAACAACAACAACAATAATTATAATAATAATAATAATAATAATAATAATAATAATAATAATAATAATAATAATAATAATAATAATAAAATAATAACAAATGGATGAATAAATAAATAAATAATTATGGCAATGGATTGTCTTTAGATTTATCATAAAATGTTTTCAAGTTTTGTTTTAAGAAGGCGCTAATAATCCCATTCGTTTTACAATCATTTGCTCATAACAAATTCAACAATAAAGATTAAAAATGAAATTTTAGCAAAATGTTTAGTATATCAAATTGATTAAAGATGCGAGTAAGAGAATTTCAGTTTTCATCTCGCTAAAGCCCTGGATTTCGGTTAAATTTGAAAAACGTGTACATAATTACAACTAAAACTTGGGTGATCAGTGGCAATGGTTGAATTGCAATACATGTAAAGACAATCAAAATTAAAACAGGGTTTAAGTGACCGAGTGTTGAACACGCCCGTAAAGCAGGGTCTCGGTGTCTCAGTGTTGAACATGCCCGTTTAAAAGAATCTCATTGACCAAGTGATGAACACGCCCGTTTAATAGAATCTCATTGACCAAGTGTTGAACACGCCCGTTTAATAGAATCTCATTGACCAAGTGATGAACACGCCCGTTTAATAGAATCTCATTGACCAAGTGATGAACACGCCCGTTTAATAGAATCTCATTGACCAAGTGATGAACACGCCCGTTTAATAGAATCTCAGTAACAAATGTTGAACACACCCGCTTAATAGAATCTCAGTGACCGAGTGTTGAACAGGCTCATTAAATAGGGTTTCGATGACTGAGTGTTAAACACACCCGTTTAATAGGGTCTCTGTGATTGAATGCTGAACACGCCCGTTAACCAGGGTCTCAGTGATCGGGTGTTGAACACGCCCGTTAGACAAGGTCTCGGTGACCGAGTGTTGAACATGCCAGTTAAGCAGGGTCTCAGTGACCGAGTTTTTAACACACACGTTAAATTAAATCCAAAATTTGCAAGAGGGTCCCGATGGCTAAAATTTAAAGAAGACTAAATGACTGATTGGATTACATCTCTGAATAAAAGGTTACGGCAGATTTCCGTAGATTTTTTATATATCAGGCTTGTAATAACTGATTCTGCTACAATTTTCTGTTTTTATGTTGCAAGCAGTTTATCAGAATAGGACATAAAGAAAAAACACCAAACTTGTAAATTCTAATTTTTTTAATGTAAAATGAAGCTCAAACTGCAGATTTACGAATTTACTAGTGAACTGTCGTAAAGACTTAATTTGATTGACTATTTAAACATCTAAATCTAACTAGATATGCTATATATTTTAATCAATATTTTTATTGTTTTGTTTGACGTTCTATTCAGCTCATTTTATTGGAATCCTTTCTCTTTGTCTTGAACAAAATACTCCTTAGAGTCATCGCATTAAAGCACCTTAAGTAAAATTGTATTGTTCGCAGTTTAACTTTAGGAAAATGAAAGAAAGCAATAAATGAAAATAGAGTCCTCCTAAAATCACTTTCGGTAGTAACACCTATCCGTCTCTGTTTCTCTGAGCCACCATTTTTCTGAATTTGATTTTTATAGAAGAAAAAACTTGTATATAATCTTGAAATGAAATGATAACTTAAAATTCGAGTATCAAGTCTACAATACCCATTGGATTTAATTTAAAAATCAATTATCAATTTTAGAATATAGCGACTTTTAACCAAAATGTCCTCCATTGGTATTTCTACCGTGAAATGAACTGTCTTTGTAAGAGAGATGTTTCTTACGCTAGAATTGATTACACACCATTTTTTTTTGCACACTTCACAAAAAAAAAAAAATAAATAAATAAATAAATAAATAAATAGAAAATAAATAAATAAATAAATAAATAAATAAATAAATAAATAAATAAATAAATAAATAATACATAAAGATTTATGAAGAATACTTTGGTACAAGTAATAATTTATGTATAACAATTTAAATACAGGAAATTTATAAGAATATAAAATACAGTTGACATTTGAACTAACATTTAGCCAGGGTATGCAGAGCCCGTGGGTACATCACCGAATATTAAGGTAAGTGTATTCCATACATTAATATTTCCTCAGTTTCGTTGATTTAGATTTCTTTTTTTTTATAATTCCTGAACTAAACACGTGTGCAACAGTGTCGTGTCTTCCAAAAACAATTGACCTCGGTGAGGATGAAAATTTCAACACCGCTGAAATAACATCTAATAACGTTATCGTGTGAATAGTTGTTTTTTTTTTTTTGTCAAACGCCTGTACGTTGATGTTTTATTTTTCGTTGTTCTTCGTGAATGAATCTTAATATTTAAGAATTAAGCTCTAAATTAAACATCTTGCAGCGTATTCAGACTTGAATTTCCCGTTTTAATAACCCTTAAAAGGGATACAAGATTATATATTAAGTTAATGGTCCGGCTTTTCACCTTTGTGACATTTTTTAAATTTTGCTTCAGATATTTTTGAAGGTGATACTGTAACATGTAACTGAAAACATATACTTGACAGTAGACAATACTTCTAAAACAAAATAGAAAAGAAAAGAATACGCAGACAAGAAAAAAATTAGACCACAGAAAATAAGACATTTAATTTGGACAAAATTTAATTACAAACAGTTTTCAGTAATTTGGTTACTAGTGAAGAGCACAAAACACATATTGTACATTAGGTTGTTAAAGATGTAACGTTTTACATTTAATATATACTTAACATTCTCGCATGTCGTTTGACATTTTTAGTTGTTCATGTAAATTTATCCTATTGTTACATGAAAAGTTGTCTGTAGATGTTTGATTTAAATCCTCTTCTTTTTGAAATCCTTCTGCTGCTGTCAACATGTTAAATTGTGCCACTGCCGAGGGACACATTGTGAATCAAAATAAGTGTTCTAAATATCTTTCGACACGAATTATCAGATCTTAAGAGAAGAAAATAAAAGAAATCGTTAAGAAAGCCGTCGGTGATATCTATATTATCTGTATCTTACTGCATCGTGTAGTGTCTGCTCTATAGAAAACAAGACGTAAATGATAAGACTTAACGTTTTCTTTTTCCTTAGTATGACTTGTTTAACATTTGAATAGGACAAATGCCTCATGGTAAAATTACATGAATATAACTATACCATTGTAAAACTCATTAATATATTACCTTAAAGCAGAACTTTACTGCCACAGACAAAGTATTGGATATGTCTTAGACCATCTTTTGAATGTCTTTTATGATAAAATTTTAAAAAATGAAATGTCTGCAAGCAGACATTCTTTTTGGCTTTTCAATTTTTTATCTATTCTATTTATTTTTTGTTAACAATTTCTGTCACTAAAATTATTTTTCGTATATTACTTGTTAATTAAAAAAACATAAGATGTTATTTTTTAATAAGGAGAAACTATTACCTATGGTAGGTTACACCTGTTATTATTTTGCGATCTCGTTGGTTAATGTATACGTAATTGATTCTTAATGAGCCGAGGCATCCGTCTATAGAATTTAAAATTTGTTAGAATGATATTTCTACTTGTAACATGCAGAATATAGTACATCTGTATGAAACAGTTTGAAATTTTTAAAATTTGATAAAACATAAGCATTATGTTTAAAAACATGTATTACAGAATACTGCACTCCATAAACGTTTGTTCTTCAATAAAATACAAATCTTTATACAAAAACTTTTGATAGAAGTAACCTTGTTTTTAAATTATTACACATAAAGCACATTTCTTATCATCAAAGATATTTTGACAACCAAAACTTTTTTAACAAAATTTGGTTGAGGGAGAGGAATGCGCTGGCATTAAAAGTTTTTGATAAAGAAAAACACTCTACCCATTTATCGCTTAACACTATATACCAAGAATACGCCATTGCTAAATGTATTAAAATAATGATGAGAGAGAGAGAGAGAGAGAGAGAGAGAGAGAGAGAGAGAGAGAGAGAGAGAAAGTCCCGTATCATATCGCATTCCCTTGTAGGATAATACATAAAGGTCTATGTCCTCTTATATCTATTGAGCGATATGCAGTCTTAAATAAAAATACCATTTGTACTAAGGAAGCCACTTTTTAGGTGTATCTCTTCTGTGTTCAAAGAAAGAAAAATTATTGGAACACTCTTAAGTTTCTTATGACCACTCGCTTCGCTTATGTGGAAGATCGGGCTTGAACCTCTCTGCGCCTGACCAAGACTTTAAAATAGCCAGTGACGTCTCGATATAAATGAAATATTCTTGACAAGGAGGTTAAAAGCACATTTAATTAATCAATCAATCACTCAATTTGCAATGGTATGCGGTAACCTTAAAGGAATAGTTGAATACACATAATCGAACTGTTCTGTGGTGTTTAGTAAATTAAATGTTGTTATGCATCATGTTTCTCTGACTTAAATTGGGTCACTTATATATGGTGGAGGAAACCAGAAAACACCGACCTTCGGCAAGCCAACTAATGGACTTTCTTACTTAAGGATATCTCCCGGTTAGTATTTGGATAAAGGCGGTGAAAGTGATCAGTAAGCCCGAGCTTCAAGATAACTCGGCCACCATAACCCTTAGAATCCTTATTATTTTTTCATCATCTTCTTCTTCGTCGTTGTTTTCTTCTTCTTCAAGATAACTCGGCCACCATAACCCTTGGAATCCTTATTATTTTTTTCATCATCTTCTTCTTCGTCGTCGTTTTCTTCTTCTTCAAGATAACTCGGCAACCATAACCATTGGAATCCTTATTATTTTTTCATCAGCATCTTCTTCTTCGTCGTCGTCTTCTTCTTCTGCTCCTTCTTTGTAAAGGAAAATATTCTGTCTGATATAGTGTGCCAAAAGAAATAAACTTGCTTTTATTTTAATTTAGTTAAAAACTTGATCATACGTATTGTATTTGTTTACAACCAGAAACAAATTAATTGCAAAATAAAAATTACCATTTACAATAACATGACAGTTAATTCAACACAACTTAAAAAGGTTTAATGGATAAAATAAATGTATACTTTCATACAACTAAATGTTGTTGCAAAATAAAAACGATCTTTGCCATAAAAAATTCACTTTATCTTTGGTGCCGGAATCCCAAGAGTCTTCAATTCAATGAACCTTAGACCAGGATCAACTCTGCTATACAATTAATTTTTTATTCTAAAAGCTTCTGTTCATTACTTAATGGGTAAAAGTTCTGATTAAAGATTGTGCTTCTGATATAAAACATAATTTAAGACTTATGTCATTTTTTTGAAAATTGAAAAAGTCATCTTTAAATATTGACGGCTATATATGTTGGAACAATCTGCCGCTTTGTCTCTTCAAACATGTGGAATTTTTTTCTATTCAGACAATTAAGATATGTTTCATGGATCTGCTGTTGAAATATACGTTCGAAATGTTGTTTAAAAAAATGAAATGCAACTAAATTAAATATACTCGGGTGAGAAATTAATTTACTGACTTTATTTGCCATCCTAGGGAAGAACAATAATAAAAGATGTCTGTTTGTCCAGGATAACAAGATAACCATCACCTGTTTGATTAGAGTTATTCCTCTAGTTGGTTCCCACGATTCTGTAAGTATAATAAAACTCCACAGCAAGTGACATAACATACTTGTATTGCAAGTTGAGAGGTACACTTTTGTAACTGTAAATTGATTAAATGATAAGGGTATAATGTAATGGACGTTGTAGAACTATCGGAGACCTAGTTGGCTAAGTGGTCATAAAACGCGCGCTTACGGATCGCGGTTCCTTTTACCTCCTACAGTCGGATTCGCTACAGACATAGAGTAAGAAAATTTGTCCGTTTGCTTTCCTACGGTTTTTGTTTCTTCTCGGCACTCCGGCCTTCCCCAATATCCTTGAACTGACTTGATATAATTGGAATAGTCTTGACATTGTCGTAAAACATCATTACTTAACTCTACTCTACTCTTGATCTATCTCTTGATCGGTAAGACTACCGTTAAAAATTTTTTGGACACTTCCTTATCCGGCTCACAATATTTGTCACAAAAAATGGCAAATCATACTAAACAATCGCATAACATATAAGAGAACATTTAGTGTAAATATATATATATATATATATATATATATATATATATATATATATATATATATATATATATATATATATATATATATATATTGTCGGGTATTTGAGATTATGGCAATTTTTTAAGTTTTGTTATCTTCATACTTCACTAAAACATTTACGAATTAAGAAATTCGAAATAACAAAACACATACACAAGCAATAAGAATGATCAATACTCCCATAGGTGATGTTGAGCGTCGATTATGGTTAATATTGTCAATTTTGTATTTTTTGTATGTGGAATGACGTTATTATGTTAGAAACTTTTGGACACACCAACAATATTCAAATCTAACAAAAAATACAGACAAAATAAATCGAATATTGGCATATCTAAAAAGATTGGTAATGAGATTCAGGAAATCCCCTAGGTAATGCGGTTATAATTATCCGATAGTGAAGAAATATTGACATTTAAGTTAAGATACAAAATTATACGCTCTGTACTACATGCAAGTTTCTAACCTATGTTTAATCTGAATCTAGATGGAAAAGTATAAAAACGAGATATTTACCATGGAACACTACAATCGACAACAGCTTTAGTTCAGCTATCTGAAAGTATAGAAAACAGGCTATCAGAGTTCAATCCTCATCAAGCAGTAGCCCGTGGCAACGAGAATTCGGTCCAAGTTCTGGCACCAAGAGTTAGGGCGTCAGCAAGCAGGGATGTCTTGCATTAAGAGTTAGACCAAAGGAAACGGGAATGTCTGGCAACAAGAGTTTCAGCCTCGGTAAGCACCATCATCTGGCGTCAGTAGTCAGGGCCTTAGCAAGCTGGGACATTTTGCAATAACAGTTAGCCCACAGGACCACAGGAAACATGGACATCTTGTAACAAGAGTAAGGGCGCTCATCAAACTAGGGCATCTGGCAACAAAAGTTAGAGCCTCATTAAACAAAAGCGTCTGGCAACAATAGTAAGAAATAATCCAAGAGGACAGGGACGTCTAGCAACAATAGTTAGGGCCTAATCCAACAGGGGCGTCAGGAAAACAACAGTAAGGCCTAATCCAACAGGGGCGTCTGGCAACAATAATAAGGGTCTAATCAAACAGGGGCGTCAGGAAACAATAGTTACGGGCCCCATCAAACAGAAGCGTCAGGCAACAATAGTAAGGCCTAATCCAACAGGGGCGTCTGGCAACAATAATTAGGGTCTAATCAAACAGGGGCGTCAGGCAACAATAGTTTAGGGCCTCATCAAACAGAAGCGTCAGACAACGATAGTAAGGCTTAATCCAATAGGGGCGTCAGACAACAATATTTAGGGTCTATTCAAACAGGAGCGTTGCCAAAAAGAGTTTGTGCCTCTGAAAGTGCTCAATGTAGAGATCAGAACCCCTTGCACAAGCTACGCGTAACAAAAATCTGTTTAGATTTATCATTGTATGAAGTTTAAAATAAATCAGATTTACTAACTAAGTATTGACATAATTTAGTCGATGGCGTAACCTACGAACACCGGGGGTAAAATAATGATAAAAATACTTTTTAATAAATTGGTAATAAATACATAATTACATTTTCAAAATAAATAAATACATAAATAAATAAATAAATAAAAAAGAAAGAAAAAGAAATATACAAAACAACAGGGTAGGGACAATCACTCAAAACATGAAGAAACAAGAAACGACAAGGACTTTTTAATTCATGTAGAAATATTAAACAAAACAATTCGACAGGTAAATTAAACATAGTTTTAACCATTTATATTAAAAACGTGTTTATTTCCAAAGTGAATAAAGAAATATGATGGATACAACTGGGTGTTACGATGTATGCAAACATTCGCACAACCATTTAAAGCAACAATTACATTGCTCCAAACACTTTTACTGAAACCAGCAGACTCATAAGTATAATAGTTTTAAATAAATAAGACTGCTACGTCAATAAAAATGGTCTTATTCCATCTAGAAAAGTGTATTTAATACAGGTATTGGTGTCAAATTATCCTCTGTGGCGTCGTGTTTTGTCTGTTTTTATGCCGTTTTGTGCAGTTGACGAATGGCTACTTAACGTCATAATTAAAAATAATGATAATGGTCGAGTCTGTAAACTGTTGTTCAATACAAAAGTATTGTTTTATACCTTCACTGGCATCTATCTTGTTTCAGAATCAATTTGCCGTTTGTTCAATCGAGGTAATTGTTCAGTCAGTCGCTATCTTAGAAAACATAATTTTAATATCACTAATGTATAATTTCTTTTGAAATTCTTTGAAACAAATCAATACATAAAACAACATCATGAAAACAGATTAACACTTGTCAAATGAAATGTTAACTGTGCCGGAAGCCATTTTTAAGGGCAATTAATGATTGCAATTGTCTGTAGTTTCCATGTAGATATATCCTGATAGGTGAAAACTCTAAACATCAGCGTATACCTTAAAATTGAAAGATACAGATTTTTAACAATGTGAAAATTATCGAAATGGCTTTAATTATTGTTATCACAAAAACAAGCATTGAACATTGTATAGAGGGCTTTGAAAACAAATTGAAACATGTATACCGAGGGGTTTTTTACAAGTTTAGTAACATTTTATACCGTTATGGGTATTTTTCTCTGGTAAACTAGCTCACGCAAACTTGTTTGTTGTCGAATCTAAAGTAATGAATGTCTTAGATCTAAAATTTTTACTATATAGAAATTGTGTAAACATTTTTCTCAGTGATCTTATTTCAGAATTTATTTCTGAATTTATGGCATAATTTAATTCTCTCTGAGTCTTAAAGGGTGCAGTATTCTCTCACTTCCGTATTTCATAAATAAATAAATAATAAATAAATAAATAAATAAATAAATAAATAAATAATAAATAATACATAAATTAAATAAATAAAATAATCATCTATGGCTCTGCAGTACAATAAAAAAATCCTAACTTTTACATGTATGTCAATTTTTTGTAATTTTTCAAACCGAAAAATAGGCGATGTCGAGATTTTTTTTTTTAATATTTCAATATATTTGCTCTTAATATTGAATCTTCTTAGTTTTAAATGTTAATTTTAACATTATTTATATTCTATTATCGTTGTGTTAAATGTGTAATACATTTATATTAGAACGTAGATTGACGTACATGTAATTGAAATGTTTTAAATCATTTCTCTAAATTATATTAAAGTACATGTAATTTTCAGATATCATGATTACACAAAATTGATTTTAGAATGAAGATTGCCCTTAGCAAAACTAAGCTTGTTTTCTGCATTGGTTTATTTTTTCTCATCCGAAAACGTTGACTGTAACTCGAACAAACTAAGCATGTTGTCAATTAGAAAAGGATAAAACATATATTGAAGGAATAGTTTATATATGACAGTGTTTTATTATTATTATTATTAAAATATCATTTTCATTTCTCTTTTAAAGATCATTTACCTTTTATAGATAAATTATTATTATTATTAAATAATTATATAACAAATTAAAAAAAATAATAAACAGCTTTTAATTAGTTTTTCAAAATTCAGCCACAAAAAAGCAACATTCGATTTTGGGATTTCTGATACTATAAAACAAAACATTATAAACAATACGTATATATATATATATATATAGATATATATATATTATATATATATATTATATATATATATATATATACCACAATTTTTTTTCTTCTAAAAAATGATGTTTTCATTACAGCGCTAGCATTAATACACCGTGAAGTCAAAAGTAATTTTAAAATCGTGAATATACAATACAAGTTATATATGTTTTTATAACATATGACCATCCCTTTTTTTAAATGATTTTTTACAAATAATGTGAAATATTTCATAAATATATATATATATATATATATATATATATATATATATATATATCTATATATATATGGATTAAAAACCATTTTATTTAGTGTAAAAACAAACTTTCTATTATGTATTTTTATATGAACAATGACTTACAAAAGGTTCTATGAAATGTTTTATATAAACAGGGAATATTCATATAGAATAATTAAGATTAAGTAGAGAGATGATAATTAAGCCATATTATATATGTATCCTGCAGAATTTCATAGCAACTCTGAGTAATAGAAAATCGATTCGATATCAACCGTTGCCATACAGCGAAGGTACAAGTATATAATATTTTCCCTACATACTGATTTAACAGAGCTCATTCTCGATTGTTAACTTCAACAGAACACGTACATGATAACACGGATTTATACTGATCGTTATGAAGCAGTGAAGATTGGATAATTTGAAGAACCTGTTCAGCATATATTTTTGCGGAAAACTCGTTTTGGATGCTTTCGTCAATTTCCGTAGTGTAATATGTAGTGTGAGAAAGACTGGATATAAATGATTGTAGTTGAGTTATAAACCTTTCTTATCCCAATTGACAAGCTTATTAAGACAATATCCGAGTTTATACATATATAAAAATTTAAAAAAGAAAGAAAATCATTTATTTTATCGAAAAAAGTTTTTAACATGATGGATTAAAGAAAAAAATTTTAACTGTTTTTTCCTAAACTATTTTACATTTTTGACAAATGACAGAAAGTTGTTGATAACTTCAAGATATTGTTTTAGGATCGCTATTTATGATGCACAATAATATTTTCCATTATGAATTCAACTTCAAGTTACAAATTTGAGAGAATGTGTCACGTGATATAAAACTGAATTTTTGTCATTACTTGCGGATTTCATTTAATTTCACGGTAAGTAAACTATAGTTGTCTTTTACATTTTTCAAATTCTGTTTAAATCATAAAATGTTTTTTTGATTTTGAAAAATATTTATGCGTTTATCAATTCTGAGTTATTTGAAAAATGCACAAAAAGTTTAATTAGTCAGGTGTTGCATTCTTGTCGCCATTTGTACATAAAGTTTTTTTAAGTATAAAATTGAATGGATGTTGCCTTTGAGACCATTTTTATATTAAACGATTTCTATAACTCTGATTAAAAATCTTTTACAGTTAATATACTTAAGATAAGACATTTAACATTTGTTTTTATAACCGTGCTTAAAATGCAATGGCCTTATGTAAAAAAGAATAAGGATCATCTAAAAATGATAGGAAAAACGTGTTTCTAACAAAAATAAGTCGAATAACTGAATAAATACTATTGATTGCTTTAATGACTTTGTGATATAATTAATTGTGATCAGAATACATGAAAAATAAAAGATTAATTTTTTCTTTAAATTTATATCAACTTTAGGTATGAAAAACTCCATTCTTTTATATGTTAAACGGACAGTTAAACAGTCTGCAAACAACTCATATAATTAAGTTTATCATATATTTATGAAATGGATATTTTATTTTGGCAATTAGATTCAGCATGTGGCGTCTATATTCTAGTTCCGCAGTGAGTTTTATTTGTGGTATCGAAAAATTTAACATTGCATTTAACTTTATATTTGTCAAACTGAACAAAGAGAAACAATAACATGGTCATTTATTTTAATTCGCATTAATATTTGAAAAGCATCATTTACATTTCTTTTGTCATTTTATTAAAATCGTTTTTTGCCATTATCGTTGTTATTATGAAGTGTATCATAAAGCTCCACTCACGTAATTATTATCTGTTCCGGGAATATTGTTTTCGTATTGAGGGTTTATCAAATATTATATAATGTCTTTCGGAATATTTACGTCAAAGTTTTGAGTTAATTATATATATATATATCTTGGCCAGGATTGGAATAGAGCAGGTTGCATTAAACAAAAAAATATATATATACATGCGTCAAAGACGGGAGTTTGTCCTTCAAGTTTCAAACATAAATGAGAGCACAAGACAAAATAAATAAATAAATAAATAAATAAATAAATAAATAAATAAATAAATAAGACAAGACACTAAACATAACCTTTATCAACGTGTATTTAGACCACTGCTTATTAAGCTTTATCAGCTCTTTTCGACTGACACTAGTTTTAGTGTCAGAACGGCGCTAATTTTCTACACGGGTATATAATTAAATAAATAAATATATAAATATATGTAACACTTTATTACAGCACTTTTCATAAATGAACAAAATAAATGAATCCAGGCACAGATATTAGACGCCACACCCTGAAAAGTTAAACTCGGCTTTAACGAACGGTTGTTTTTTGTCGTGTTTTACGCCAAAGTAAACAATTGAGAATTTAGTATTTACCATCCTTAGACTAAAATAGACGAATTAATTTAATGAAAGAGTTATGAAAATTATGTCATAAACAGCTGAGTATTTAACTCTTCAGATTTATTGGAGATGTGCATTTTGTTAATCAATTTTAAATTGTGTATTACAATAAAGCTATAGTCGTGTAAAATCAACACTCTGTGGCTTTAAATATCGCCTTAATTGTCTGATATTTATAATTTACAAATTAAAAAATTCATTTTGATATCTTTGCCTTGAACCATCATATCGCTTGAGTCTAAATCCATTGCCGATATTGTACCGTGGTCCCAGTATGTTCCAGTGTGTTTTTCTGTATTATCGTCATGATTGTCTTCAGTTGTCATTTTATTGTGTCGCACTTTTTTGAGTGTTGCCCATGGCTCTCGAAGAACAAGTTTGTTAAGATACAAATGCTTCATATTTTTGATTTAATGTTTTACGACTTAGAAAAAAGTTTCATTTAATTTGTAAAATCCGTTATTGAAATTCCACAGCATGTTAACAATGGAAGTGTTCGTATGGTTTCTTAATTAAAATAAAGTAGAAATTGTAATTAAAATCCATCTAAATGATAATCGCTATATCAGTGTGTTAACAACATTTGGGAAACATTTAATTTTGATAGTTCTGAAAGTATAGCGGAGAGAAGTAATGCTATTTTTTTTAACAAAGTTAAGTTTTTTTTCTTGTATCGAGGCGGGTGGTATTGGCAGGTAAACCTGAGTACTCAGAGAAAACCACCGAAATATCAACAAGAAAACTGACAGACTTTATCTCACTTGGATCTGCCTCAAGAGAAAATTCAAACATTGGTAAAGAGAAAAGGTATAAACAAAACATTTAGACGACTATGTGAATGAGCTATAAAACACGTGTTTAATGCTTACTCCTGGGTTGACATGTCTGTATTTAAAACAAAACAGCATTTAAAAGAGTAATATTCTAATCAAAACATTTAAAAATCGGAACATAAGTCATCAGCTATGTGTGTCATTATTTGGTTTAAAATGCTTGAAAATTGAGCCCGTCAAATGTACAAGAATTACACCATTATATTTTGTCACTTTTTTACTCTTGTGTAAAAATAAGATGAACATACTACATTTTCTATATAGTCGCCATTGCGATATACAATATTTTTAGGTATTTCCAAGAAGCAAAAATGTTCTCTAAAAAGTAAAATGTGTAAAATATGATTTAAAAAGAGAGAGACAAAAAAAAAAAAAAAAAAAAAAAAAAAAAAAAAAAAAAAAAAAAAAAAGATATAGCTACATTCCGTTTTTTTTTCATCTTATAAATTAATTAAATTAAATCTAAATTACCTTAAAGCATTTCAGATTGGCATGTAATCCAATTAACCCTAGCGTAGACTGTTAAAACATGTTTTTATTACCAAAAAATTACTTATAACATACAAAAATTGTGGCTTTATTCAATATATATCGCTTGAACAAGTGTCATTGACTTAGGACATTACAATTTCTGAACCTTATACATGAATTTAGATACAGCTGATTTTTTTCGGAAATTTCATAACCTTACCTTAGCATCTATTTAATAAGGTATTTTATAAAAGAGAAATTTAAAAAAAACAGGATAAAATAAATATTCAGTTGTTAAAACTCGTGTACCTAGTCCGAATTTCGTCGGACTCGAACACATTTTATGCCCCCCCCCACCATACCCCCCCCCCCACCATACCCCCCCCCCCCGGCTCTATGTAGTGTCACATCGATTAAGGATAAAACTTTTTAACGTTTCGGTCTGATGTGAAATGAGGTGTTGCTTTTTCCGAAACAAGTTGGTGTCTGAAATTCGGAGTTTTTTTAATATAATTGCCCTGACCCTAAAGGCAGCTCCTAAGCATACAGTGTACTAGGGTTAAAGGAAATTCGAACAAGGTATTAACCAAAGCAACCAAAAATACGAAACAACAAGGGAGACAAAATATAATTATATGAAAATGAAGATTTTGGCCACACACCTGATCTGATGAAAACTTTTGGATACAGGTACTGATGTGTTTACTTTTGGAACTTCGAAATCATCCCTTTCTCATTAAAAAAATAATAAATTCATAATATTTTACATTAAAACACCTGCTTGTAAATGGCGAATTGTCTAAATGTGAATAATTTTGTTTTAACTTTGAAGTTTTTTTTTATTTCAAAAACTTCTGCCAGTATTAAATCTCTAACTATAAAACTAAATATGCAACAGCTGAATTCCCCCTGCTAGGACTTAGTATTTTAGCAGCATTTATGTATCCCCTGAAGAAGGTTTTGGCAGAGTATTAGTAGTAATTTTGAATCGCGTTAAGAAGTGTTTGGCACATGTTCTGTTAAAATAATTTTATTGGTATATAAAACATCATATCTGAAGCAAACATCTTGATCTTGTCGACAAAAAATAAGTTTTACGGTAATTAAACACTTTACAATGACTCTAATCTCTATTTAAGTCAAATATGATACATCGACTAGGGAAACAAATTGCGCAATAAGCTATAAAAACATTGTTTGATTGTTATTAAATAGGTCTTATCAGAATGTTTGTGTATCAGCTGGCTTCACCTTAACAGTAATCACTGTAGTATTAGACCTTGTATTACTTCTAACATATCCCTTTTATAGTTTCAAGATATAAATCCTACATTCATACTTATTTTTTGTTTAATCAGCGCTATTAATTTTTATAACAATACACAAGTTTATGTCAAAATAGGCCAAAGTGAAATATCCGGCTTACCTTTTAAAGCTAAATTTTATATATTTATTGTTTTCTTTTTAAGACAATTCCAAGTTGCTTAATTGTTACGGAAACTCTTGTTCCGTCCAACGTGTTAATAAATGTAATGCAAGCCTAAATACTATTACCTTTTTATCGCTATCAAATTATCCCATAAAATTATGTTATTATATAGGTATCCGTTAGTCTCAATCGGACCCAACCTGCAATCTTCAACTTACTCTGCAAACATAGCGTCAACTGATGAATTTTGCCCAACAAAAATATTTTCATTATGTTTTGGATTTCTGTGTCCGTTTACATTTGTGGGTTTTGATTTCGGTGGTCTCAGAAGACATGTATTTGTTTGTTTTTTTTTCAGCCGTATTTGTTTTTCTTTTCTTTTGTTTTTAGTTTTGTGTTATTTAATGTGGTACTAATTTATGTTGTTCTGCCACAACCTGTCTTCTTTTCTTTTACTTTAAGAAATTAGAGAAACGCGTTTGGTTTGAACAATAATTTATGAAGAAGAATCACAGCTGATTATAAAAGTCAAACGGTTTTCAATCTGTAGTTTTATTGGGGATAACCATCTAGAAGTTACTGAAAATGACAGATTCGAAAGGGGTCTGTGAAAAGTATGGACCGGGATATCTAATAGAGTGAAAACACCGCAAGTGGGTATCCATGACAATCTTACATCAGGATCAGGTCTCAGGACCGCTTCCTTTCTTTTATCCATCAATGTAACTTGTTGGGTTTGTCGAAACTTTCTGACTCAAAACAACGTCTTAGTTCTCGATTGTCTACCATACAGTCCAGATTTGTCCCTAATCAAGCATTCTTGGACAAGCTGGATACGAGGGTTCAGAAACGCGGGAACGTATCATATAACGTCGATCAACTTACGCAGGCCCAAATTGAAGAGTGGAACAATATCCCTCTAAGGACAATGTGAAGGAAAATGAGACCAACGACTGAAATCAGGGACTTACACACACTCTATGAATTTCGATCAGAAAACGGCGTAGATCCTTTTATTGTCAGGGTTTTACCTGATTCTACAAAACAATTATCCAAAAATAATTTGAAATTATAAAATAATAGAGAAATTGAAAATTGTAACAAAAAACAAATATACTATTATCTTTTTTTTTTTTTTTTTTTTGTTTTTTTTTTTTTTTTTTTTTTTTTTTTTTTTTTGCTAATTATATTGTAAATTTTGTAGTTTGCTTATACGTTATATGAAAAATTTGAAATGATAAAATAAACGAGAAATTGAAAATTGTAACAAGAAATAAATATACTGTTATCTTTTTTTTTTTTTTTTTTTTTTTTATTATTATTTTTTGCTAATTATATTGTAAATTTTGTAATTTGCTTATACATTATATGAAAATTTGAAATTATAAAATAATTGAGAAATTGAAAATTGTAACAAAAAACAAATATACTGTTATCTTTTTTTTTTTTTTTTTTTTTTTTTTTTTTTTTTTTTTTTTTTTTTTTTTTTTTGCTAATTATATTGTAAATTTTGTAATTTGCTTATACGTTATATGACATACTCTCTGTCCAATATTAGTAGCGTTTTACTTTGCACTCTGAATTTTAACACAAAGTACAATGACAGGTCAACCTTTATTTGCTCTGGTAAAAAAAAATAACGTACGGTACTAAGTCAATAAGGTCAATTTAGAATATCAAAGATACATGTTGAAGGACATAACTTTGATACACAAGTTCTGTATACAACTGTATGGAAGACACAAATCTACTCACATTTTAGGAAAATATACGAACATAGCTCCTTGATTGTCATTATTTCCTCTTATGTTGAAAAGAAGCTTTAGTCTAAAATAAATTATTTTTGTATTGGTTACTTATAAAATCATACAAAATAAAATTAATGTTTGTCTAAATTATTTTCATAATTTTAAAGAGTATGGCTATT
Organism: Tegillarca granosa; assembly: GCA_029721355.1. Taxonomy (NCBI): domain Eukaryota; kingdom Metazoa; phylum Mollusca; class Bivalvia; order Arcoida; family Arcidae; genus Tegillarca; species Tegillarca granosa. The sequence goes on along the minus strand of CM056611.1, from coordinate 7,554,238 downwards.
GCTCCAACACTCAAGGATTAAATCCTATCTTATGTATACAAATGTTACTATATCAACTAATGTCTTTTATAATTCTGTTTTAAAACTTAATATTTTTATCTCCCTGTTTACGTAACGTCTACTCTTCATGACGTTTGTGACGTATTTAAAATCAAAACTAATCACGTGACTAAACGTTTATCATCTAAACGAATTCTATGTTTTACGATTTAAAACCGTTTTATTTGTTATCACTAGTCGATGAAGATTCTAGAATGTATTTAATTTTAGATAATTTTCTTGTTTTAGATTTAAAATACATTATGGTTGTTTAATAATTGATCTTGCTAGAAGGAAGACCTATCATCACGAATCTTTCATTATTATTTATCACTCTATAAAAACGTTGATATACTTGTAAGTTACGTTATATCTCTAAGAGTTATTTCTTATTGTATATGATATCTGATTGTATATTAATTGTTTTAATCAACAGCGCTCTGTGATCGATATGTTTTGATTATTTTCAGTCAAAAAATAAATCTGGTATAACAAATGTTTGATTTTATCTCCTTCACTATTATTTTGGATTGGACCTGATATTTTATCTACATTTATATGATATTTTAATAAATCAGATTATTTTGCCTCCTTCTGTCATAAAGACTTTGTTGATACAAATGTAGAAGTTCTCTCGAGCCATTTTCTTCGATAATGCTATTAAAACATTAATGCAAATTCTAAAAGTTTTTTTTTATAATCTTTTTTAGCCGTAGGATTTTAAACTATTTTTTGAACTCAACAGTAGATAAACTTGATTCATGATTATACACATGTTAAACATATAATTCTGTGTGTGTGTGTGTGTGTGTGTGTGTGTGTGTGTGTGTGTATTTCATGCTTTTTACAATATCTGTTGCAAAACGAGCAAGAAACAAGAAGCAATAGAAACTAACACCACAAAGACGATGCCTGTTGAAGCCTATCAAACAAAACAAGCCAACTACTAACAGTCATTTTGTTTTTATATTCAGTATGTATTGCTACTCGGAAGTTTATATCATTATGGAAGAATCTGTGTTTTGTTTCTTGGTTAGTTTATGTTTTTAGTTACAATGCTTTGACACAGAACATGTTTTAAGCTTAGAGGTGATTTTTTTTATTTCTATTAATGGTACTCTGTTAATAAATTGCTGAATATCATGTGTATATTTTTTTTTAATCATCAGGATATTTGTAATTTGTTTTTCACTTATCACGGTCTGATATGCTATTTGTTATAATACCAGAATACTTTGTAGTTATATTTCAATTGATCAAAGGCAGCAAACATGAACAATTTTTTAGAATTTTAATAGATGTTATTTTAAGAAACCATACAAAATGCTGAAATAATTCAAATTTTGTTTAACTATCTTCAAGGCCGTTGTTTATATTATCTTATGTTTTAGAACGCGCCCTGATAATAGTTAAATTGATCATATTCTACAGATGAGCTATAGACATGATAAGATAAATGACAGGTAATCATTATTTTTTATCCTATCATAGGATTTTTCCAACAAACCAATTTGCGAAGCCTTCAATATAATAGCTATCCGTTTGCTGCATTCTTTGTTTTTAACTCCGTTATGCCAATCCGTTTATTACGATCTTTTATTTTAACACCATTAATATGATTTAATTCTATTAAGATCAAGGTTATCTCTTTAGTGTAGTTCATAAAAAGTATTTGATGATACAAATGCATTAATTGATCAGCTTCAAAGTAACAAATACTTTGTTCAAGTGTTTTTTATTTATTTAGTTCAAGTAATGTAAACTTTGTACTTTTACTTTTTAAAAAAATTATTTATGAGTTGTTGATGTAATAAACCTGAACAGCACTTTATCACTTGAAATTTTTTCCATAAAACTAGATCAGTTTGTATTTGGACCTTTTTCCATAAAAGTAGACCAAATTGTCATTTGGACCTTTTCCATAGCATTAGATAGGTTTGTCATTTGGACCTTTTCCATAAAACTAGATCAGTTTGTCATATGGACCTTTTCCATAAAACTAGCTATATATATATATATATATATATATATATATATATATATATATATATATATATATATATATATATATATATATATATATATATATAGGTCAGTTTGTCATTTGGACCTTTTCCATAACACTAGATCAGTTTGTCATTTGGACCTTTTCCATAACACTAGATCAGTTTGTCATTTGGACCTTTTCCATAAAACTAGCTATAAATATATATATATATATATATATATATATATATATATATATATATATATATATATATATAGGTCAGATTGTCATTTGGACCTTTTCCATAACACTAGATCAGATTGACATTTGGACCTTTTCCATAAAACTAGATCAGTTTGTCATATGGACCTTTTCCATAAAACTAGATCAGTTGGTCATTTGGACCTTTTCAATAACACTAGATCAGTTTGTCATTTGGACCTTTTCAATAAAACTAGATCAGTTTGTCATTTGGACCTTTTTAATAATTCCAGATCAGTTTGTCATTTGGACCTTTTCGATAAAACTAGATTAGTTTGTCATTTGGACCTTTTCCATAAAACTAGATCAGTTTGTCATTTGGACCTTTTCAATAATTCTAGATCAGTTTGTCATTTGGACCTTTTCCATAAAACTAGATCAGTTTGTCATTTGGACCTTTTCAATAAAACTAGATCAGTTTGACATTTGGACCTTTTCAATAAAACTAGATCAGTTTGACATTTGGACCTTTTCCGTAAAACTTGATCAGTTTGTCATTTGGACATTTTCAATAACACTAGATCCGATTGTCATTTGTACCTTTTCCATAAAACTAAATCAGTTTGTCATTTGGACCTTTTCAATAATTCTAGATCAGTTTGTCATTTGGGCCTTTTCAATAATTCCAGATCAGTTTGTCATTTGGACTTTTCCATAAAGCTAGATCAGTTTGTCATTTGGACCTTTTCCATAAAACTAGATCAGTTTGTCATTTGGATCTTTTCAATAATTCTAGATCAGTTTGTCATTTGGACCTTTTCCGTTAAACTAGATCAGTTTGTCATTTGGATCTTTTCAATAATTCTAGATCAGTTTGTCATTTGGACCTTTTCCGTAAAACTAGATCAGTTTGTCATTTGGACCTCTTCAATAACACTAGATCAGTTTGTCATTTGGACCTTTTCAATAATTCCAGATCAGTTTGTCATTTGGACCTTTTCGATAAAACTAGATTAGTTTGTCATTTGGACCTTTTCCATAAAACTAGATCAGTTTGTCATTTGGACCTTTTCAATAATTCTAGATCAGTTTGTCATTTGGACCTTTTCCATAAAACTAGATCAGTTTGTCATTTGGACCTTTTCAATAAAACTAAATCAGTTTGACATTTGGACCTTTTCAATAAAACTAGATCAGTTTGTCATTTGGGCCTTTTCAATAATTCTAGATCAGTTTGTCATTTGCACCTTTTCCATAAAACTAGATCAGTTTGTCATTTGGACCTTTTCCATAAAACTAGATCAGTTTGTCATTTGGATCTTTTCAATAATTCTAGATCAGTTTGTCATTTGGACCTTTTCCGTTAAACTAGATCAGTTTGTCATTTGGATCTTTTCAATAATTCTAGATCAGTTTGTCATTTGGACCTTTTCCGTAAAACTAGATCAGTTTGTCATTTGGACCTCTTCAATAACACTAGATCAGTTTGTCATTTGGACCTTTTCATTAATTCCAGATCAGTTTGTCATTTGGACCTTTTCGATAAAACTAGATTAGTTTGTCATTTGGACCTTTTCCATAAAACTAGATCAGTTTGTCATTTGGACCTTTTCAATAATTCTAGATCAGTTTGTCATTTGGACCTTTTCCATAAAACTAGATCAGTTTGTCATTTGGACCTTTTCAATAAAACTAAATCAGTTTGACATTTGGACCTTTTCAATAAAACTAGATCAGTTTGTCATTTGGGCCTTTTCAATAATTCTAGATCAGTTTGTCATTTGCACCTTTTCCATAAAACTAGATCAGTTTGTCATTTGGACCTTTTCCATAAAACTAGATCAGTTTGTCATTTGGATCTTTTCAATAATTCTAGATCAGTTTGTCATTAGGACCTTTTCCATAAAACTAGATCAGTTTGTCGTTTGGACCTTTTCAATAAAACTAGTTCAGTTTGACATTTGGACCTTTTCCATTAAACTAGATCAGTTTGTCATTTAAACCTTTTCAATAAAACTAGATCAGTTTGACATTTGGACATTTTCAATAAAACTAAATCAGTCTGACATTTAGACATTTTCAATAAAACTAGATCAGTTTGACATTTGGACATTTTCAATAAAGCTAGATCAGTTTGTCATTTGGGCCTTTTCAATAATTCTAGATCAGTTTGTCATTTGCACCTTTTCCATAAAACTAGATCAGTTTGTCATTTGGACCTTTTCCATAAAACTAGATCAGTTTGTCATTTGGATCTTTTCAATAATTCTAGATCAGTTTGTCATTAGGACCTTTTCCATAAAACTAGATCAGTTTGTCGTTTGGACCTTTTCAATAAAACTAGTTCAGTTTGACATTTGGACCTTTTCCATTAAACTAGATCAGTTTGTCATTTAAACCTTTTCAATAAAACTAGATCAGTTTGACATTTGGACATTTTCAATAAAACTAATTCAGTCTGACATTTAGACATTTTCAATAAAACTAGATCAGTTTGACATTTGGACATTTTCAATAAAACTAGATCAGTTTGATATTTGGACCTTTTCAATAAAACTAGATCAGTTTGTCATTTGGACTTTTTCAATAAAACTAGATCAGTTTGACATATGAATTAGATCAGTTTGTCGTTTAGAACTTTTCGAAAAAACTAAATTAGTTTGTTATACTGGATTTGCTTTTGTTTGGACTATTTTTGTAAAGCGTTTGTTAAACTTTTATATTCAGTTCACGTAGATGGCAAATAGAACAAATAACTACAAAATAACAGTCTGTGGATAGACACAACGTATAAATGTTTTTTTTTTATTTTTTATTTATTATTATTATCTATTTACTTCATCTCTGTCTTCCCTTTTATTTATATATATATATATATAGTTTTGTGTTTTTCTTTAAACATTATCATATGTAATATCAGCTTTTCTTTACAATGTAAATATTATAGGACATAAATATTTCATTGTTTTAGATGTATAAAGCTCACTCTTAATCTTTCAATGTGTTTCGATCATTGATTTTAAAATAAATGGGGTCGTTGTTTGTCTTCCGATCAATAGAACTAGGAAATATTGGGTACACAGTTAGGAGTTCAATCATAACTTTTGGTTTATATTTTGTTTTTTTGTTGATCTTTTATCGCTGTTTTGCATCATGGTCTTTGAAGAATTAGTTGATAACAAATACATTTTTTCTGCTTGTTTTCGTTATTTATATCTATCTATCTTTTGTGATATTTTTCTTCGCTTGACTTGGCTCCTCAATATTATTTATTTTGATTGTAATTTCGGATGTAGATATGATTTGCTATATCTGTAAATGATTGGTTATCATACTTAGCTTGGAATCAGAAAAACGATGACCTTCTAGTAAATGTCTAGGGAGCCGTTATAGGCAAGAAGGTATACATTATTTAACTAATTAAATGTATAACAGTAGAATATCCCTGTGTGGTTTTCTATAAATAAATATTTACTGAATTTCTTACAGTTTTTTTATTCGATGATTTTCTTTTTTTCTCTCAGTGTTTTATTAGGATGTATATGTATAAAAGTTTAAAAATTTATCTAAATTTGCCTGCCAGGTTTGTATTTCACTTTATAGTAAGTTTTTCTTTAAACAAAATTGTTTTTATCGCTGTGTCTTATTGGTTTTAAAATCAAATTTTAGCATGCCACATATTTTTTTCACGGGTAGCATTTTAAAAAGACCCGTAGTGATACTGAACTCTGTAGGCTAGGAATGCTAAATTGCTTTATAATAAAAGAATGCAATGTGTGTCATCTTCAACGGCAATGCACTCATGCTGACGTTTGCCGTAAGAAAAAGTGAGTGTCATTAAACAATTAACTTAAATAGGAATTTCTTATAAAATAGGGGATTTTTTATTTCATATAAAATCGGATTTCAATTTGCATTTGCAGTTATAAGAAATAACTTATAAGAACGTTTTTAACTGTAAGTTTACAACAATTTCTCATCAAAAAAAATAAACACAGACATGCCGATCTGTACAGAAATACAAATAATTATCTGTTTATGCGGAAGTTACATATAAACACACGTGTATTACACATGGCTTACACATATCTATCTTCCTGTTGTCTTTTAATTAATTTATTATTAATAGTTTACGCAAATATACAACTATAAAAAAAATTCTAAGCTTATTAATTATCTAATTTCTTTGTGCATTTCATTAAGGGGAAATTAAATGTTAACTGTTAAACGCATTCCGACCAAGACTTATCAATATAAACAAATCTAATTCTGTACATTTGTTTGTACGTTAAGTACATGTCACTGTTAATTTTTCTGTCATTCACGACGAGATGTTGACTTTATCGGCAAACCATAATCAAAACAAATGCTTATAACCATATAAAAGTAGTTGAGTGCTATATTGCATTAGAGCTCAATCCATCCATATCTCATACAAGTTTTATTCCTTCACTGTAAAGAGAAACTTTATCAAATATTTACATTCTTGTTGGATTAGTTATAATTCTTAACGTCGTGAGTTTGAATCCCGAGCGGACCGAACATAGGACTTTAATATCTGAGCCATTACCTCCTAGTTTGATTTTAGGCATTAGAAGGACATAGCATCAAGTTGGTTCACCCGGTACAAGGACAAGAAGTGGTACATTGTGTGCTGCATGCTGACTTATTGACCTAAACACAAAATACGCCCAGGGCACTCTAAGTTGAAGTCATACCATAAAACACACTAGTCTATGTCACGTAAGAGAGTGTTTTAATATGTTGTACCACAGCGCAATAACGCTTTGCACGATTTCGCTGATGATACGCTAGAATAAAAAGTACTAGCAAAACCTAGTATCATGAAGAATAAACACATTCATAAACCAATATGAATCAACAAATTATCAAAGACAAGACTTTAACATAACATGGTATCAAAAGTAATATAAAATGCAATATCAAGCAAGTATAAACTTTTGTTAAATTAACTATAGGACCTTAATACCCAAAATTACTTATGCACAAATAAATATTTAACTCCCTTCTTGTAATAAATACAAAGAGTGGTAAAATATAATGGAGAAATTAACATAGATAAATATAAAACAATAAAACCGGTTATAAATATATAAAGTTGGAAATACATGTAAAATAATTAACAAATAGATAATAACAGTAAATAAATGTTGAAAAAAAAAAAAAAAAAAAAAAAAAAAAAAACCAGCAAAATTTACCGAAAGGAGTTTGCATTTTCACAAGTATCAAATTATTGATGATTTATCTACAAACACTGAGAAGTGAAATTCCAGTATCGAAAAAAAAATTAAGTTATTGTCTAGGTAACACTGAAGTCAATATTAAAATATAATATAACCATGTTTTAAGGAAATTATATTCATTCAAGTAATCATAAGTGAAATGAATTTTTCAGATTATTCAATAATGTTGTAATAAAAGCAGAACTAATGTCGCCAAATATCAATAACACAGTGACATCTAGCGAAAGTATTTTATAAATGAAAAAAATGATGATTGAAGAGCAACGGAAAATTTTTTAAAAGCTGATGATACAGGATCGTATTTATCCGAAGGCTGCATATTGTATTAGAACTTCGTTTAGTTATACAAATTAAATTAGGATTCAACTTGTTTGCGAGCAATGTATTATGTTTCGTCTCTAGTCCGCCAGAGGGCGAAGTTTCAATTAGCCAATCTGATAACTTCTAAAAGCCAATAAATTCTGCTTTTAAAAAAAAATACGTTTCCCTGTAAAGGCGAAGTTCTTTTTTAAAATATACACGTTGTGTTAAAATATGAGTGGGAAAGATGTATTATCGGAGTCAATGATAGATTATAGTAAGAACTTGACATACCACAAGTTTGACGTTTCAGACCTAACTCCGAACCGTGTCTTGTTAAAGGTCATCTATCATGACCTATTAATACAAAGTTCTATTTACAACTACATATTGTTTTAATGGGTGCTAAAATAAATAGATCTGTATTCAAATATAGTCCTGTAACTGGTTACTATAATTCCAGGTTAGTGCTGAATAACAATAGAAGAAACAACGTTAAAAAGTAGTAATATCACACGAGTTAATTTCTCTTTTAATTTTAAACATTAAATAATGATTTAATAGAAACTCATTTTCAATTAAAAAGGACATAGAAAGTTTTTCGACTTTTTTTAACAAAGCAGTAAATGTTACTGTAACTTCAAACTTTAACAGTTCACCTCATTTTCATGAGATTTTTGTATTCATGTTAAACTTGTTTTGTTAATGTTGTTGGTACATGAAATAAAATTCATACTTGATATCTGTACATGATTAAGAAAACACGCTATATGATATAGATTGACACACAAAATTGATACATTATATTGATTTACATACAATATTGGTACGTAATATTGATTAACACACGGTATTGGTTCAAAACATTGATTAACATACGGTATTGATATATAATATTGATTTATACGCGATATCGGTATGTAATATTGATTAACACACGTTATTGTTATATAATATTGACTTACACACGATACTGGTACATAACATTGATTCTCAAACGAGATTGATACATAATGTTGATTTAACAATAATGTTGATTAACACGCGATATTAGTAAGGGTATTTCTTCACACACAATATTGGTACATAATATTGATTAAAGCTGCATTAAGTTTTCCAAAGAAAAAATTAAAACGGTGCTAATCTAATTAATGATGTTCCTAATGAACAATGTTACATTTGGTTCAACGATAAAAGCTTGAAAAAATACAGAAATTACAGTAACTTCCCAGCGAGATGCAGCATTTGGGATCTAATATTAGAACATGGTCACGTCATCAAAACCCGGGTCATTTAAACACAACTTTCAAAACGGTGAAATACGATAGATTAAACACAGAACTTCGTTGAATTTATCATTTGTGACTTAGTAAGGGATACATAACACCATTTCAAATATCTGGATATTAATGAAGGACAATTAATGCAATCTGTCATGTTTCACCTTCGATTCTAGGGTTTCCGTACATCCGTGCGCATGCTCCAAGCTCATAATTACCATCGTAAAACACTGACCAACCGGTCAGAGGATTCCGTTTATTCACATCTAAAAGAAATGAAATTTTAGAAAATGAATGTCACGGATCGTGGTTAGAAGATATCCATTTAAAAAATATAGATATATTTTTAGAAAATAAAAAAAAATTCAGAAAATTGGAAACCTTAATGCAGCTTTAACACACAATATTTGTGCATAATATCGATTGTCAAACGATAAAAATGCATGATAAAGCTTCACACACGATACTTGTACAAAATATAGAATCACGCACAATACTGGTACAAAATATAGATTCACACACGATACTGGTACAAAATATAGATTCACACACGATACTGGTACAAAATATAGAATCACGCACAATACTGGTGCAAAATATAGATTCACACACGATACTGGTACAAACTATAGATTCACACCCGATACTGGTACAAAATATAGATTTACAAACGATGCTGGTATATTATATTGATACATTTACGATGCTGGTTAGTGTTATAGATTTACACATGATGCTGGTACAAAATATAGATTCACACGATGCTGGTATATTATATTGATACACTCACAATGCTGGTTCGTGTTATAGATTTACACACGATGCTGGTATTTTATATTGGTACACTCACGATGCTGGTTCGTGTTATAGATTTACACACGATGCTGGTACAAAATATAGATTCACACGATGCTGGTATATTATATTGATACACTCACGATGGTGGTTCGTGTTATAGATTTACACACGATGCTGGCATATTATATTGATACACTCACGATGCTGGTTCGTGTTATAGATTTACACACGATGCTGGTATATTATATTGATACACTCACGATGCTGGTTCGTGCTATAGATTTACACACGATGCTGGTATATTATATTGATACACTCACGATGGTGGTTCGTGTTATAGATTTACACACGATGTTGGCATATTATATTGATACACTCACGATGCTGGTTCGTGTTATAGATTTACACACGATGCTGGTATATTATATTGGTACACTCACGATGCTGGTTCGTGTTATAGATTTACACACGATGCTGGTATATTATATTGATACACTCACGATGGTGGTTCGTGTTATAGATTTACACACGATGCTGGCATATTATATTGATACACTCACGATGCTGGTTCGTGCTATAGATTTACACACGATGCTGGTATATTATATTGATACACTCACGATGGTGGTTCGTGTTATAGATTTACACACGATGTTGGCATATTATATTGATACACTCACGATGCTGGTTCGTGTTATAGATTTACACACGATGCTGGTATATTATATTGATACACTCACGATGCTGGTTCGTGTTATAGATTCACACACAATGCTGGTATATTATATTGATACACTCACGATGCTGGTTCGTGTTATAGATTTACACACGATATTGTTGCATTTATATAATTTCTAGAACTATCAATAATTTTTACTACAAACTAAATACAGATATTTTTAAACTCGAATTGATCTTTAAAATGACATCTGAAATTTTTGTATATCTTAACAATTTATAAGATTATTAACATTACATATTTCCTAGATTTATGTCAAGAAAAAGTCTTAGTTAAGAAATGATTGTTAAACTGGGGCTAAGATATATTTTCTGTTTGTTATATTTGTTGTTATGAATGTTTAATACCTGTTGTTACAAAATTTCGTAAAATTTTCTTTGTTGAAATTTAAAAGAAATTTGTTTTTTTCTTAAGTAATCAAAAAGCGTACTAGCCACGCCTATTAATGTATGGTATGACGTAACTGCATGAAATCATCAAGGATACCGCAGTCGTAATATCGTTTGATATGGCGACTTCACAGTGTGCAGGCCGTCCGTTCATGTAATGTATCGATGATCCAGATTTATATTTAATTCAAGGGATAACAAGTTTGATGGTCATAAAATTAATTTTAGACTAGAGTTATAATAACTTAACATATCGGGTGTTTTCTCCATCCCATTATACAAAAAAGAAACACCACTTATCTGTGTCTTATGTAATATTATTATAATCATAATCATTACAAACCAAATACGTTTATACTACAAACATTTTCTTCCATTATATAAGAAGTAATCAAGACTATAGACTAAGTATATTGAATTATCTTTGTCAAAACCTTTTACAGAGCAACGATTTTATTCTAAAACACAATTTAATTTTGTATAGATTAGGTGCTTTTAAACTGATAGAAAAGTAAACGTATTAATGAAGAGCATCAAAAGTGCAAGCAATAGATCAACCGTAATATATTAATTGATGAATCTCATAATGGCTCTAGATTAATTTAAAAGGATTTGTCTCCCGAGACATGCTGAAAACATTATCCTTATATTTCCACAACAAAGACAAAGACATCGACTCTTCTCTATCACTTGAACCTTTTTAATTGAAAAACCCGCAGTTCTATGCAGTTCATTAAATCTGAAGATGTTTGTATTTTGCGTTGCTAATGACTTTTTTAGCTCAAAGAAACATACGTAAATTTAAAATAAATTGTAAAAGAAGATGGTTTCGTAATAGTCGTAGTTTAAATATAAAAGATTTTTTTTTCAAAAGCGCACGGCGTTATTCTTTAAAGGATTGGTGATTTTGTTTGGGATGTTAACAAATAAATAATAAACTGCGTAAATAATAGAAATCAGAATTTATATAACGTTTCGGCTTGTATCCACGTGTATAGCGGAACTTAACTAGGTTCTAGGCGATTCTAGTATATTCCTTTTGTCTACTTTAAACTCTCTGGTTTTAGTTTCGGTTATAAATGTGGTCTCTTCAATTTCAAAATACATAAAAGAGTTGTCATTGGAAACGTAAAACATAAATCGATGGAATTATGACGTCATTTGGCGCGGTTTCTAATCTTAGAAGCGGGTATTGCGAATCTACGATGATTACGTGTCTGGTATATTTAATTAAGACAACATGTTTTAAAACTTGCTAAAACAGACAAACACTAAATATTGCTATAAAAGAGAAATGTTTTGTTGCTTTTTACAATCGTTTGACTTACGATCGTTTTAACGACAATTTTTTTTTTAAAGACTTAAACAAGGCCAATATCATCATCATCATCATCATCATCATCATCATCATCATCTCTCTCTCTCTCTCTCTCTCTCTCTCTCTCTCTCTCTCTCTCTCTCTCTCTCTCTCTCTCTCTCTCTCTCTTAATTTCATCTCTCTCTCTCTCTCTCTCTCTCTCTCTCTCTCTCTCTCTCTCTCTCTCTCTCTCTCTCTCTCTCTCTTAATTTTTTCTAGGACTGTTAAATACTCTTTCCCAGCATTCAGTTTGTCTATTTTTTACAATCTTGTGTGACTGTTTCGTACCATAGTATTAACATTACATTGTACAATGCACTTTTATGGTTCTTGTAGTACTGATTAAATTGTATAATTTTTAAAAAATTTTGTTCATTTTGTACAGTAATAGTTTTTAGTTTTTCAATCTTGTGGGTTCGAACCATCGTTATTTTTTCATTGCAACAACTACTTTGTCGTCTGTCTTATTTTATCAGTGTTGTGGTACTAGATAAATAATTCAGTTGTATTGATTAATTATTCTACATATACTTAAAAGATGAAAATTTCTAATTGATCATTTTATATTAACAAGAATATTGGATTTAGTGCTTAATTTAACCGATGCCATCAGTGTTCCTGTAAGAAATTCCGGAAGAGCCGTCATTGAAATTACCTCAATATCAATAAAACATTCGGGAATAAGAATGTCTTATGCAATCAACAACCTGAAGTAGACCAGAAATGTTGTTCAATATAAAGGTGAAAATCTATAAATATCAAGGATATATCGATAAACAAGTAAATTACTATACTTATACTTTAAAACTCTTGCGGAGTATTGGAATAAATTTCTTCTACTAAAGAAACTCAATATCTTTGACAATTATAAAATGAAACTTAATCTGCACTGGAATGCGGTGATGCATGAATATATTTTTGAACGCTAATTGAAGGGTAGTGGAAATGTCTTCAGAATCGATTTAAATATCTTCTTAAAATTTGTAAACTCATCATTAGGTATTTTCATGTAAGCACACTTTGACACATTGTAAAACATGACACTTTTTGCTAATACATTTTAAGTTAAAATGAAAGATAAATGTTGACCTCTTAAAAACTTCTTTAAATTTCAAATTATCATATAGTTGTAGAAATTTTAAAGTCAAAATTTGACAATAAAGAAAAAGGAACATTTTCTTTTCTGTCTCCCATTCTATGATTTGACATACAAACAAGATTTGTCTCTCTTAGCAGAAGATATACGTATTTCCGGTTTTATTTTTCTAAAACTAGAAATATGACGTAAAAGCGGTTCATATACCAGAACGCTATGTTGTATCAAAAACAAATCGAAATCGAAGCGAGTTTCATGGATTTGGCCATTATGAAAAGTTGCCAAACTTTTGGCACGTGAGTGTAGTTTACGTCACTGACTAGCACAGCATTGCAGTATACGACACTGACTAGCCCAGCAGTGTAGTTTTAGTCAATGACTAGTCCAGCAGTGTAGTTTACGTCAATGGCTAGCCAAGCATTGTAGTGTGCGCCACTGACTAGCCCAGCAGTGTAGTGTATGTCACTGACTAGCTCAGCAGTGTAGTTAAAGTCAAGGACTAACAATGTAATGTAGTGTTCATTCTATACTAGCCTAACAATCTACATTGCCATCCAAGCAGTTACATATATGTTAAGGACAAGCCCAGCAGAGAAGTATACCTCATACGTCACGAACAAGCTTAGCAGTTCAGTATATGTCATGGACTAGCACGGTAGTGTAGTATACGTCATTGATTAGCTCAAAACTGAGGTATACGTCACGAACTATTTTAGCAGTACAGTGTAGTTTGAGGACTAACCAAGCAATGTAGTATATGTCGCCGACAATCCTAGTAGTTTAGTTTACGTCACGAACAAGTCCGGTAATGTAGAAGACGTCAAGCACTAGCAAACCAGAGAGAGAGAGAGAGAGAGAGAGAGAGAGAGAGAGAGAGAGAGAGAGAGAGAGAGAGAGAGAGAGATTTAAGCATAAAATGAAAATATGATATTTTCATCTATAACTTGACTTAGAATTTCGTGGTAAATTTTAATTTTATTGAGAATAAGGTCCTATACATCAACACATTTACGATTTTTTAAAGACAACGAAACCTAAAATTTAGAGGTATGTGTACTATATTTTATCCCTAATGGTTCATATCTTTCATATTTAAGAAGAACATTATCTCTTATGTAAATAGCACAGTATGTCGTGGAGCAATTAGACATCAAATGACTTGACAGGACATATACGATTAACTAGTGAAAGCAAGTGGAAAAATATAAGACAACAATCAAATTAAAAAAAAACAAACATACAATTATCTTGCCTAATAATGGCTTTCAAATACAATCATAATAAGTCTATGGTGAAAAAAAAAACAGAAAAAAATCATACCTCGTTTAATGTGCCGTCAGACAACACAATTATTTTGACGGGAAGCAATGAAAATAACGGTTTTGTACAATAGAAAATAAATAGTTCTGTCGCCCTTGTAATATCCCAGTTATAACATCTTAAATAATGTAACAGCTTATAATAAAAAATGGTGTATATGGTTGTTACATAATGTTAAATAATTACCACAGATTATATACGGTGTTATATAATGCCATTTTTACGTTATATCGGTATAATTTCTAGAAATGCCATTACACACTTTCATTGACCAAATTTATAACATCCTTTTCCTTTTCTTTATGCCTGTTAATTAACAACAACATTCAATAAAAGTTTGATACGTGTTTGCTCACAATGGTCTACTAGTAATTATACACCTTATACAATATTGTCGTTTTATCCAATAGTCGACTTAAAGTATGAAAGATAAGATCATAAAATTACGGTTCTCAAGAGCTTTTTAAGTTATATTTAACTAGACTGTAACGGAGGAATCACGTGGATTATATTTACTTAACTGTAACGGAGGAACCACGTGGATAATATTTAACTAAACTGTAACGGAGGAACCACGTGGATTATATTTAACTAAACTGTAACGGAGGAACCACGTGGATTATATTTAACTAAACTGTAACGGAGGAATCATGTGGATTATATTTAACTAAACTGTAACGGAGGAATCATGTGGATTATATTTAACTAAACTGTAACGGAGGAATCACGTGGATTATATTTAACCAAACTGTAACGGAGGAATCACGTGGACTTGTCGTTCAGAATTGATTTTCGGCCCCTAGATATACGTGATTGTAGATCAAACAAAACTTATATTTCTGTTTAGCTAAGTTTTTATTAACCAAAACTATTCTTTCTACTTTCAGATCTCTTTAAAATGAATGATACGAAGGACAGTACAGCTTCTCCTGATGACAGTGACGCCCGTAATATGACAATGCCGCCCATGGATTTAATGCGATTATTCCCTATTAATTATGCTGTCCCATTAAACGGATATTTGTCACCTATACTGATATTCATAACATTAGTTACAAATCTATTTGTAATAATCGTTCTTCTTAAAAAACATATGCGATCACCAACAAACGCAATATTGGCGGGAATGGCAGTTTCCGACATGCTCACAGGCGTATTTCCATTTCCGATATTTGTTTATTTTTTCGGACTTGGATACTATCAAGACTATGTTCCGTACGGGTGGTGTCACGCTTACAAGTACCTGTTTGATTATATTCCGATCATTTTTCATACGGCTTCCATATGGCTGACAATGGCTTTGGCTATACAGCGATATATCTACATTTGCCATTCGTTGCAAGCCAGAACTTGGTGCACAATACCAAATGTCATAAGAGGAACCGTTGCAATATATATTATAGCTATTCTTTCACAGGCCTCAAGATTTTTCGATACCTATATACAGCCAATTGAACTGAAATCTAAACTATATCCAAATACAACTGTTATTGGATGTCAATTCAAACTTAGGCCTTGGTTTTCTGAAAATTCGACTATTTATTATAACGTGTATTTCTGGTTTCGAGTAATATGCATTCATCTTATCCCTTGTACTTTCTTAGTTGTACTGAACGCCTTGCTTATCTCAACCATGAGGACCGCTCAACTTCGACGCATGCAACTACTTAAGCAAAATAAAAAGAGCGAGTCAAAGAAAATTAAAGATAGTAACTGTACCACATTAATGTTGGTGGCAGTGGTGGGACTATTCCTTCTGGTAGAGTTACCTCTAGGAATAATAATGATAATAAACATTATTGACAACACCTGGTCGTTAAGAATATTTAAGGATGAAACCTACGGAATCATGAATCTAATAACAAACTTTTTTATTCTTCTCAGCTACCCATTAAACTTTTTTATCTATTGCGGGATGAGTCGACAGTTCCGGGAGACATTCAAACGCATGTTTACGGGGGCGCCGATGCCAATTGATAGGGAGTGTTCCCAGTATACGACCTTACCTACAGAAAATGGAAAGACATATGTTACAACTGGAGTAGAAACAGCTTTATAAAAAGGGCCGAAACTGATACAAACAGTGTATAACTGTCAAAATATATATTCTATTTTTATGTTGTTTTCGTAAGACGGATGTGACAACACCACGGTAAGATCATTATATATAACAATAAGATAAATATTTAAATAATTATGTAATTATAATCATAATTTGCCTTTACTTAACTTATTTTTCAGTTTTGTTATAATTCCTCTTTAGCAATTTAAGAAAATTTAACATTTTATGACATTTTGTTATTTTTCATATTTTTAATTCCTAAATTTAGTAAATGCAAATTTTCTAGTTAAAATTAATTTAATCAAATAACTTTATTTCTCCATTGGATCTGAGAAGAACCAGAACTTAATGTCTTGAAACATTTTTCTGATTTTCAAGAATAATAAATGTGTCACAAGATAGAATACTTTTGTGTTTAAGTTTTGGCTTATAACGTATGTGTGCTTGAATAAAAAAAACTTCACATGGAAACACTTCGTACTAAGAAGTCATAACTCTCAAAGATAGTGATTTAGACTTATTTATCACTTGATAAAAATTCTTATACAAACCCAAATCATTTTTTGACATCAATTAATTCTATATTTCATGATCTGATGGCAAATATAACTTTAAAAATATTCTTGGGTAGACAATGGTATTTATTAAATGCGTAATAAGCGTGATTACGTACATAAATCTGTACAACAAGTAATTAAAACTGACATATACTTGTATATGCAAATGCAAATATCAACAGCATAAAATCACAAAAGTAGCAAAACAATAAATATAGAATTTTAAATTAAAATATTTGTTAAAAAATGTGGTTTATAAAAACACAAAATTGACTAGAACACACGCTTTCAACAATTGTTGAACTTATGTCGACTGTTTTGGTCAATTTTTTAAAGTAGAACTCACATTAATCTTCAGTCGCTTTCTCCCTATTAAATTTAGTTTTGTACATTGAAGATTTCATGCCATTCAAAGATGGTAAGTCTTTGTAAACATTTTTTTCTAATATTGTTCTTCATAATTTGTACTTTCTGCCATCAGTTTGTGAACAACTTTTACCAAAAATTACTTTTCAGAAATATTCTTTACAATATTTACGTTATTGTAACTACAAACAATGCATGTTACTTTTGTATACATTTTATGTTCAGTAATAATACAATCAAATGTTTGCTGGATTTTGTTGAGCTTTTTATTGACAACGTTACCATGGTAACTAGTTTCTAGTATATTCCCAACAAGAAATGAAATATAAGAATATACAAACTTCTCGTAGAAAATCAAAAATTACATTGAAACAAGATTCTATTGTTTGTGTTGTTGATCCAGTAAAACGAGTACTTACTCCGAAATGACACAATTGATTTTGTACTGAAAACTCTTCGACCTTTGTGTCGATAACCAAAGACTTAAAGAGATGTTGTTTCATGAAATATCTTTTCAATTATTTTAAAACAAGGTATATGATGCTAAATTGCTTCTTGGACAATAAAAATGTTCAACAGGAAAAACTTATTTTTTGTACATGTATTATTTAATTTAATATTTACGGAATGAAAATAGGTATTAACAAAATTGTGTATAAAAAATGTTAAAATACACAAAGAGTTAGTACATAGCAAATACGAATCACCTACACAAAAAATTCAAATGTCACTACAAGGAATAGCTTAAAAATCGCTGATACAACATGAAACAACGACATATTCACCTGACTTAACCAACTGTATACATTTAATTCAACATATTAACATTAGCTTTGTTCTTAAATTAATGTACTTTCTTCGTATAAAATTTTCATTCAAATTTGATTTTTTTCCAGTTGCAAGTTTACTTCTTTTATTTCAAGAATCGTTTGTTCTCCAATGCCGACTTTTCATTAACTGAAATGGTATCTTACGGTGTATGATATAATTTTCTCTGATAGAAAACTCAAATAAAAACAAAGATAATTAAGACTTTAATTTCTTTTATATATTATTTCAGTTATATGTATTAAATTCATTATTAATAAACAAATCTATATATTTAGTTTTCAATATTGTAGATTTTATGTGAAGATAAAACATACATGTAGGTACATTTATTTTCTAAATTCTACAAAGGTTTTATTTTCGATGAAGAAACATAATGAAACTAAACGAAAGTTGGCTCAATTTCAAACATTGAGGAAATGCAATCTGAATTACATTGACATATTTCTTTTTTCGTATGCACCAGCTTGATATATGATGAAATAATCTCTACGATAGCTCATTTGGTAGATGGTTCGCTCTGCATGTGGGACGAAGATGTTCGAAATGTGGTCTTGCTGATTAAGACATTGAAGAAGTAAATGACTTTTCTTTTGCCAAGCCTTGGGTATTACGGTATATGTCATGGGTCCTTCGGAAGAGACATTGAAACCAATGTTCCGTATAACGGTAGATATGACACGTAAAGCACCTTCCAACACATTGTTTTAGGTGCACTAATAATATAATAAATTAATATTAATATCATTTGACCTAAAGCCTATGATGTTCCAAATTCAGAAATATATTTTGAAATTGAACGTTAAACTAACCATAAAGTGTATGACATAAGGAACAACAAAATATAGTTAAATCCATTTCTCTTTTCAACTCTCGACCAATATAAGGCATTAGAGTTTTGAGCCGATGTGACCTGCGACATAACCATATTTATATTTTCTCTATATTGTGCGACGTACTACTTTTTACTTTAGATATTACTGTGATCATATTTTTCAGCTACAGGAATCTATATTCTGTAAATTTATAACGGCTTATACTGGTAGCACAAAGTAAAGCTTGATAAAGTAAAACATAAATCATATATAGTAGAAATTATTAAAGAATAATGAGAGAACGGTAGTTCACGTTTATTTTGTATTCAGGACGGTTGTTTCTCAAGCATGCTTAGAATAATATCCTTTACTGTCATAGATTTAGATATAGAACGCGTATTTATTATTTTTGGTGAACAGGGGATGGCTCATTGGCGTATTTTTCAATATTTTCATGCAAATTGAACACCATCTTTTTTATGTAATATCTATATTATAAAAAATTGATGGCCAATGTACTTTACGCATTAAAACAATAGTTCCCGCAGTTTTTTTTTTAACAGATCCTGTTATTGACCAAGGAACCTTAATTAAAGTGGCTTGATCACGTGAACGCGGACTGTTTTCATTTAGGGGTATCAATGATTATCACATGCACAGACGGATTGGTACCGATCACTCACCTCACTTACGTGTATCGGTCGGACATTACATCTTAAAGAACTTTCTATAAAGTCCAATAGAGCTTACAGCTTATTGTTCAAAATATTTCCTTCGTTCAAAATATAAAAAAATAAAACTATTTTGTATTCTTGAAAACGACAAAGACATCACACCGATGTCGCGCTGTTAGTTCAATATTTAATTCAATACGTGATTTTAACTTTTCAATAACATTTTGTGTTTTAAAGACTACTGACTGTAACAAATCAAATGGTATTTTGCCTTTTCGACAGTGTTACAATTACATTACTTCTTCCCACTTCTGTTATTTTTTAAAAAAAAAGCTTGCTTCCTTAGATTAGGACTTTCTTGAATAGAACAAGTTTCTTCATCGGAAGATTTATGGTTTGTTAGTAACATTGTCGCCTACCAGGTAAGCGTATTTAGTTTCGAATCTTTTTCTTTTCTTAAGAATTAAGGAGAAAAATGATTCAAAAAAATTATCATAAATAACACATATTTAGATTTTGTTGGCTTTTCGGAACTGATTATAAACCATAAATAAATAAATAAATAAATAAAAATAATTATCGTAAAGTATATATGAATATTAGTTTCACACAATCTTGTGTAAATATTGTGAATGTGATTCTATGTAACAAATAATCAAATATCATCCTATCGACATATATTTCATCTTTATCACCCGTGATTTTGAACGACAACCGATCCTTACTTACGTGACTGGTTTATGAAAAAAAAGTCATAAATGTAAAATTAATTAACAATGGTAAATAACAGGTTATTCGATATGTTGTATATTCAAGTCTATTGTGTCTACAACATGTTTTGAATAAAATTAAGCTCTGACGGTGATTAGATCTCACTAATTGTTGGTTGGCATCGATTCCGACAGTGGTTGCTGTTTTGATTCCGGTCCTTGTCTAGGCTAAAGGAAATGCTTAGTATTATTCATCCCTAAACAAACAATAATTATTTTCCCCAAATTTCAAATCCTCTTGTTCTCTCATATTCCTGTAATTTGTTTTGTCTGTCCAATTTTAACTTTATTTTGTCAAGGTCATGGTAATGTGTTCTCTATAAATGTCTAAACTGCAGGAAAGATATCAATAAAGGCATATTGGTATTAACGACTATCTAAAATAGTTATCAATAATATCCGCTCCTGATAATAAAAACGGTTCTTAAAATAAATTATATATGGTAAAACATAACGAGAAGTAATGGAGAGACTGGTAATTTGTGATAATTTTGTATTCAGATTCTATTATGCTTTTAACATGCCTGGAATAATATCATCCCCCTCGTCGATTTTATACAGTACGTAAATTCTATTTGTGTTCGTTTAATAGTTTTGCTATGCTTCCTGGTGTTGGACGCGCTCATGATTAGGATTCTTCTACTTTGCTTCTAAAATATGTTTTATTAAACATTAAATAATAAACCATTGGTCATCCTATTAAACATACTTCGAACCCCAAGCTGATCCAAAAATTGTTCTTTTATTCTTAAAAATTTGAAACCTACTATATTCTCCTCATTTGAATGTATATCTCGATTGGTCTAATTCAAGTGTCATTGCTTCCTTTTGGTATATTATTTTATAAAGTATCAAATAAAAATCCCCTATCACAGGCGTTTGAATGCATTATTTCATGAAAAATTTAGAAGTAAGTGTTAGCGTACGTTATTCTATATATAATCCTTATATTTCAGTTTATGATATGGAGTTTTACATCAAAAGTTAATAGACTTCTATAAAAAGGTAAATGTTATTTGAAGTTAACGGGCACCTAGGGAATGGATTAAATAAATTATCGCATGATTTAATACGAACTTATTGTGTTGTGAACATTCATATGAAAAAAAAAATTACACAGAATTTAATGAGTAAAAATGTAGGACTTACCTATAACTAGAAATAAATGGTTTGCATCATTTCAAAGTACTTTCATATAATGTGATATACAGGTATTTGATTTATTTAATACTTTGATTATGGTCGCTTCCATGTGGGAAATGACAGGCTTGGCATGTAAAAAGCACGATTTTGGGGTATAAGGACATTTTTATTATAAACCGCGGGAACTGATACGTAACAATGCGTCTTTGACGTAATCGATAGTATCGTAAAATGCTCTGACGTTTTAATATGCGGGTGAACAACAAGGTTCAAAAGAATATAACGAGACTTGTGTATTATTTGTTTATATCATACACATATTTTTTGTCGGATATAAATGTTAATATTCCATAATGTTAATAAAAAATCTTATAAATTATTTAAATTGCTTTTTGATTCGCATATTAAAAGCAAATATCATACAGATATTTTGATTATATATGTAATATTTGGTATGATTATGGTAAAGGGATTCGTACACAATAAACTGTGAATAATACAATGCTTCGTTTATAAATATGTCCAGGCCTCTAATATGTATTAATCATTCCACTCTTTATAATTTTATGAGTAGGTTGTAATATCAAATGCATTAAACAAAATCAAAATAAAGGTCAAATGTCATAAAAACCTCTGTTTAATCATGATATATGTAATATGTTCATCTGAACTACCACACGGCATTTATATAAATTTGACAGTTATAGATTTGTTCAATATAGTTATATTATAAAAAATGTTTCATTATATTTATATTTTTATCACGATTTGAACTTTTATAAGTTTCTGTTGTGTTAGTAATGTGCGACGTGACATTCTCGGCGCAATTGTATATGGCCGGTTGTTTTACAAGTGTTATCATTAAGAGATTATTTATGTTTTTTTTCTCAATATGTAATATAATCATTAAGTTGCGATATATCTGATGACATTATAAATCGAGATCGAGATCGAGTGTTCATCTACCGGAAGATCGCAAATCCACGCTCTTCACATGACAGGATTTCTTTCCAGCACTATTAATTATTTGTAGCTTTCTTAATATCACTTTCGCACTTTTTGTAGAGATGTTTTTGGCGTCACTATTAATTTTATAATTTAACTGTAAAAATATATTTCTATGATAAAAATGCTAATGAAACATTTAAAAAAAACTCAAGTTAAATCACGAGGAGTAACGAGAATACCGCGTGATATCTACTTTTATTATATTTCATTTCAATTTCTCTTATTCTGATTGGTCAAACGCAGGAAGTTAATCTGGTATATTGTTACCCATTCTTATAACCGAAGTGGCAATGTTAATGAAGTCACGCCCCTCCTTAACGACTGGATGGTAATATTGACGACGGGTGTTAATGAAAAAATTACTGCCCACCAGTGCGCCCGTAATCTATCCAGTTCCGTTCTTTTCTATTTCGACATTTAGTTTTTTTTCAGAAACCATACTTTGTAAACAAACAGCTATCAAACCATGGGGTTCATTCATATATCTTATTGCTGAAATAAAAACAAGGTTAGAGTGCTGAAACTAGAAGGACGTCAAATTTACTAATAAAAAAAGTGCCACTTTTGGTTCAGTATGTTATAGTGGATTATCCCACTCGGAAAAAACTTGGTCTCGGGTGTTAATATTCTCCCTTCTTCTCGGGTGTTCATGTCACTGATGAGGAATGATTTTCCGAAGTGTCACATCTGGCACATCAAAATTAAGCAGGTACATGTATTTGTTATAAATTTACTACCCCTGAGCAGGTACCGCTGCTGGTGGAGTAAAACTCCCCAAGGGTATCCATAACTCAGTAGGCAGTACTTTGTGCTGTCAGAAAATATACCATTTAACAAAATTTTCAGCCGTCTTCATTTTTGAAATTTATTTAAAACTAAGGTCTGTTCCCTCATGAAAAGCATTCCTTTGCTGGATTTGAATTCATATAATTTTGGAACTTTAAATCATTAAGTTTTAACTGTTTGGCATATGTTTTTTTAATCTATCAAACTTTTCGGCTCCTAGTGTCACTGATGAGGAATGATTTTCCGAGATGTGCACATCTGGCACATCAAAACTTAGCAGGTATATGTTATATATCTATTTCCCCTCTGGGATAATCAACTATAAAACCCAGTACCAAAGGTGGTATGGTTATTGTATTAATGTATTTTTGTGGGAATACAATATCAATATGTACATGATGACGTCATTCTCCTTTCAATGCCATAATTCAGTTTCTTTTTCTTCCATTTTGGTTTTTAAACATGTAATTGGGTATTCGGGTCATGTGAACCTTACTGGGCATCATTTGAATGCTTGCTGTTGCTAAAAAGTTTCAAATATGTAAATATATTGGACACCATTTTGAATATTACTTGTTTTCTTGTCATTTCTAAAAATCACTTAAAATATGTAGTTTTCTGGAATATGTTTGAATGCTCTTTCAATCACCTAATACAATGGACTTTAGCTCAATAAGCCATCGGTAAGTGGTATGAGTAGGCTGATCAAATAAATTCAAATATCAAGCTATTGATTCTTTTCACCTGAGCTATGTTGGCTTGTTTAATCTAAAATACAGGTAAAACGATAATAATAAAAGTAGATTAAAATGTAAAACAAGTCTATATTAGAATCACGGTATTCAATAATACTTAATAGTAGGTTTATATTGCTACGTTAAGTCTGGTTTTATTTCCATAAAGAGTGTTTATAACGACCAGACTTCTTTGCAGCTTAATAAAAAAATATGCATGGTGTTATTAATGTTTAGTAAGAACGGAGAAAGTCGAGTGCAGTAATGGTGTTTTATGTCCAAGTCAAGTGTATTTTTATTATAATTGCGACCGTTAGTTCTAGATGTCAGAGGAAACATATAATCCGAAAAAAAAGCAGCAGCTTTCTTCAAACGAACTTGCAAACTGCCATACACTCAATCATGCCATTCTGGAGATTCGAATCATAGTTAAAAGGACCATCAGTCGAAAAAGCAACTTTGGATTTTTATGCTTTTAATGCCAACAATTAGCGTCCATTTTTCTTACATTTGAATCATAAAACCATTGGATATATTTTTCGTATTTGGTCACAGAATACATTCTATAATAAGTTAATGCTGTTAACTTTATGCCAGCCTCTAGTTAACAGGAACCAATTTATAATATAAACTACAATTTCTTGCATATTAATGTACCAATTTGCTATACATACCAGGGTTGCTGGATTCCTGAGGTTACTCCAGTTTCCCCTCTTTGATATTAATATATCGATGAAATGTTTTTAATTTATGTTTTCGAGCTTTATGTTTTATTGAGTTTTGCACAGATTAGATGGTTCTCATATAGAAATGACCCCAAAGTTTAAATGGGTTTAATCATCAGTGCTGTTAGTATGTTCCTATCCTGTACTGCTTAAATAAATTTGTTTATTTGTGTATAAACGGTTGTAGTGAAGATAAAGCATTCTTCAAACGAAAGCTATTTTATTCCGCGTAGGTTTGATCGACAAAATGCTGAGCCCTAGAAGTTTGATAAAGTTTGAATTACACATGCGCGTACATGAGGTTTTAAAAGTAATGGGAGTTGTCTTCTAGTTACTTTGATTTCGTGCCAAATAAAAACTTTATCATCAAATTTCTTTCTTTATTTATTTATTTGTTTTCCTTTTCAACATATTACAGACCTTGGGCGTCTAATAAATGTTCCTTGCATACACCAAAATTAATCTTTGCTTATGGAATAGTTCAATTCAATGTACCTTATGACTATAAGACATTTAAATACAATAGATCATAAAATTCAAACAAAGCACATAAGATAATTATGAAAAATAAATAATGAACTTGAAAAAAGTAAATAAAATGTTAAACTACTAAGATTAAACCTTATTTATACTGCTTAGATATCTACAAAATTTTGAATATTTTATTTTATGAAAATGTTAACGTTTGCATATAACAAAGCCAAGGTATAAACTCATTTAGGCATGAATATGGTATGGATTTTGCTACTTTGGAATGTATTTATAGAATAAGTGTCTGTATGGAAACAATATTTTGTGACATCTCTCTCTCTCTCTCTCTCTCTCTCTCTCCTCTCTCTCTCTCTCTCTCTCTCTCTCTCTCTCTCTCTGTTATATTGCTAATTGCGAAATTAATGTTTCTGGCTACAAAATGCTTTTAACTACTGTTTATGATTGTTCACAAGTCTATTTACACCACTTAACCCTCAGCTTGCTCCAATTTAAATTAGAACGAATGTGTATTTTATGTTCTGAATAGCAAAACGCTGTTAGCAAATGATGAAGAAATCAGCAAACAAGTAATCCAAAGTTTTAAGTAGTCAACGTTTATCATTTCGTCGGTTGACAGACATTTCCTGAAAACAATTACTGCTAAATGCGTTTTAACGTTCATCGGATTTTACAGTCGATTTTCTCGGTAAATTATAACCCGATTTATCGCTTTTTCGTTTCATTGTTCATACGGTTAAGTTTAGCGCGCTTTGTTAAATTTTAATTCCAACTTTATCCTTCTATAAATAGTAAAATAACTTCGTCTTCCGCAGTAATTTAACATTGAGAGATTTATTTTAAAAACATTTTCTACGATTAAGGTGATTCAATATGGTCATGTTTTGAAGAAATAATCCTCTGTTTAAATGACATGGCTTTTTAGAATTCGGTTTTTATTTTCTAAGATCAAGTTTTCAAGACTTTAATTTGAAACAAAAATATCTTTAAATAAAATTAAATTAAGGTAAATCAGAAATTACTTTTTTAATTAATATTATTATTATTATTATTATTTTGTATGTTAAACGCCTTATTGCATTTGATCTGGAAGAATTTAGTATCCACAATAAATATCATACTTTCTCTTTCGTCTGTCATTACTCTTTTATTACAGTTTTAACAACTAGTAGTGCATAATATTAAAAGCCTTATAAAAGGTGACAAGCATTAAAAAGTGGCGCATTGATTTTAAAAATAGTGCCAAAACAAAGTTCTTTTATCGGTAATGGAATTGACAGTGGTCTGATTACGATCTTGAGTTTACATTGCTGATGGCAGTTTTTGTCTGTTATCTAGTAAACAGTTACATTACACAATAGCTTCTCCATAGAAAGAACCAGTCATGGCGATCTCGACAAAGCAGATATGAAGACAGTTTTAAAGATAAAAGACAAGAGACGGTTTCTAACATGTGACTTCTGAAAAACCAATAGAGTTAGACGGTGACAAAAAAGATTTTGAAGACAAGTCTGAAAACTTCAACATGTCCATAACCATAAATGTGCAGTGTCTGACCCTCCTTATGAGGGGGTTAAGAAGATTCATTAAACAGCCTTGTCAATCAATAATACCTTATTTTAATATTTATCTTGACAAAGATCTAGATTGTTCTATTGTTGATTACCCCTGTATTTCTAACTTTGGATTTACAAATTGACAGATGTCGAAATCGAGTTTGATATATTCGATTCTTAACTACTAATTGCCTACATAATCCAGTCTACCGACAGGCAATCTTATTCCATGACTATTTTAAGATATAGTATGTGTTCCAATATTAAGTTAACTGAACTCGCTGTAGAAAATTCAATCATAGTTGAACAGTTAACAATATGTCTTTTTTTTCAATTTCTTTTTATTACTGTATAAAATAAGTTCTGAAAATTGAAAAAATGCTATGAAATTAATTACCAGTATAAAACGTGATGACTTTATATTTAAGTTGTTTTCTGTAATATAACAACGTATAAGAGTAATTCTACATGTAGGAAAGTCTTAAAGTGAAAAACAGTAATACGTTTTTTTTTTCTTTTTAAATTATGTTTGTTTTAAATAAATTGATCAAAGAAAGGAATTTAATTTATAGCAGAAACCAAGTAACTGGTTTTTTTTTGAGATATTTTAATCAGAAACTCGCACCAATACCATAGTAGTATTGCAATAATGCAAAATAAAAATACTATAGTTCCTCGATCATACCAAAATATGTTGCATTTTTATAAGACCACTGCGGTAGCTCAGTGCTCGCTTCGTAAGTGGGAGGTCGTGGGTTCGAACCCCGACCGGGTCTAACCCAGGACTTGAAAGTGGGCAGTGACTGTTCTTTCGCCAACCACTCGGCATTACGAAATGATAGTCACGATTCTTTAGGATGGGAACTTGACTGGGACGTTAACAACATCATTACTCAACTCAACTCTTTTTACATACGTTTTAGTTTATAAAACAAAACAACTGTACAAAACTTAAACATTGATTATAGAAATAGACAACGACACTCAACGAGACTACAAGACTCAAATTAAACAGACTCAAGTGACACAGATATTGAAAACGAGACTAAAGTAAAATAGATGACTATGATACGAGACTCAATTGACACATATATTAAGACAAAGAGACTCAGGAAAGCAGAGGTCTTGGCTACAAGACTAACGTGACACAGATTTTGAGACAAAGAGACACAAGGCAGAGGTCTTGGCTACAAGACTAACGTGACACAGATTTTGAGACAAAGAGACACAAGGCAGAGGTCTTGGCTACGAGACTAACGTGACACAGATTTTGAGACAAAGAGACACAAGGCAGAGGTCTTGGCTACAAGACTAACGTGACACAGATTTTGAGACAAAGAGACACAAGGCGGAGGTCTTGGCTACAAGACTTACGTGACACAGATTTTGAGACAAAGAGACACAAGGCAGAGGTCTTGGCTACAAGACTAACGTGACACAGATTTTGAGACAAAGAGACACAAGGCAGAGGTCTTGGCTACGAGACTAACGTGACTCAGATTTTGAGACAAAGAGACACAAGGCAGAGGTCTTGGCTACGAGACTAACGTGACACAGATTTTGAGCCAAAGAGACACAAGGCGGAGGTCTTAGCTACATGACTAACTTGACACAGATTTTGAGACAAAGAGACACAAGGCAGAGGTCTTGGCTACGAGACTAACGTCACACTGATTTTGAGACAAAGAGACACAAGGCGGAGGTCTTGGCTACGAGACTAGCGTGACACAGATTTTGAGACAAAGAGACACAAGGCAGAGGTCTTGGCTACGAGACTATTGTTACACAGATTTTGAGACAAAGAGACACAAAGCGGAGGTCTTGGCTACGAAACTAACGTCACACAGATTTTGAGACAAAAAGACACAAGGCAGATGTCTTGGCTACGAGACAAACGTCACACAGATTTTGAGACAAAAAGACACAAGGCAGATGTCTTGGCTACGAGACTAACGTCACACAGATTTTGAGACAAAAAGACACAAGGCAGAGGTCTTGGCTACGACACTTGTCACACAGATTTTGAGACAAAAAGACACAAGGCAGAGGTCTTGGCTACGAAACTAACGTCACATAGATTTTGAGACAAAAAGACACAAGGTAGATGTCTTGGCTACGAGACTAACGTCACACAGATTTTGAGACAAAAAGACACAAGGCAGATGTCTTGGCTACGAGACTAACGTCACACAGATTTTGAGACAAAAAGACACAAGGCAGAGGTCTTGGCTACGACACTTTTGTCACACAGATTTTGAGACAAAGAGACACAAGGCAGAGGTCTTGGCTACGAGACTAACTTCACACAGATTTTGATACAAAGAGACACAAGGCAGATGTCTTTGCTACAAGTCTAACGTGACACAGATTTTGAGATAAATAGACACAAGGCGGAGGTCTTGGCTACGAGACTAACGACACACAGATTTTGAGACAAAAAGACACAAGGCAGAGGTCTTGGCTACGAGACTAACGTGACACAGATTTTGAGACAAAAAGACACAAGGCAGAGATCTTGGCTGCGTGACTAACGTGACACAGATTTTGAGACAAAGAGACTCAAGGCAGAGGTCTTGGCTACGATACTAACGTGACACAGATTTTGAAACAAAAAGACACAAGGCAGAGGTCTTGGCTACGAGTCTAACGTCACACAGAGTTTGAGACAAAAAGACACAAGGCAGAGGTCTTGGCTACGAGTTTAACGTCACACAGAGTTTGAGACAAAAAGACACAAGGCAGAGGTCTTGGCTACGAGACTAACTTCACACAGAGTTTGATACAAAGAGACACAAGGCAGATGTCTTTGCTACGAGTCTAACGTGACACAGATTTTGAGACAAATAGACACAAGGCGGAGGTCTTGGCTACGAGACTAACGACACACAGATTTTGAGACAAAAAGACACAAGGCAGAGGTCTTGGCTACGAGACTAACGTGACACAGATTTTGAGAAAAACGAGACTCAAGGTAAACAGGGGTTTGGACTACGATTTTCAGGTGACAGATATGACTATATGATTCCAATGAAACAGATACTGATACTATGAGACCTAAAAGAAACACATAATTAGACTACAAGATTTAATTGAAACACAATTAAAACTATGAGATTCAAATAAAATTAGTACTGACACAAATAAAACATATGTTGGTACATCTTAAAATTGTGACCGGGCTACAACGATAGAAAAGTTTCTGGTGGTATGGTTGAAATCTTTGAAAGGCGTGGGTGGAGTAATGGTTTTACGCCCAAGATTCCTTTTTTTTAATGAAGCGGTAAGCTCTGCGATTACTTTGGAAACCACTTATATTCGACAAGCGAGATGACAAATTGCAACACTGGAATCCATCTTATAATTTACTAATTTTTTAGGTGGTGATAGGTATTCAGTAAGCCGGTGTTTTGATTTCTCGGTCACCGAACGCATTTATAACTCGTCGGCAGATTTTAATCAACGGTTTTTCATATCGAAAACGTTTAGAGAAATGAACAGAGTTTCTTGGCAGTATTTTACAGATGTTTCACTGATTAAAATGATATACTATCATATACTATCATTGATAAAAGCAACTTTTCAGCAATTAGCCGTATCATTTCTATTTATCAATGCTGATTTTTCCCTGATGTCTAACAGATCTGTGTTTATAATGTTTAAACCTAGTCATCAAGTCATTTCTATCGCCATTGCCATTGATAAATTATACTATAAAGAAATACCTCACTGCTTAATATAAGTACTCTTTTATTTCAGAAGTCGAACAAATCCCTGTTATCATGATAAACTTTGGCATGGAGTCGAACTCATGCATCATTCTGTCAACACTAATCAATGATCTCCTTTGTTAATTTCAAATAACCAGACATAAGTTGGGACATCAATATATGATTAAATGAAATAATGAAGCGAGTATTAATTTAAACAGATACTTAATGACAATTGTACATGTATTTATACACTATTATTAATCATTTTTACTCAGTGCTTATATATTGGAAAGGTTAATTAAAACTCACTTCTTACAGATGTTACATTTGACTATATTTTACGTCACGAATGACACGTTCCTCGTCAGTTAATCTTAAAAATAACGAAAAATTAGTTATGAACATGCATGTTTTTTCTTGTCTCGATGAATCACCTAATTATCTTAGAATTTTGAGAATTTCTTCGTGGCAAGTCGAATTAAAATAACATGAAATAAGTAGCTGTCATCTTTGCAAAGGATTGTCTTTTTCTTCTTTATTTTAAAAGCTTCAAAACATCAAAACTTAAAAGGTTATACGCGGTCAAGATGAAAGACCTCAAAAACTGTTACTGTGCAAATACTTTAAATAGACTCCTTAAGAAACGCTACCGCGACAAAAAAATTCGCTATTGTTCCACGTGATTATTACCTGTTACGTGTGGATCGAATTTAAAAAGCTTAAGGTTCAAGTCGCGAATCGGAACATCGTAGTTTTAATGGTAAAACGTCGAGTTGAGCGATTCAATATCCAAAAGAAATAATTGTTCCATACAAACAATATAGGTTATAAAGTGTTTATTTTTAACACTATATAAATTATGTTTTTAAAGTGACCAACTAGATGAACAGCATTAATTAAGCACAAGTTTTAAACATGAACGATAACGATAAAACGATAAGATCTATATAAGCATATTATCCACAACTACCCATTTAGGCGTTCATCCGCGCACATTTTGCCATTTATACAACCAGCGAAGTGATGGCTTTATTTTAACAGAGCAACTGCATTTAGTGTTATTTAACATATATATATTTATTATATAGCAATATATGTTTCACACAGAAATAAAAAGATAAACAATCTTTCACAATATCCGTTCAATAACCCTATAACATTACATGCAAAACTAGCGTACTATTAAAGTCACTTGTACCATTTCAGGTCGCAATGAAACGCGGTACCCCGAATTTATTCAGCATGAGAAACGATTTCAAAAGCGCTCCAACGTAATTAATATCGAATTTCTAATTATTTAAATAAACCAATTAAGGTTATCAAATTAATTACCTATTTTCAATTATGACGTAACAAATGCGGCTATAACATAACTACCGACTTAAAGTAGCTAAGATAACAATATGACAACTGGCTGTAACAACTGAGTTTGCATAATAAAATTTTTTATTAACCCGGAAAATGTTTTCTTCAGTTTTCGTCATATATTTTCTTAAAATTAATTGCTTATAATTAATTTTCTAGCTAGGACAGACAATGTTTACCTGCAAAAGCTCAATCCATTCCTCATTTTTTTTTTATTTACATGTATCTAGATTTTAGTAGTACATGGTAAAGCGTGCTTCCCACTGTGGCAAAATGGCAAGTTCCGTTTTTCGTGCGAAATTAAAAAATAAAAAATCAACGTTATTACCCATCAATAATACAAACATCAGATATGGCCATTACAGTTTTTATATAGATAAATATAGTTCAATTCTTATCGTATATCAAAATAAAATAATCAATAAGACCTCACGCGGGCTACAATTCGGGCCAACGAGCTAGATTAATATATGTTGCACAACTTGTTTCTAAATCGTTGTAAAAGAAATAAAGTTTAAATTTAAATTAATTTTGAATTAATAACGCTTTGTAAATAGGTTACTTTATTAATCATTGGTTACCCGTTTTCTTAGAATTTTTTGTTGTTTATAAAAATATACGACCATCTGAAATTAAATACTATTGCAATAAATTAGGTGTATTAAAATAAGGCGTAAGCCACACCCCCCTTCTAGAGCAATTTGTTCCAACACATGGCTGATGCAAATTATAAATTATATGTGGTATGGCTGTAAGATATTCAGATACAAATAAACTATCAGGTTAGCGTCATGCGCCTTATTTGGAACTTTACTAAAATTCATTATTTTATTTTTATATAACAGTTTAAATGTCATACTTTTTCATATAGGGGCTTTAAACCAGAATTTCCAATACGGGCTCTTTAAAAAACACAACTGTAAATTGAATATCTATTTTGACAACAATGTATCTACGGCTACCAATTTAGCACAATTAAAGGGATAATCAATTCAGTTTTGTCATGATAGGGGTTACTAATTGACGGATTCTTACTCTGAGCGTCATATATTTAGTGTTAACCTGCAAGTGTTTTGCCTGTTACACGTCATTCTTCATTTTGATGAATTTTACTTGAAAAAATCACCTGTATCTTAGTAAATTTAAACGTCTAACTTTTGAGGAAAGACGTGCATAATATCATATAAACAATTCATGCTTATTTTATTAATTAATTAACAAAAGAACCTTCTTTATATGATGTATGATGTATCAAAGTCATATGATATTATTTTTATCCTGCATGCAAGTAACTCCTTTTCACCAATTCCACAAACATAATAGCAACAATAGGCTATTTCTTAAATTAAATATAGTTTGATTGATGTAGAGAACGAAATGTCCCTTCATTGTTTATGATTTTATTAAATCTTTTTATTTTCAATTTATTATCCTCGTTTTAACTAAGTCATTCCAATGATAAAAATTACATCATGAAACAAAATAATTCGTTGTCTCAATTACAATGACGCATTGTCACGAAACCATTGTAATTTTGTGAGTTTACCAAATACTCAAGCAAAAGGTGAATCAATTACAAACGGCGTTAAACCACGCCACGTGTATTAGCGATTGTTTAATTTCGTCAAATGGCGAAAAAAATATAAATCAGATCCGGTACAAAACACTACATCATGCAAAATTTACAAATGCTGAAAGAATCTTTCAAACAACTGATTATTTTACGCATCATCGACAGGACTTAGTCTTTTCTCTGACTTCTAATTGCGGGAAAAAGTTCAATATCCGGGGTACCTTTATTATTTAAATCAGAAAATCGAGTTATAATTTTCCCATTGTGCTTTAATATCATTTGCGTGCTTGCTTCAGGAAAACATTTTAGACGCCATACAAATAATTTTAACAATTACCATAAAAGGCAATGTGAAATGACTGATTAATCGGCGACTGCTATAGTTTCTTTGAAAAACAATACTTCATAGTATTTTAAATTTTTAATATGGATTTAAAATATGATCACATTGCAAGTATATCAAATTAACATCTGTTTGTCAATGACATTAAAAACGAGATGTGTGTATAAATTTTAATGACTTCTTTGAAGAGGATTTAAGGTAAAAGAACGTTTCAATTCTAACAAAGAAATTGACCTTAAGAGAAAATTATTACGTCACTAATGGCTGGGAAACAAATAAACCATTTGATTGACAAGAGCGAAGGCATTGTATAACCAGAATTATTATTATTATTCCTAACTATTTAGAAACCAGAAAAGTATCAAACAAGCTCGTTGGGCTGGTTTATGTGCGCGTGATGTCATTTTAAATGTAAAAAAGAAAAACAGAGAAACAAGCGAGAACTTGCAAATCATACAATTTATTGCGTTATTTCAAATAACAATAGATACTAGAAATACTATTTAACACTCTATATTTTAATATTCCTTTAAAAAAAAACTTAAATTGTCCGCGTTCATCGTATTTGCTCTACTTAGAAGTCTAGTGTTTCGCCCCTTTTTCAATGACCTTATTAATGTTGTTTTACATTATCGGCAATTTTAGCTATTTGTGTGTAATTTGTATTAAAATTATAATTATATTATTGTGATTAGTATAGGAATAATCTTAAAGCAATTTCATATGGTTCGTGAATTTGCAATTGTTTCTGATCTGCATTGTACTACTGAGTAATTTTGATAACCTTTTGAGTGCAAGCGCACTAGCACGCAATATTGCAGATAAAAATTGCAGAAAAGCCTGTAAATTATACTTGTACCTAGCCATCTGGTAATGGCATATGACAAGGAAAAACTCTTTTATCATTTGCGGTCGACCGTAGTCGAAAAACAGTGAAACGCCTTCCTTCAGTTAGAAGATTAAATCCTTAGCAACATGAATATAATGCGTGTGTCATTATTAATGTGTCGATTTTGGTAAACACACATGCTTTTGACTACGCTTCTGTTTAGTTCGAAAAAAGCAATAGCTGTGTTAGTATAAAAATAGTTATACGTATTTAACCTTGTCCATACACGTATTTAACCTTGTCCACATCATTTAAAGCTTAATCTAAAGATAAAAAAGAGAAACTTCTTGTTTTAAGTTTTTATCCAATCCTTCAGGCACACAGCAAGGATTATTGGCTTACAAAAGTAATTGTATGGCATCACGCTACAAAGAAGCGGAAATACCTGACTTCATGTATTTATCACGGAATATCTCCACTTGTCACAAACCATAATTGTACTAGATGTCACTTGAATTAACCATGATAAAAGAAAACCTTAAATAATCTTGACAACAGCCATTCCGCTTCGTCAATTCAATATATGTAACAAAATAAAGTATGTTACGTAGTAATGACTTGTTTGTGCTACCCTTCCCGTTCTTGGCGGGGGTGGGGTGTTGAGGCTTCTTGTTGATGCCATACTAGTTTGTCTGTTTATTATTGCGAAATGAAAAACAAATGTAGATCATTTTAGGTGTACATGGGTACAAAAGCAGATAAAACCTTAACACTTACCAGATAAACTCGTGTTGATAATAATGACAAGGAAATTACATGGTGCTGATGTAAAATGCTGATGTAGGCATTAAACAGCAGTCAATCTGACAAAACATTGGCAATCCTTCCCCGATTAATCAAATGTCTGGATTATAAGATTTATTAACTTTAGTTTCTATTTCATTTTTCACCGTTGTGATGCGTCCTTGCAGGCTACAAATATTTCAAATGTTCAATGTGCTGTAAGTTTTGTATTTTATTCGAGAGTCAACCTGAAAGGCATCTTTAATCAATCTGAGTGACGTTGCATCAGTCATTTCATGTCGTTTGACATTCGTATAAGTATTTGAGACAGAAAACATAAGAATTTAGGTTAATTGAGATTTACAGTACTTACTTCGCGCACTTTAAATTATATTGAAATCGAAGTTTAAAACATGCCTTCAGTAATTAAACACAACGTGTAATCTTAAAATAAATCATTGTATAGACACATAGAACTTCGAATTCCGTTTAATGAAAATTTATCTCTTGGAAGATTAAATTACTTGTCAATAGTGTTCAGTATTAGAGAGGAAATAAAAGAAAATAAGATTGTAGAGTTTTGTGAGTGTAAATATCAACTTATATATAAAAGGAAGGAATTCAGTATATCGTTATTGAACTTCAATCTTAACTTCCGAAATTGGTGCGTCTGATATTGAGCTTATATTCACAGATCAGACAATATTCAATATGAGCGATTTAGGAAGGAAATCAAATATCAAAAGAAGACATAAAAAGGTGTTTTTGATTGCATTAATCCGATCTCCAATATCCCCGATACTGCATTTATAAACATGCATATACAATATATATGTGAGTTATGTAATACGTGATGTCGTGTGTTTCACAAAACTTGTTTTGTAGTAGACATTTGTTATATATATATATATATATATATTTGCGCCATGTTATGTAGAAGACAGGGAGTAAAATCTCACGAGAATTAAAAAACCAGTAGTCATTGAACATATTCCTATTCAATCACGATGACGTTGTTGTTGATTAGACTGGTACACCAAACAGACAGATCTCGGTGATTAAGTGTTATATAACACGTGTATAATTATATATAGAGGGAAATGAAACTGCTAAACAAAAGGCATAAACGTGTTCGGATTGCAATTATCCGTATTCAATCATGTCCTGTGATAATTAGTGACGGAAATCATACATATAGCATGCTAAATGCTAGCAATATGTGTTTCAGCTCCAAGACAAATGCAAGATAAATGTGTTCGGATTGAAATAATCCGTTTTTCAACACGATGTTCGTCATTTATTTTACTCTCAATATGCAATATGTCTGTTAAGCATTACTTGTTTAATATAAAGGAAATCAAGCTACATTACATGTTTTTGATTGATGAAACTAATCCAAATTCCAACACTCTAACATGATGTATAACTTTATGACTCAATTTAAATTTGTATAAACCAAAACACCGAGGACTGCAAATTTTTACATTTGTTACAAACATTTCCAAATGATTAAAGATTCGTAGACAAATAAATTTATTTATGATTGCTTCAAAGGGATTATGTTAAACCCGCAAGGAAAAAAATCATACTTCCGTTTTTTATCTGCACGTGTTCCTGTTAATCCACAACTAGGAATGCCTTAAATTCAGTTCTACACAGATCATTATAAATACTAGTATCCAACTTTTATATTTTTCAAAATTGATTAAATTTATTTAACTAGCGCTGATCTAATCTGCAAAGATTTATTATTTTCATTTCAAAATGATACTATATTACTTGTACACCAATAACGTACTTTTAACTGAAAAAATGTTCTCCCTATACCACTATCAACAAGTAAACTGTAAATAATTTCAAACATACCAGTCCAAGATTCACTATCGCATCAAGAACCGTTTTGAGTGTAAATGCATTTTTCATGTATCTGATACGATTTAAATTTGGTAAATTTTTGTCGTACTCTGGTATAAAAGACATGGTGAAAGTTTGAGTAAACAATAAAATATAGCGAAATCCGTATCATATACCATATCAGACTGAGGCCTCAATATCAGGCAAAGGGTTTGAATGTGTTCAAAAGAGCAATGTATACCTAATTAAGTTACTTGTTAAAGAAATATTTTCTCTGCATTTACACGAGAAAAATATTGTAGAAGGGAGTAAAATGCTATAAAATATATTGAAACAAAGAAATATAGAGATGACATGTAATATACGAACTTCGGAACATTGAGGTTATTATTCCCTACGTCTGACCACACAAACAGCGAATACGATGTAAAGGTCGTTAGGTGGATTCTTTATCTTTATTAATTATCATTTTTAAATAATCTTAATTTTGGCATGAAACGTTTTTATTTTAAGAGATCTTTGTTTTTTATATTTAAGAGCTTGCAAATTTGACGTGCATTGTGTGCAAGAACAGTTATGTCCAAAGGCTTTCAAAAGAAAAGGGTGAAAACACTCGAACAATTTATGACCCATATCTGAAAGCGCTATGGTAATAATTTTTTAAATCATAAAATCATACACATTTTTGTGTTTTAGATATACCCTCTCCTTTTGTGACAAATTTGATTTAGTTTATAATCATTGGAGACATTATAACATTGTGAATATCAGTCAAATTATCTTTGATATAATTGAGCTGTTCATTAAGAATCGTTTTCCTTTTTAACAAATGAAAATTGAAAATTAAAGGAAGTTAAAAGCAGATAAAACATGCCGTATACATGGGTTTTGTTTTACATGAAAATTTTTTCTAAACAAATAACATAGCAGCATTTGAGTGGGATTAACAGACACAAACAATAGAAAAGTTTCTCATTCAAAACTAACACACTTATTGAATAAGTTCTTGTTCCATTGTGTTCTGTTTTGTTTTTGTTTGGTTTTGAAACAATTTTAATTGCTCTGATCATTGCATATTTCTTTGTTGCATTATTATTTTTATTAGTATTATTATTATTACTTATGGTGTATATTTGTATGTGTTAGATATTATAAACACCATATTATAAAGCGAAAAAGTCCTGTTTTCAATTATAAAAATGGCGAGTTTCTAGACGTATTAAACACAAATCCGGGGACATTGTTCATCATTATTTTCTTCAAAGTGATTTTAAAGCTTATAGATTAATGTTTTCTTGTGTTTTTGCTTCTTTAGACAAGCAGAAATGACGTATCGTCGAAGTTTTTAAATTATGTTCTTCTGAAATGTCATTCGAATCATAAGCTTTGTTGATGTTTTCGTGAGTTATTTGTTATTCAATGGAGCAGCATGATCAAGACGGCTAGAAGACTATTACATTTCACATTTTATAGGATGTTTTTAAAACATTTTAAGTGTAAGTTTCTGAATTATGATATTAAAATATGAATAATGAGTTTTTTTACGCTTTGATTTAAAACTGTAGATTATATCAACACCATTTTTCTTCCGGCCACGATTTTAAAATTACGCAGATTCAAAGCTTTATATTTTATGCGATCTTTTTTTTCTAGTATGTGTATTTTCTATACCCCATGATAAATTAATCTCCCTGAGGAAATTCTGCAAACAATCCAATAGAAAATCTCTTCTTTTTTCTGCTGAACAAATCCTAGTAGAAAAAAGCTTGAAATGTCGATGAAATTGGAAATACAATGATAATGAACAATTGAGCCGACAAGGGATTATCAAAACCTATCTTGTTTCTGCAATAAATGTTTCATTAAACTAAGATATAAAAAGTTTTCTTCTGTGTTAAAACAAATTATATCTAAAAATTACATGTGTGTCTGAAGTGTGGAGTTATATAACAAACAGACACGGTATATATAAAACACCTGAGTAACACTTTTGCCATGATTATGGCGTGTTCTTGGTGCCTTTGGGTATAATTCAGCTGTATTTTTGATGATAGTAAAAATTGAGGTGATGTCATTATTTTCTCATGTGTCTTTCTAGTTTGATATGATCAGTTACAGCAAAATAAGACCAATATATACTCTCTCTCTCTCTTTTTTTTCGCCGCTTTATACGTTTTACCAATTTTATTTTAGTTAGATAATCCAAATGTTTAGGGTGAACTTTTTAAAAATGATTCATAAGTATCTTTTTTTTTTTAAATAACGACAGCGATTTGACTTTCTCTATAAAGAAATAAAATAAAATATGTTACACTTCCTTGTTAGCTGCAATAAAGATTTATTGGGAAAAAGTCGCGTATGCGATCGTTTAGTAAATAAATAATAAAAATAAATCAAATAAAGCCACTTTACTGAATTCAAACAATTCAAGTAACTACAAACCCGCAATGTAATATAGCATACATGTATTTAAAGCATGTTTGTATCTCTATTTAACAATAGACAGTGTAGCAAAGATTGTGATTCAAAACATAGATGACAACCATTTCTGTGAAAAAGAGCATAATTTGGAGAAAAATGTATTGCTCAGTTTAACCATATTGCGTGTCGAATTATCGCTATATCTTTGTTTAAATATGCTATCATAATCATTTGCATTTTTTCTATAAGTTTTATTGTGACCTGTGATGTTTTGGATAAAATACATATTTCCTTCCGATTGCCTGTTATAAGATATTGAACAAACGACACGTGTTTCAGATCGTTGAGTAATTATTTACCCATAATTCATGATGATATCGTAATCATTACGTAGTGATCGTCTGCTGTTAGTGTTATCAGGTCATATAAATCGTTGCCTAGTTAACTAAACCTAGGTTTATTGCTTCGCAATAATTTAATCGTCTGGGATAAAGATATGCAAACAAATCTCATTAATTTCTCATAATTTCTGATAATCTGTATTAATTTCTGATAGCTCTTTTTTCCTGAAGATTTGTATAACGTGAAATGTGTACCGTGTACATTTCGCTAAATCAACATAAGGTCAAGGTATTTCTAAAGTTTATTATTGGAAAAGGTTTTAAAATTATTTTTTTCAAATCATTTATCTGACCTCTGTTTTTGAGCTGTTACTTTTTTACTTTTCATATGGTAGTGGCCCGCAAGCAGTGTGCCGTGTAGCGTTTAGAACACCCTGACGATGGAAATATTTTTAAGTATACAATAAAAATCGAAACAAATATTTATTTATTTATTTAAAATTCAATATTTTTTTCTTTCATTTTCAATGTATATTTAATTAAATAACACTATAAAATGTGATGGCTTGAATGTTAAAAACAGATTGATAAAAGTAGGTCACAGGAATTGCCTAATGTTCTAGATTTTCTATAATGAGTTCATCATAGGAATTCAATAAGTATTGTAAATATTTTTTATATTTTGAAAAAATATTTATTTTGCGAAATGAAAAACAAATGTAGATCATTTTAGGTGTACATGGGTACAAAAGCAGATAAAACTTTAACACTTACCAGATAAACTCGTGTTGATAATAATGACAAGGAAATTACATGGTGCTGATGTAAAATGCTGATGTAGCATTAAACAGCAGTCAATCTGACAAAACATTGGCAATCCTTCCCCGATTAATCAAATGTCTGGATTATAAGATTTATTAACTTTAGTTTCTATTTCATTTTTCACCGTTGTGATGCGTCCTTGCAGGCTACAAATATTTCAAATGTTCAATGTGCTGTAAGTTTTGTATTTTATTCGAGAGTCAACCGAAAGGCATCTTTAATCAATCTGGTATCAGTCATTTCATGTCGTTTGACATTCGTATAAGTATTTGAGACATAAGAATTTAGGTTAATTGAGATTTACAGTACTTACTTCGCGCACTTTAAATTATATTGAAATCGAAGTTTAAAACATGCCTTCAGTAATTAAACAAACGTGTAATCTTAAAATAAATCATTGTATAGACCCATAGAACTTCGAATTCCGTTTAATGAAAATTTATCTCTTGGAAGATTAAATTACTTGTCAATAGTGTTCAGTATTAGAGAGGAAATAAAAGAAAATAAGATTGTAGAGTTTTGTGAGTGTAAATATCAACTTATATATAAAAGGAAGGAATTCAGTATATCGTTATTGAACTTCAATCTTAACTTCCGAAATTGGTGCGTCTGATATTGAGCTTATATTCACAGATCAGACAATATTCAATATGAGCGATTTAGGAAGGAAATCAAATATCAAAAGAAGACATAAAAAGGTGTTTTTGATTGCATTAATCCGATCTCCAATATCCCCGATACTGCATTTATAAACATGCATATACAATATATATGTGAGTTATGTAATACGTGATGTCGTGTGTTTCACAAAACTTGTTTTGTAGTAGACATTTGTTATATATATATATATATATATATTTGCGCCATGTTATGTAGAAGACAGGGAGTAAAATCTCACGAGAATTAAAAAACCAGTAGTCATTGAACATATTCCTATTCAATCACGATGACGTTGTTGTTGATTAGACTGGTACACCAAACAGACAGATCTCGGTGATTAAGTGTTATATAACACGTGTATAATTATATATAGAGGGAAATGAAACTGCTAAACAAAAGGCATAAACGTGTTCGGATTGCAATTATCCGTATTCAATCATGTCCTGTGATAATTAGTGACGGAAATCATACATATAGCATGCTAAATGCTAGCAATATGTGTTTCAGCTCCAAGACAAATGCAAGATAAATGTGTTCGGATTGAAATAATCCGTTTTTCAACACGATGTTCGTCATTTATTTTACTCTCAATATGCAATATGTCTGTTAAGCATTACTTGTTTAATATAAAGGAAATCAAGCTACATTACATGTTTTTGATTGATGAAACTAAT
The DNA here is from genome assembly GCA_029721355.1 of Tegillarca granosa. Lineage (NCBI taxonomy): Eukaryota > Metazoa > Mollusca > Bivalvia > Arcoida > Arcidae > Tegillarca > Tegillarca granosa. The sequence goes on along the minus strand of CM056611.1, from coordinate 7,511,580 downwards.
CCAAATTCCAACACTCTAACATGATGTATAACTTTATGACTCAATTTAAATTTGTATAAACCAAAACACCGAGGACTGCAAATTTTTACATTTGTTACAAACATTTCCAAATGATTAAAGATTCGTAGACAAATAAATTTATTTATGATTGCTTCAAAGGGATTATGTTAAACCCGCAAGGAAAAAAAATCATACTTCCGTTTTTTATCTGCACGTGTTCCTGTTAATCCACAACTAGGAATGCCTTAAATTCAGTTCTACACAGATCATTATAAATACTAGTATCCAACTTTTATATTTTTCAAAATTGATTAAATTTATTTAACTAGCGCTGATCTAATCTGCAAAGATTTATTATTTTCATTTCAAAATGATACTATATTACTTGTACACCAATAACGTACTTTTAACTGAAAAAATGTTCTCCCTATACCACTATCAACAAGTAAACTGTAAATAATTTCAAACATACCAGTCCAAGATTCACTATCGCATCAAGAACCGTTTTGAGTGTAAATGCATTTTTCATGTATCTGATACGATTTAAATTTGGTAAATTTTTGTCGTACTCTGGTATAAAAGACATGGTGAAAGTTTGAGTAAACAATAAAATATAGCGAAATCCGTATCATATACCATATCAGACTGAGGCCTCAATATCAGGCAAAGGGTTTGAATGTGTTCAAAAGAGCAATGTATACCTAATTAAGTTACTTGTTAAAGAAATATTTTCTCTGCATTTACACGAGAAAAATATTGTAGAAGGGAGTAAAATGCTATAAAATATATTGAAACAAAGAAATATAGAGATGACATGTAATATACGAACTTCGGAACATTGAGGTTATTATTCCCTACGTCTGACCACACAAACAGCGAATACGATGTAAAGGTCGTTAGGTGGATTCTTTATCTTTATTAATTATCATTTTTAAATAATCTTAATTTTGGCATGAAACGTTTTTATTTTAAGAGATCTTTGTTTTTTATATTTAAGAGCTTGCAAATTTGACGTGCATTGTGTGCAAGAACAGTTATGTCCAAAGGCTTTCAAAAGAAAAGGGTGAAAACACTCGAACAATTTATGACCCATATCTGAAAGCGCTATGGTAATAATTTTTAAATCATAAAATCATACACATTTTTGTGTTTTAGATATACCCTCTCCTTTTGTGACAAATTTGATTTAGTTTATAATCATTGGAGACATTATAACATTGTGAATATCAGTCAAATTATCTTTGATATAATTGAGCTGTTCATTAAGAATCGTTTTCCTTTTTAACAAATGAAAATTGAAAATTAAAGGAAGTTAAAAGCAGATAAAACATGCCGTATACATGGGTTTTGTTTTACATGAAAAATTTTTTCTAAACAAATAACATAGCAGCATTTGAGTGGGATTAACAGACACAAACAATAGAAAAGTTTCTCATTCAAAACTAACACACTTATTGAATAAGTTCTTGTTCCATTGTGTTCTGTTTTGTTTTTGTTTGGTTTTGAAACAATTTTAATTGCTCTGATCATTGCATATTTCTTTGTTGCATTATTATTTTTATTAGTATTATTATTATTACTTATGGTGTATATTTGTATGTGTTAGATATTATAAACACCATATTATAAAGCGAAAAAGTCCTGTTTTCAATTATAAAAATGGCGAGTTTCTAGACGTATTAAACACAAATCCGGGGACATTGTTCATCATTATTTTCTTCAAAGTGATTTTAAAGCTTATAGATTAATGTTTTCTTGTGTTTTTGCTTCTTTAGACAAGCAGAAATGACGTATCGTCGAAGTTTTTAAATTATGTTCTTCTGAAATGTCATTCGAATCATAAGCTTTGTTGATGTTTTCGTGAGTTATTTGTTATTCAATGGAGCAGCATGATCAAGACGGCTAGAAGACTATTACATTTCACATTTTATAGGATGTTTTTAAAACATTTTAAGTGTAAGTTTCTGAATTATGATATTAAAATATGAATAATGAGTTTTTTTACGCTTTGATTTAAAACTGTAGATTATATCAACACCATTTTTCTTCCGGCCACGATTTTAAAATTACGCAGATTCAAAGCTTTATATTTTATGCGATCTTTTTTTTTCTAGTATGTGTATTTTCTATACCCCATGATAAATTAATCTCCCTGAGGAAATTCTGCAAACAATCCAATAGAAAATCTCTTCTTTTTTCCGCTGAACAAATCCTAGTAGAAAAAAGCTTGAAATGTCGATGAAATTGGAAATACAATGATAATGAACAATTGAGCCGACAAGGGATTATCAAAACCTATCTTGTTTCTGCAATAAATGTTTCATTAAACTAAGATATAAAAAGTTTTCTTCTGTGTTAAAACAAACTATATCTAACAATTACATGTGTGTCTGAAGTGTGGAGTTATATAACAAACAGACACGGTATATATAAAACACCTGAGTAACACTTTTGCCATGATTATGGCGTGTTCTTGGTGCCTTTGGGTATAATTCAGCTGTATTTTTGATGATAGTAAAAATTGAGGTGATGTCATTATTTTCTCATGTGTCTTTCTAGTTTGATATGATCAGTTATAGCAAAATAAGACCAATATATACTCTCTCTCTCTCTTTTTTTTTCGCCGCTTTATACGTTTTACCAATTTTATTTTAGTTAGATAATCCAAATGTTTAGGGTGAACTTTTTAAAAATGATTCATAAGTATCTTTTTTTTTTTTAAATAACGACAGCGATTTGACTTTCTCTATAAAGAAATAAAATAAAATATGTTACACTTCCTTGTTAGCTGCAATAAAGATTTATTGGGAAAAAGTCGCGTATGCGATCGTTTAGTAAATAAATAATAAAAATAAATCAAATAAAACCGCTTTACTGAATTCAAACAATTCAAGTAACTACAAACCCGCAATGTAATATAGCATACATGTATTTAAAGCATGTTTGTATCTCTATTTAACAATAGACAGTGTAGCAAAGATTGTGATTCAAAACATAGATGACAACCATTTCTGTGAAAAAGAGCATAATTTGGAGAAAAATGTATTGCTCAGTTTAACCATATTGCGTGTCGAATTATCGCTATATCTTTGTTTAAATATGCTATCATAATCATTTGCATTTTTTCTATAAGTTTTATTGTGACCTGTGATGTTTTGGATAAAATACATATTTCCTTCCGATTGCCTGTTATAAGATATTGAACAAACGACACGTGTTTCAGATCGTTGAGTAATTATTTACCCATAATTCATGATGATATCGTAATCATTACGTAGTGATCGTCTGCTGTTAGTGTTATCAGGTCATATAAATCGTTGCCTAGTTAACTAAACCTAGGTTTATTGCTTCGCAATAATTTAATCGTCTGGGATAAAGATATGCAAACAAATCTCATTAATTTCTCATAAATTCTGATAATCTGTATTAATTTCTGATAGCTCTTTTTTCCTGAAGATTTGTATAACGTGAAATGTGTACCGTGTACATTTCGCTAAATCAACATAAGGTCAAGGTATTTCTAAAGTTTATTATTGGAAAAGGTTTTAAAATTATTTTTTTCAAATCATTTATCTGACCTCTGTTTTTGAGCTGTTACTTTTTTACTTTTCATAAATAAAATTTTAATCGAATTATACAATTTTTTTACCCATTTAATATTTTTAATCATTATTTAGCGAATACCCGTACTTGTATGTATTATATGCCACTATTTAAAAAGAGATAGAACAGACCTTTTTTTAACCAATAAGGTGGTAAACATATTTGAATTTTTAATTTTATACCAGGTACAAAAAGTGTTCTTTGCATATAGCGCCAGAGAACAGAAGTTATCGTCGGTGACGTCAAATTATTTATTGTTCATAGACTTGATATGACAAGATTTTTATCAAGCCGTACCGTATTTTTGTACTTGATAATCGCAAATTTACGCTGATATCATGACGAAAATAACACACTATAACGAAGAAAAGCTGGATGATGTTTTACCCTGTTCCCTTACCAAAGTAAGAAGTGCATTCAGTTATCTGAATATTGAATATTCAATTGGATGATGTGTTTCTCCGCTGACAGCCAAAGTAAAATGAAGAATATGCAGTGATTTCAATATATTTTTACCTGATTTCTTACTTTATTTGTGTTGTGGCATGCTGCCAGCTACTTCAGCTATTATGTAAATTACCAATACGCGAGAATATCATTAATAGAGAAAATATGCAACTTCGTTTGCTAACTGTCGATGGTGTTCTTTGGAAACGGATTTTCAACATTCAACAACGAACTGTCTCGATATAAGTAAAAAAAATAGTTAAGAATTGACTGTCATTTTTTCCTGGGTTATCAAGGAATGAACCAGATTTTAAAACTAGCAAATCTGATGAACTGCAAAGCAGTTCATTTTAGATTTACCAGTTTTAAAATCTGGTTCATTCCTTGATAACCCAGGAAAAATTGACAGTCAATTCTTATATTTATAATATTTTTCATAACATTCTTTTTACAAACTTCTCGAATGCGTCATACAAATAAGAAAGAAAAACCGAGATATACCGAATCTGTCGGCATTGTAAACATTCTGGGAACAGCCAATATGTCAATCAAAATAATTCCCGCCTTCTCACTGATTGTGTGACGTAATAGACGGCTTAAAAAATAGTACGCTGGAAACAAAAGAACATTTCATACAATTTTATTCGAATAGACAAACAAAGTTACAAATTCATATTGATTGTCAAATTACAGCTATTAAACGTTGAAATTGTCAAAAATCCCGATTGTATGTATGACAGGGTATTGGAAACACCAATGGCGACGTTTTGTTGGACTGGGTTGTGCACAGGTCCGAGCATGGAACCATCACGTGATTATAAGTTGCTGGTAGAGAAGAAGAAGCATGGTCAGAGACAGAGGGAATTACGGCAGAAGTATTACCAGTAACAGTTGATGAAAGAAGCGTCGCTGCGAACTTAAAGCATGTTTTTGCATGGTCGAACAGTCGCGAGAGTAGCTCCTGACAGAAGCCTCATTACGACGACCGCTCATAATCATTATCTGTCTCTCAACACCGGCATCGCTCATAGCTTGTATGGTAGTGGCCCGCAAGCAGTGTGCCGTGTAGCGTTTAGAACACCCTGACGATGGAAATATTTTTAAGTATACAATAAAAATCGAAACAAATATTTTATTTATTTATTTAAAATTCAATATTTTTTTCTTTCATTTTCAATGTATATTTAATTAAATAACACTATAAAATGTGATGGCTTGAATGTTAAAAATAGATTGATAAAAGTAGGTCACGGGAATTGCCTAATGTTCTAGATTTTCTATAATGAGTTCATCATAGGAATTCAATAGGTATTGTAAATATTTTTTATATTTTGAAAAAATATTTATTTTGCTATAACGTGAAAAAACTTGAAAAAGGAAGGAAATATCGAAGTATGTACGTGGTTTTGTGAGATAAAAACAGATAGCTAAAAATAGGTCAGTTAGGGAAAAACCAGCATTTATATTCATGCGCGATGTGTAAAACCGATGTTTATGCGAATAATGAAAACAAAAATCAAACTGGGTTCAAGGTAGAAATTATTTTTCCTATTGTAAATATTTGGACATAAAACACCATTTCTCTATCCAACTCGTTTGCCACAACTCAATTGAATGGAATTAGCACATTTAAGCCATTATAAACAAAAGCAATAAACGGTTCCTCAACATTTCTATTATTATTAAATGAAAAATCCTGGGCACACATACATCCGGATACTGTTCTAAATAGCTACACGCTGACCTTTTTGTATATTACCTAGAAATGAAGCTTTGTCATTTCATTTTGTTTTTCTCATGAGACCGGTTTTCAATTATTCTTGATTTTCTTAAGCCACACAAATCCTTTTGATTGCTATATAGGAAATGCCTTTATTCTAAAACTTTTAATTATATTGCAGTATAAGTTTTATTTGCACTGTAATCGTTGGGTAATCACCAATGGGGATTACTGGGCGTTTAATTTATTGCGACTTTATGATCGTTCCTAAGAAATCAGGAATCCTATGATTATAAAAATCACCGTTAAAATGATCTTGAAGTGAGTTATTTCCATGACCTTTCTACATCCCTTGGACATTGTAGGATATTGCGGATTACCTACTTTAGTGCTAGGAAAATATCAAATTAAGAAGGAATATATTGCTGCGAAAGTGATAAAAATTTCAGATTAAAAATTTATATTATATATATATTCTTAAAATTATTATTATTATTATTATTATTATTATTTTGGGTGAAACAATAATTGAAATATTTGAAAATTTATCAGACAGGCATGGTATTGAGTTAGTATTTATGCTAAGACCCAATATAGTTGATTAAATTTTTTTATTTAACAGTTTACTATAAGATAAGACAAGGGGATGCTGACAGTTTAAAAAAATAAACAATATTTTATATCACTGTATAATTGTTTGATCTTGTTGCACTTTTAAGTGCATATGTTCTAGGTTTCATAAACCAATGTCAAATTGATCTCTCTCTCTCTCTCTCTCTCTCTCTCTCTCTCTCTCTCTCTCTCTCAGAAATTTGGTATATCTTCATATTATATTTGGTTCCAGATTTATGTATGTATGTATATGGCTATAATACATATTTTATTGCTTTATATTTTTGTAACATAAGCTATAAACTAGTGCATGTTGTTAATTAATTAATTGATTTATTTATTTATCTTTTAATTAATTTTATAGCTCAACTTAATTTTATTGTTTGAAGCATTTCTTTTCGAAAGCATGCAAAACTTAAGAACGTTGTGGTTTTCCTTTATTTTAGAACAAATTAAGTGTAAAACTTATCTAATAATTAAATGTTTAATATTTAAAAACAATTACTGAACGAACTAGAGAGTGTCACAGCCTTAAAAAATGAAAAAGAAGCTATGGAATTGCCAATATCTTTATTTAAAATGAAGAGTACTTGGGAAGTGATGCTTAAAATAACCAGTTGCTAATTGTATTATTTTGGTGACGTCAGAACATAAACGTATCAACGACAGGAAGTTATCCAGGAAGAAGACAATCTAAAATAAGACAGTTATCAACTGGTTATTTCGAGACAATAGCTGGTGCTCCTAAGGCAATATAATGTTCTACTGCCCGGAATAACCAGTTGATAAATGTTTAACTTATCAACATGCCGGGCAGCAGACAGAGAGAGAGAGAGAGAGAGAGAGAGAGAGAGAGAGAGAGAGAGAGAGAGTATGATTCAATTTTTTTGGTATTCATTTCATGCTTACAGCTTTAGTATTTGCAAGTTGTTGTTTGTAAAGTTAGATAAAACAGAGAGAGAGAGAGAGAGAGAGAGAGAGAGAGAGAGAGAGAGAGAGAGAGAGAGACTGCATGTAGTTTTGTTCTTATTTTTATTGTTTGCACTGTATGTAAACAGTGTTGCGTTAAAAAGTGATAGCGGATAAAAATAACGTGCATAGCATGGACAAATGGTTTTGGTATTTATTTATTTATTTATTTATTTATGTAATTATTTTGATTGTGGTATGCATGCAGTTTGTATTATCTAAGAATATTAAAAATATTACCAAGAGTTACAATAATTGTCCTATAAATGTACAATTTACAGTCATTAAAGTTTAATTTAAATTTGAACACGAGTGCTGTTTTACTTTATAAAAAACAACTTTGTGTATGGTGCTACCTCGGGTGCCTATGTACCGATAATCGATGGCAGATTATCGAACATTATTCTTGAGATTTTTTACATTAGCTCCTTAAAAAAACATGTACTTGTAACCAGCAATACGACCACGAACATATTGAATTGCAAAAGAAACAAGATTTAAAACAACATATTTTTTAAACCTCGATCTTTGACAATATGGCATCTAATTGTGTGGGCCTATTACAGTTAAATATATTTATATAATCCATTTTAAATACATGTCACGCAGACGTAAATGCAAGATGAAAGAAAACAAGGAAAATATTAGGTCATTAATTTATCAAACAATACAATTAAAACCGGAGTGTTAACGACATCTATAAAACGATTATTAAACTTAAACAAAAAGGTGAAAGGGGCCTCGGTTGCCGAGTGGTCTAAAGCGCACGCTTACGAATCACAGTGCCTCTTACCGCCTGGGTTCGAATCCCACTCGGGGCAGATCCTAGTGTGAGAAAGTTTGTCAGGTCGCTTGCCGAAGGTCGGTGGTTTTTTCCGGGCACTCCAGTTTTCTCCACCATTACAGAAATGACGGCCTTGAAATAAGTGAAATATTCTTGACTGGGGCGTAAAACACCATAACTCTACTTAAAAAGGTAAAATCAGTAATTCTTGACAACAGTCACTGACACAAGAAGGGACTCGGTACGCACGTTCCAGTCAACGCAAGAAACAGCCGAACTAGGTAAGACAATATCCATACACGCGTGGTAGCACTACTGATCATTTTTATTATTAAACTCATAGAAAAACAAAGGTAAGATCATGTACAGCAGGGAAGTAGACAGAAACCAATTATAACCGAGGCAAGAAATAGAAGTGCAATAGAGCCGTCAAAAAAGCGTTAAATGGTGCATTCTGGCGACACATAAACCTGATATCTGCTAAGACTGTCTGCATAATCAAGTCTGATTAATAAATGCGAAACATAATATTATATTTGTTCACCATAAAATATTTTTATCCCTTTATTTTTCTTCTGTAAAAAATAATTAAAAATAAAAATACGATCTGATTTATACCGAGGCAGTTGCCTTGGGTTTCCTCATAGTTAGCCATGCCCCTGTTCAGTAAAATTAATTTGGCTAACGTTGTTCTTTAAGTAAGTCCAACTTTACCTCAAGCTGACTTACGACTTACTTAAGTTTTGAGCTGAGTAATGGTTTTTTAAACTACAGTAAAGATTTTTTTTTTATAAAAAGGCGATTAGAATTTGGATGATGGAGACAACAGAATTGGGAAAACCTACGTGCTACAAACAGGATAACAAGATTCCTTTCTGATTTATGAGAAAAAGTAAATTTAATGCTTTTTAAGTTCATGCCAAGACAGAGTTTTCATACAAAACCCTCAAACCCTGCCTTTTTAAATATTCTCCATATGCGTTCATGCTTTTAATTACAGAAATTCATTATAAAATATGTTTTTTATGCATAAAAATACTTTAATCTAAAAGAGATTAAACATTTTATCGTTGATGCCGAAAATAAAATACTTAACACAAATTACCTATCCAGCATATCTACTCTACACACGTACGATAATCATACAACGACATAACTAACCTTAGTACAACACCACACCGTTAATTGATCCTAAGTGTTTATGAGATGTAATTAGTACATCATGTTTTTGTTTATATATTATAACTTTATCTTCCTTTATTCCGTTTTATTTGTTTATATTCTAATTAATAAGTGCCAAACAACAAAATTTATATAAAATATAAACAAAAATCGTTTCTGACATTTTCTTTAATCAGCTACAAATCTCAGGATTCCATTTACACATTTTTCCTGTTTGTAGACACGTGTAGTTTATTATACCAAGGCAGAATATTAACGTTTGATGTGTTTATACTTGTTCTGAGAAACAAAAACTACAGATCTGTTCAAAGTTAAACACTTAATTAACAAAAAAAAAAAAAAAACAAAAAAAAAAAAAAAACAAAAAAAAAAAAAAACGAACAAAACAACTCATTTCAGTCGCTCGTTTACTATATTTCGCCCACTGCTAACTTTGTCTCTCATCATACCGACAACTTCTATCCACAGAAATATACGTTCTTTTAGGCACTCATTTTCTTTTTCCTTTATTACTTTAGTAGAATTTCTGGTCACTTGACTACAAGTTGTTCTTTCGGTTACTCATCAGCTTCATTTAAGTCATGGTTACAGTCTTTTAACACTTATCTTTACATACTAGAAACGTTTATGTCCATTTTTAAAAAGAATTTTCATTACCAAGTGCAAGATTAAAGGACTTTTAAAAGCTTTTTATTCTTATTTTGTCTTTTGACTTTCATTTTTCTCCCTTTTCCAACGTCTGTCTGATTCAAAGAAAAGCAATGTGTTGCTTTTTCTAAAATTTAAAAGGCAAAGAAAAAATTTAAAAAACAGAAAAATAAAGACATACAAACAAAAGCGAGTAAGACAAGCACAAAATCTCATGTATGGGGACCACTGATTATTAAACTTATGTCTTTTGACTAGTAGGCCCCACTTTCACAATTATTTTTACCATAAGATTTTCCTGAACTTAAATTTGCTTATACTACCATCCTTATGAATGAATATTATAACATCTTCAATTGGAAAGCTATGTAGAAACTTAAAATCAGTTTCTATTTTTCTGTATTTTATTTTGTAAAGCATTTGTACTTCCTGAAGCTATAGCCAGAAATTTGTAAATTTAAGTTAAGAAAAATCTTAATCAAAAATGATTGTGAATTTGGGGCCAAATAACTTATTTAAAACATGCTTTTTCTTTATTTTTGAGGTCAAAAACGAATTCACAAAATGCTTTTTCTTTATTTTTGTGTCAGATCTACTAAAAGTCACTCCCCACAGATCAGCATGACTCACAATCCAGATTTTAATGCCAGTGGAACATGTGTTATATTAGAAAAACTTTTAATTTGCTTGTCAGAGTTTGGTTTTACGGTATTCCTGCTTTCCTCTATCATCCTAAAACTTATAGTTAGTAAGTAAGTAAGAGAGGGTTTCTCTCGTCGTAGGCAAAAACTGGTTGGCCAGTATAACGAAGTAAGTGATCAGTGATAACTATCGGTACGAGTGTAATAGCACTCGAAAGATCGCCTGAGTGGCAAACTAGTATCATGATTTTTTTTTAAGAGACGGTCGTAAAACACCTTTTAATTTTGGTCTTAACATAAAAACAATGAATATATTTTACTTTCGTTTCAAATACATTTCTAAGAATCATGGAAAGTTTACATCATCAATCATTGTCGAAAATTCCTTTCCGTATTTCAAAAATAAACACCCTGATGAATTTCGTCGAAATCAAATATATACAGAATTTATCATCCTGAAAAAAAAACGACCAATAAGAATCTTTATTATTTAGGCATGAATGTTCTCGCACGTAACTCCTAACCGATGCATTTCAACAATAAAAATACTAGCGACCTTCACAAAAAAATTAATTGAAACTATTATTGTTGACAATTAACTAACAACTTGCTTGTCGTTGAAATTTTAGGAAATTAAATTTTTGATTCAAAGATATAAAAAAAGGAAAGAAAACAATGAAAAAAAATAATAGAAAATTCATTCATGCTGTTTTAGGTTGACGATCACTGATTACTGAAACACAAAATTTATTTTTTGGTCTAATGCACAACATCAGTAGTTGATCTTTACGTCTCTTTGAAAAGTAATTTACAACTTGAACTATTAATACTGTAATCATCAATTGCCTTTCATTTTCAATGAATTATTATCTAAAAAGAAATCGTCTATATGTTATGTTTAAAATGTCTTTTATGTAGGAGAACATGCTGAGCATTATACGTCATAAAAGATAAGGAAATAAAAGTAAATAGAAATTAATGACTAGCATGCTAAATATGAAAATATGGCATCCATAAAGCTGCAGAAATATAACCATGTGTTTGAAATTTTAAATTAAAGTTAATATAATATCACTTTTTATATCATAAACGACTATTTAGTTATCGGTCGCTGTAGCTTTATGTATTTATGAATAAAACTTTCAAGGTAATGCGAATTAGGTACAATTAAAGCTAAATGTAAATATAAAAAATGATAAATCCGAAATTAATGCTGATCGAGCAGAGATATCAACAGCACGGACTGTATTATTGTGATGCACAATTTTGACTTACCACTTTTGTAACAGAAGTCCAATCGAAATCACTCTCAGGACTTACCTTCAAATTATTTAAATCGAATTTAAAACGAAAATATAATTACTTAGAATTTCAATGCTTTCAAACTGCTTGTTTTGGTAAATATAAAAATGCATGATTCGATTTGTAATCAAGCAGAAATATTGATATGCTTTTTAATTTTTTAATTAAAATTTTGCAGTCTTACAAGGTTAATTTTTCATTGTGATAAAAATAAAATTTCAATCTTATTTATAAAAGAAGTTGTATGAAATTACAGCAGATACAGATACGAATATTTGTAAAAATATGCACATGTGTGTATTTCAAAATTAATTTAAAATAACCGTTGTTGATAAACATATTGAATAAAAAACTTTTATGTTATTTTGGTGGTTAGGTAACAAATTTGTGCGAAAAAAACATCAAATTTTATATCTTGTATCACTGTCTATTATAAGCTACAATAATTAAAATTAAGACGACATATAGAATTCCTCATTAAATGAAACTAATGATTGTGTAATTTAAAGCACACCTCTGAACATCATTTTATCATAATGTCAGATACCTGTCTACATTCGGAAGTTTAACAAGAAGCCTGATAGTTACTGTAAAGATCACAACTGATGCTTAATTTATGAATTTCCTTAAAACAAATGTTTTGTTAAATGATATCATCCATCATGGAAGCATGCCGAACAGCTGATTCACAGATGTGGTAGCTGTTTCATCAATAATTTTTTCAAGGTGAGTTATGGTAGATATTTCATCAACAGGACATTCGTGCTGTGGTAGCTGTTTCAATAATAGAACATTCTAGCCGTGCTGCGGTAGCTGTTTCAATAATAAACATTCTAGCCGTGTTCTGGTAGCTGTTTTATTCAATAATATATTTGTTGAAGTTTTATACTACAACTCTTTTAGAATATTCTATTGATTAAATAACTAGACAAGACGTTCTATAATGTTGATCATGTTGTTAATAACTTTTTTAAGATTTTAGTTTTACTGATTGTGACTATAGAAAGTCAGACGATAATATGATTGCCCTTATAAGGAAGAGGAACGTTGTTTGCACAGGACCAAGGTTTAATGCTGGCTTAAGAGCACAGGTTAGACGTCAGTTTAAAATAACATAAACCTAGTTAAAATTTATTTCTGGAGATGGGTATATTGTCTTATGTACTCACCCATCCAAGACTTCCCAAAATGGAAACAAGACTTCTCACGACCTAAGTTACACATATGCAAGGGAAAAAGCTTAAGCCTTGTGTTCCAAAGGTGGACATCCTCCTAAAAAGTGATCAGCAAGAGTCACTAAGAGACAATATTGTTGACGAGTTCATGTTTTATGTTTCTAATCAGAATATTTCTAAATTGTGATGTGCCATATGTGCACATGTCAGAAAATAATTCCTCATCAGTGACACTAGGGGCCGAAAAGTTTGATGGATAAAAAACATAAGCGAAACAGTTGAAAATTAATTAATATAAAGTTCAAAATTATATGAATCTAAACAAGAATTCACACATGGTGGTTATTAACTGCTACCAATATGCAGGTATATGAGAGAGTGTGTAAAATGTAATTCGGATGAGTTAAAATGTCAATTTATTTCAGGACAAGCGTTTAGAGAAGGTACAGTTTGCAAATGATTCTCAAGTTTAATACTGATATGGTTGATGTTATTCGGATTTAGAGAAAAATATGTAAATGTAAACATAAATGTAACTCTTAACTCTAATAAAGTATTTAAGAGACATTTTATGTACAGATTTGAACATTTCGACATTCATTGTCACCGATTTTGATGAAATTTATCATACATATAATTCTTGGTCACCTCATCATGAAAAAAAATTAATGCCTCAATACGCTCTTAGTTGCCATTGAAAAGGCTTCCTAATTTCGAAATTTATGTATAGATCTTAGTCTAATGAAATCGTTGGTGACTATAGTTACTACAGAAAAAATTCTGTTTATCTGTGACACGTATTTGGAAAAAGATTTTTGCCGTTTTGTTACGATAGTTACACGAAAAATATGCTCGTTTTACTGATGTTTCTTTACTCCATTTGTTATATTATTGAATGTTTGAAATATTTTCAATATCAAGGTTAATCAAAATAATTGCAAGAGAACAAATCTTCAAATCAAATTCTTCATATAATAGCCATAAAACGGTTTATCTGCACTGTGGAGGTAAAATTAGTTTTATTTCCGTGGTAACGATTTAAAAAAATCAAAACTTTTCCATAAAATTTAATTTTCCTTGTTACATTTTAAAACGGTTTCAAATTCTTCACTTTAAAATTAATTTATTTCATAGCAACATCGAGTGGTCGTCAATAAAAAAGAGTTCAAAATGTTATAAAAAAGCAATAAAGCAAATAAATTTTAACTATGGATGTTTTCTTTTCATGGCAATGACATAAAGAAGTCAAATTTACAAAAAAAATCATAAAAACTACAGAACGTTTTGTTTATTTAGTAGTTATTGATATAAACTATCATAAAAATGTCATTTTCACCTTTTAAATGTAAAAATTCGGCCTTCAAGGCACGTGGTATTTTTCTCGTACCAATTTACCGAGCAACCAAATTTTGTTGCCTTTAGTTTTGGCTCCAAGTAGAGATGTTATGGGAAATTTAACCAAATTCGATGATTATGCGTGCCGTACTCTTTTCATAAGAGTTTAAATCCTTACAGAAAAAGACTATTGATTTTTTATTTCAATCCATCCACTATAACAAGCATTTTCAACAATTGAAAACACCAGTAAAAAGATTGAGACAGGGGGTGTTGCAAAACATTCCGGGGTTCTGACACCCTTTTCTGATTTAGTCGATTTTGGTAAGAGTCAGAACATAAGTTATTCTTATTTATAAAATTTCAAGATTTGGTTAAACAACATGAACTTTACAGGCTTAATACAGTATAAAACTTAATCCGAATGGTAAAAGGAGTTGTCCGTCTAGTGCGTAGACAGCCGGCAGCGTTGTAACCGAGAATTATTGAGCTGAGTAATAGGGTTTCAAGTCTCAGTCAGAAATATTTCACTTATATCGAGACGTTGCCAGCTAGAGGCGAAAGTGCAGAAATTTTGCCTGTGCCTTGTGCTGATGGCATTATACAGCTAAGATCTTTATCGTGTCATACCTACCATGACACCAGACCTCGTTTATTTTGAGTTCCAATCCGAAAGAACCGTGACTTTCATGTTGTATTACCGAGTTCTTGGTGAAAGAACAGCCACTACCCACTTTCAAGTCTTGGGTCAGACCTGGACGAGGTTCGAACCCACTACCTCCAAGTGCCCAATACCAAGTACCTCCAAGCACCAAGTGCATTATTTGAGCTTGAGGCGTCAATGAAATTGATTTAATGAATGTCGGTTGCATTTGGAGATGATAAAATTGCATTTATATAACCTCGAAAAATTAAGTTGATACGCATTGCTTTTTACATTTTCTTGTTAAAACAACGATTATGTTGACTAAACGTGTTCATTGCTTTCAATCTTTTACATGCCTATCGGCAAACACCGTTGGTTGTGGTTACCTTTCGTCAAAAAGCGTACACTAAAAATCTAATGTAGAATAATATAACAAATGTTTAACGTAATTGATGGCGTTTTTAAGATAATCGATATTTTATAAAAGGTCGCGATAGCTAAATTCTTGATCAGATATATATCAACACGTGAAATCGTGTGAGCGACAGTTTACAACCTAAGTTTCCGTCAAGACAACACGATATTATTTTTAGTATTCAGTTGAAATTTTTGAACCATTGAACAATTTATACAGTTACTGTACCTAATGAATCAGAACGATGTTATTTAGTGGACGTAAAATCAGGAGAAAAGGTTCTCTGAGCTGAAGCAATCTATAATGTTAAATGGTAAGCACTTTCTTAAACAAGACCAGGAGATTGTCGCTTTGGCATCGCACATGATGATTGACGCAGTGTCATATACGCACACACAGAAAAACAGATGTTGTCTTTTATTGGCATCCAACAAGTTTAACTGCTTCATATTCGGTTAAGATCAATGGAAAAGTATACCGTTAAACGTTGTTTTCAGCCTTTATGCTCTTGCATAAATGTTGTTTCAGTGGTATAACTAAACAGTAAAATATCGATATAGCAAGTGAATGACAGTTGTCGATACTTTATCAATGGTACAGGTGGTGGCGCCAGTGGTGAAGCAAAACTTAATGAATTCAATAAAACTAATCCTCCTCTAATTAAGTCTGGTTGATTGAGAGTGGGCCTCGGTGGTCAAATGGTCTAAAGCTCAGACTAATGGATCACAGTGCCTTCAACTGTCTTGGTTCAAATCCCACTTGGGACAGATTCTAGTGTGAGAAAATTTGTCAGTTCGCATGTCGTAGGTCGTTGTTTTTCGAATCGAATGCATAACATGTCAGGTTCATACCTAATGTGCGTTAGAAAATATGGTTGGCAAGAACTATGGTTGCTGAACGTTAAAGAACACCGTACCCTGATGTTGAGGTAATCCATTAGCTCAAGTCGCAAAGCCTGAGATTGCAAAGAAAACTGAAAAGGTCATGAGAATTTAGTAGTTTCCAAAGGAAAGGTACACCGCTACCAAAAATCAATAAACCTTTTCCACCAGTTTCGACTCAACTCCAAAGGTTGCAAGTAAGTATGCGTCGGAAAGTGGTTAAAGTTGTAAATAAAGTAAGTTCAATAGTGTAAAATGAGTAAAAGTAAAGGAAAGTTCTAAACACAAAACACTATTTCTAAAAATACTGCTGACATGACGCAATTATCATAAAAATTTTCAAGCTCTACGCAACAGACAAAAAGGACCTTGAATTACACATGTATTTCACTCCAAATTATTTAGATAATTTTAACTCCGTCCAGAAACGATAGTCCGATTAGTGAAATTGACGCTTAATAACGTGTCATCTAACATGCTTGGCTTTAAACGAATGTGTGAATAACATGTTTACAATTGGAAACTAATTTCACACATTTTCTGGGTCTTCAGATTCCCGTTTTCTTATAGAACAGAGTTTAAAAACCAAATTTCACACTTTTAAAAAGGTCTGTTGTCACGTTTTCCTTTGCGTGTAATCTCATTTCTCAAATTATGAAATTTTAAAATCCTCGGGGAGTGTATAAGTAATAATTTCATTTTAAGTCTAAGGCTATTATTCTTACATTGGTATTGTGTTAAAACTTTTCAGATATTTTATCTTTCTTTTCTCGAAATTCGAGATGCTACATAATGTTTTAAATACATTAAATAAATGAATTTCCCGTATCAGTTTTTGCCATTTTATGTAATGGTTACATAATACAATGTATTTACAACAGAAGCGGTTGTACATTATTATATTGTTAGAAATATTAATATTGTCTAGTCTAACAGATCCCAGTTTTGACAAGCATTCACTCGATTGTACACTCAACTCAAATATTCCGAATTTTCTTTCATAAATATTTAAAAAATAATAAGTTTTACGAGACAATGTGTTGTTATATTAACAAACCTACATTTTAAATTTTAAATAAAACGTTAGATATTATACAATTATTGTCTGTGAATGAGGTCAGTACATGGTTCTATGGACTTGATGCAACTAATATTCACCGAGGCCGAAGGCCGAGGTGAATATTGGTTGCATCAAGTCCATAGAACCATGTATTGACCGATTTCAAAGACTATAATTGTTTTATTATATGACAAATAACTATTTGCCTATTTCAAGTGAAATTAAATAGATTCCACGCAATACAAACAATACACAAAATGCCGTCTCCTCCATCATGACTGAGCAACTCAACGGAGTAAATAAAGAAAATAATTGGATAATTTTGTTGTGACGTCATTGAGGCTGAAAAGGGGTCTGAACCAGTTCGGACCTCATATTGTTGACCGCACGTGCATTTAGACAAGCAATACACGAAATAATTAATGACATGTGACAGTATGACGAATCATAGTCATATAATAATCAATTTTATCCGTGTAATGTCTTAAAAATTGACAATTCAAATGTTCTTTAATTTGAGTTGAGAGTATTCAATTAAGTAATGATTTTAAAACTTAGGCCGGATTTGTTATTACTGTTTTTTACTTCAAAATTTAACAGATTATCTCCACAAATCTGAATATTTTACAAATATTTTCATGTTGACTGTTTTTCAGAAGGGCACTGAAGAAATTTAAAAACATTTCGAATGAAACCACAAGGTTTTTAATTAATTAAAAGGATAATGCATTGTGGGCTTTGGTGCGCAATATACATGAGTTAGAAATTTGTTATTAATTTTTGAACTTATCTATTTTATATCATAGGAAATCCGTGGAGCGCAAGTTTAGTATTTTAATTGTAAAATGGGGGCACTGGCCTACAAATTAACATCCTTCTCTTTTGGGACAACAGTTAATCTCGAATGTCACAAATGTATGTGGTTGCTAAGGAAACTGTTTGCAAAGGGACGACCTTTAACCTTAACTTTTATAGTCTTTAATTATTGACTCCATGGCACTTAAGATAAATATAAATGATTGATTAAGCCAGATTGATTATATTCAATGGTCTTTGATCTTTTTCTTTTCAGCATTTATGACGTAAAACAAACCTAAACTCATTTCATTTGTATGTATAAAATTAAATTGAAATTAAAAAACTGATTCAATTACATGTACTCATTATTTAAAGACAAACTATAACAGTAAAAATATCACACACACACACACACACACACACACACACACACACACACACACACAGAGAGATATGTATATATATATATTTACATGACATTTTCCTTCAATTTCTACCCCAAAACTTCAACAAATTTTTAAGCTTAAGTGAAAATTATTAATCCTGTTTAAAAATTTTCATCTTATGCTGAATAAACTAAGTTTTTTATGTTTATAGTTCTTGACAGTTAACTTTGACTCTTTAATAATTTTACAACACTTAACAAGATGCATGTATTAGTTAAAATATATATATTTATATCATCATCATCATTTTTCTCTGTGTCAAATTTTTAAGTAAATATATAATACAAATACCAGTTAAATTTTGATGTGTCAGATGTGCACATTTCAGAATTCATTCCTCATCAGTGACAATAAGACCGAAAAATTTGATACATAAAAAATATAAGCCAAACAGTTGAAAATAATAAATCTAAAGTTTCAAAATTATAAACATCCAAATCCAGCTAAATGTGACCTTGTCAAAAAAGTCAAAGACATTATTTTTTCAAGTTAGTGTGATTTTGTCAAAAGGTCAAGGACATTATTTTATAAGTTAGTATAAGTTATATCAAAAACTATTTGCCGAGGTTAAAATACATGTTTATATTATAATTACATCCTTATCACTCATAATCACCTCTAAAAAATCAAAACTACTGACCACAACGATAACTATGATACGGATCTTACAATTGCTTTTGTATGGTATTTTTTTTGGGCCAGACACTGGAATAGATAACTTATTGTAACAATACAGAAACCATATCAATATCCTGAGCAAAATAAATTTGCAGCTAAATAACGTGTATAAGGTTATCACCAGACAATAATTTTTGCAGTAAGTCAGAAGCTGAAACAATTTAAAACATTTTAGAATTTACAGCCACTATAAAGACAATTTGTTTTTATAAAACTTACAAAAAAAATCTTCATGAGGTTAAAATGGACTAGAATTGGTGCCAGAACATCTCAAATGTTTTACAATAGAACCAACCAAAATTATAATAAATCATTGTTATTACGCTCTGTAAAAAGGATTTCAGCTTACAACATAATTACCTATTGCGACTACAATTAACCAACAATATACACACAAAGAGCACATGACACAAATATAACTACACAAAGGTGTCAGAACAGATATGAATAATTCATTGTCTTCAAGTCATTAACAACAACACTTAAAACGCATGTTGAATACATACATTATGTATTAATGAAAGATAGCAGTTTTAAGAGGTTTATAATGTTTTGTTTCGCTAGTGACATTACTAAAGCGGTAAGCGCTTTTATTTGACATCATTTTAGAAAGGACACTAGCTAACAGGCACTGTTATAAAACACAACGAATACATAACCGTTGATTCCGTTCTACCCCAGTATTTCATCCACCCCTTTTTGAAATTAAAATCTTGAGTACTGATTCTAAATTCGTAAGTATCGTTAAGGGTGAATATTGTGTATATCATCGAGGTATTTTTTTAAAATTAAAACTTTAATACAATACGATTCTATTTTTTTTTTTAAATACTGCACACAAATCATTGACGTATACTATCTATAGAACAAGCCGCAATACAATAATAATAATAATAATAATAATAATAAATAAATAACAAACAAAAAATACGAATATTTCAGACAGCCAAAATAATACCTTAACGTCGTTAATATATTGAAAACTTGTTAAATCACTAAGGTGTGTTTTACAAATGATTTCTGTAAAGTCAAATCTTAGTTAAAGTTTAATATTGAAAATGTGGCCATACAAATGCATCATCACAATCGGGTTCAAAATATATCATTTTTATGCTACTGATTTTGAAATTCATTGATGTAGACGGCAACAAGACATATTGACAAGAGTTTTTCTACAATAAAAGGGTCTCATACGAACTTATGTCACTCAAATGGCAATTTATTTGCATTTATATACTAGAAAAAAAAACATGTCAGGTCCAATTTTTATTACGCATAACCTAAAGTTTTTTCACAAATAATATTATTCCATTTGGCTCCTTGTTGTAGAAAATATTTCAAATTGTAATTTCCATCAAATAAACATTTTAACATTGGTTTGATGTTTTTAGGCCAGGAGGTTTCAGAAGTGAAAATATATATATATTTTTTAATATCAAAGTACAATAATACTACAATTCCCCGAAAAAGTTTTCTATTAAATATTTCATCTATGTTAAATGGCTATACATTATCTATATATCCAATAGACAAGTCAAAATCATATATATATATATATATATATATATATATATATATATATATATATATATATATATATATATATGTTTTATCATCATAGTTTTCTAATTATTTCTAATTTCTGGCAAGTCGTTTGAGACTTGTAGATCTTGAAGGAATTAAAATTATAAGGAAAGACTCAATTTGTAATCTACAGCAACTAGAACATTCATCACCAAATATCATTTCATTTTGCTCAATCGTTTATGAGACGGTTTGTGTTCGAACGTTTTCACTGGCATTAAGCTGGGCTCTATCCATATGTGCAAAAATTATATAATAAAGGGTAGAGGATCACGTGAAAACGTATTGTTTGAAAAAGCCATTGCAACAAATAACTCATAGCACTTAAGAGACAACAAGAGAAGAACAAATGACAAAAATGTTAACAAGTTATTATAGAATCTTTTTTGGATAAAAAATGAATTTATTGTTTATTTAAGTCTACTTGTAAGGTAGTTAACTCCTGGAAAGCCATATCTACCTCCCTACTTGCAACAGATTGTTATAAATTGCACAGAAAATTATGGGAGGGAAAATTTAAAAGTTTGAAATAAATTATGTGCTTTAAACATGAATGTTGGACAATGGATTTTTCTTTTGTCCATTTTGTAAGTGGTTTGAATGAAACAATATCTTCTTCATAAAGTGGCAGGTAAAAACCACTTCCTAGGCAGCTAACAATAAGACCGACCCAGTTCTCCAAGAATGCTTGTCCGATAGAACTCTAGAATGTCACTGGTGGAAAATTTGCACATAAAAAATTAAAATGTATGACCAATTGAAAGGAAATTTGGTATGGAAAATCTTTGGATGGTAAATTTGAAAATTGTATTCGACATGTCCCTCCGAAATCCAAAAAAAAAGCATTACGAAACAAACATCAGGAATAAAAACCATCAAAATTGTTTAATTGATTGATTAATTGATTTTATAGATTTATTATTTATTTATTTATTTATTTATTTATTATTTTGTAAAACATGTGTTAAAATAAGATTTTCCAATATAAGGTAATACATTTTGACATTTATTTATGGTATATCGATTAACATTGTTAAGTTTGAGGCATCAACGGCTTTTCCTCTGCTAATATTGTTTTTATGATTGTCAAGTTTCCTTTACAGGAAAATCCAGCATGACTATCAGAGCTAAAAGCCAATAGTTTTGTGTGACTATAGCTAACAAAACTAACAACTTCAATTTTATTTCTGTTTAAAATTATTTTACAACTGAAGGTTATGATTATTGAACTAACCGAGGTAACCAGATAAGGCGGTTTTGATTATACAACTGATGTGAAATAGATCACTTGAGGTTTATATAAAATGCATTAAAGTAATAAAGTAATGGTGTTTAACGAACAAGTAAGAAGTATATTGCTTATATTAGTTTTTCTGTTCAGGAATGGAGGGGGAGAGTACAGTTTCGGGTGAACTTACATACTTTACAAGCAAACTAACAAACTTTATCAAATTAGGAGTTTTCGTCTAAAACAGACGCTGTGTTCCGCAAGCGAGCACGGTAAACCATTACATGAATGGCTTTTAAATGTGGATATACAAAAATGGTTTTACAAAACTTCGCTATTTCCAAATATTATTTAGCTTTTTTCATTATATGTAAAATAATTGAAGTTTACAAAGCAAGTCTCTAAAATTATTTGAAATTCATTTAGTTTAATATAAACCGTTAGTGATGTCGTTTTCAAAATGGCGTCTGCCTTAAGGTTTTAATTTTTTTACAAATGTTTTGTTATAATGAAAATTACCAGATTTTTCTGATTTTTAAATGGGATTTTTAAAAAATCAGGATGAGAATAGAATTAAATAAGTTTTTTTAAGCTTTTTTTTATAAATGCCAAAACAATTCACCACAGGGATTTATAGGAATAATTTCATCGAAAATAAATTCCGAATGTAATACAAAACAGTATGCAATCAACACGTTAAATAAACAGCCGGAAATGAGATGAGAATGTTTGCGTAATTATAGTTTTGTCACATCATTAACGCAGTTTATTTTCAACATTATTGTCATTTTTTTTTAAATTTTATGCTTCAATTTTATTTTTGAATAATATGACAGCATTGGAGAAAACAAATATTGGCACTTGAATATATATATATATATATATATATATATATATATATATATATATATATATATATATATATATATGTATGTATGTATATATATATGAATCTCAGGATATTGCCAAACATGTTATTTACAAGTCATATTCCATTTGACAAAAAATCAATGATTTTTTACGCTTTTTATGTCGTTTTTAACATTATTATTTTTCACAATACGATAAAGCCCAAGAAGAACGAGACAAGAAAAAATGTTATATATATTCTATTACTTAATGAAGGTCTAGATTAACAGTGCGATACAAAATCGTGAATGCCGATGGTAATGATAACAAGCCTTGAGGTGTTTTGTTTCAGGAAGCTCTCTACAATTAATGAAGGGAAAAAGCGGATCAAAAAAAGCTCACAGAAGTATTTTCCAAACTCTATTACTTTGATTGGTGAATAGGAATATATAGTAGATTTTCATATAGATTGACTTGCAATGAATAACAATGCCTGTTGTGTCAGTTGATTATTGACCAATCCTTTTAGAATCAATTCACAATCTTTGGTCTGTAATAAATAAATAAATAAATTTAAGAGAATCTCTCTCTCTCTCTCTCTCTCTCTCTCTCTCTCTCTCTCTCTCTCTCTCTCTCTCTCTCTCTCAATGGTCAAAAGCATTTTACGCTAATCGTATCGTACCGCTTTGTCAAATACAGGGTCATAGTAAGAAATTTTCGACCTGACAAACGATTCCTTTTTTGCATTTTTGTTATTGCATTTAACCGACTAAAAAGTAGCCGCCTCGGTTCATTGTGAAAAATCTTGACATTGTAATAAAGAAGTACCATTACACATTTCTTTTCTTTCAAAAGAAATAAAAATAAATAAATAAATAAATAAATAAATAAAAAAAGGGAAAAGAAAAAAAAAAAATAAAAAAAAAAAAATATATATATATATATATATATATATATATATATATATATATATATATATATATATATATATATATATATGGTTGTTTTTCTTAAAACAAAATAACTGAAATTCTCGATAAAGTAAGGATGATTGATTAATTAATTAATTTTTTTTGGTCCCAGTGAAGGGCATTTATCTTAAATCGGTACGTCATCAACTATAGGTAAAGACACAGAAAATTTGACATTTGCAGCGCGCTCAAGGCAATATAGAGAGTAGGTGCTTTGGCGCACGTCTTACTTTAAAAGAATGTAGGTTTATGAAGTTTCAAAAGACTTGTGAACTTGATTTTTAAATGTCGAGTGAGTGAGTTGAATTTTTTACGTCAAGTGTTTGTCAAAATAGCAGTCACATCGTATTTTCGTGTCATGGATTAACCCGGCCAATGCCTTAAACTACTATCATATGTAAGTATCGTCAATCTACTTCAATATATTCTACTCGCTCTACAATCTACACGATTCAGTGTCGGTCTATTGTATTATTGTCAAGTGCTCACAAAGAAATCATATCTAGAATATGACAATATGATAAATGAATTTCATTTTGAATTTAAATCTTTATGTCAAATTTAGCCTTGTCAGCGATTCTTTTTACTTCTTCAAAACTTGACAAGTGTGATGTTTATATTTAACAGATTCTTTCAAGCATTTCAGTCTTACAGACCCAAAGAGTCTGGTTATGATACCAACTTTTTATTACACTGGATAGAACAACATCAATGCGGAACTCGATTTAATATTTACTTGTCTGTTCTGAATAATGCTTCCTTTTATATTTTTGATCGAACAGTCTGCTTGTTATAGATATGTGACAACTCTTAACATCTACTTACATATTAGACTAGGTCTTTTGTAACGTTGGGCGATTTCGCGTGATGTATTTTGTCTCAATAAAAGCATTAACAACATTTAGTAAAACCTTTTATATGACATTTGATGTAAGCCAATTCAATGTATCTGACATATAAAGGTAAAGCATTGACCCATACTTCCGTTCAATACATAGCACTTATATCGAGAACTAATGTCAAAATTGTACATTAAGAGATATTACGTATTAAGAATTAACCGAATATTATTGAATGCACAATTAAACCTCGTTAAAATGTTCTTTGATAACTTTGCCATTTCGCCTACCATGGCTTCCTTTTGAAGTCAAAAGACTGATTAGCTGATTATTTATTTATGTTTTTTCCTGAGGTTTCCTTCTATTAATGCCCACACAACTACAGAACACTATTACAAAATCTGTTTAAACAAATTTAGGCAATGAATCGAGGTTTCATATATTCGAGGTTTTATATCGCTATTAATGATAGATCGAAAAATCAATTGTCAATCCCCAACATTTCTTTCATCTAATTAGTGGTGCTTGAAGGTATATTTTTAAGAATTAGACAAAATGACTTTTGAATTATATGGGAAATGCCATGCCGACTTCATAGAAAAATGTCCACTTTACGAACTCTCAAAGCGCGGCGTCATTGTCAATTATTTGGTATTACATCCATTAGATATCGACGATGATTATTGATGCATGAAAAGCTGAAAATTGCCAATCCGAAGTAAAACGGTCTTCAACCAACCAGAGACTTTACTGCACTGTAGTCCTTCATGATAGATATTGTTTAGCAGTGCTAGTAAATGCATTTTTAGACCACTATATCTAGCCGACCAGTCAAGGCCAACAGCAAACAAAACCCATTTTTCATTAGAGGTTAATCGAAGATGAATTCATAACGGTAAAACCAGACCAGACGTAGTCTTACATTTAACCATTAAGCCATTGCAGTCCCTGAGGGTGAAGTATTACGTTTTTATCATCCAGCCATCGTAGTCCCTGAGATGAAGTCTCCTGTTTTTACCATTCAGCCATCGCAATCCCTGTGGGTGAAATCTTATGTTTTTATCATAAAGCAATCGTAGGCCCTGAGATGAAGTCTTACGTTTTTATAATTCAGTCATCGCAATCCCCGAGGATGAAGTCTTGCGTTTTTATCATTCAGCCATAGCAATCCCTGAGGGTAAAGTCGTACGTTTTCACTATTCAGCGATCGCAGTCACTGAGGATGAAGTCTTACGGTTTTACCATTCAGCCATCGCAATCCCTGAGGGTAAAGTCGTACGTTTTCACTATTCAGCGATCGCAGTCACTGAGGATGAAGTCTTACGTTTTCACTATTCAGCGATCGCAGTCACTGAGGGTGAAGTTTACAACTTTACTATTCAGCCATCGCAGTCCCTGAGGATGAATTTTTACGTTGTTACCACTCTACCGTCGCAGTCCCTGAGGATGAATTTTTACGTTTTTACCACTCTACCGTCGCAGTCCCTGAGGATGAATTTTTACGTTTTTAACACTCTACCGTCGCAGTCCCAGAGGATGAATTTTTACGTGTTTTACCACTCTACCGTTGCAGTCCCAGAGGATGAATTTTTACGTTTTTACCACCCTACCGTCGCAGTCCCTGACGATGAATTTTTACGTTGTTACCACTCTTCCGTTGCAGTCCCTGAGGATGAATTTTTACCTTTTTAACACTCTACCGTCGCAGTCCCAGAGGATGAATTCTTACGTTTTTACCACTCTACCGTCACAGTCCCAGAGGATGAATTTGAACGTTTTTACCACCCTGCCGTCGCAGTCCCTGACGATGAATTTTTACGTTGTTACCACTCTACCGTCGCAGTCCCTGAGGATGAATGTTTAGGTTGTTACCACTCTACCGTCGCAGTCCCTGAGGATGATTTTTTAGGTTGTTACCACTCTACCGTCGCAGTCCCTGAGGATGAATTTTTAAGTTGTTACCACTCTACCGTCGCAGTCCCTGAGGATGAATTTTTACGTTTTTACTACTCTACCGTCGCAGTCCCTGAGGATGAATTTTAAAGTTGTTACCATTCTACCGTCGCAGTCCCTGAGGATGAATTTTTACGTTTTTACCACTCTACCGTCGCAGTCCCTGAGGATGAATTTTTACGTTTTTACCACTCTAACGTCGCAGTCCCTAAGAAGAATTATTATGTTGTTACCACTCTACCGTCGCAGTCCCTGAGGATGAATTTTTACGTTGTTACCACTCTACCGTCGCAGTCCCTGAGGATGAATTTTTACGTTTTTAACACTCTACCGTCGCAGTCCCAGAGGATGAATTTTTACGTTTTTAACACTCTACCGTCGCAGTCCCAGAGGATGAATTTTTACGTGTTTTACCACTCTACCGTTGCAGTCCCAGAGGATGAATTTTTACGTTTTTACCACCCTACCGTCGCAGTCCCTGACGATGAATTTTTACGTTGTTACCACTCTTCCGTTGCAGTCCCTGAGGATGAATTTTTACCTTTTTAACACTCTACCGTCGCAGTCCCAGAGGATGAATTCTTACGTTTTTACCACTCTACCGTCACAGTCCCAGAGGATGAATTTGAACGTTTTTACCACCCTGCCGTCGCAGTCCCTGACGATGAATTTTTACGTTGTTACCACTCTACCGTCGCAGTCCCTGAGGATGAATGTTTAGGTTGTTACCACTCTACCGTCGCAGTCCCTGAGGATGATTTTTTAGGTTGTTACCACTCTACCGTCGCAGTCCCTGAGGATGAATTTTTAAGTTGTTACCACTCTACCGTCGCAGTCCCTGAGGATGAATTTTACGTTTTTACTACTCTACCGTCGCAGTCCCTGAGGATGAATTTTAAAGTTGTTACCATTCTACCGTCGCAGTCCCTGAGGATGAATTTTTACGTTTTTACCACTCTACCGTCGCAGTCCCTGAGGATGAATTTTTACGTTTTTACCACTCTAACGTCGCAGTCCCTAAGAAGAATTATTATGTTGTTACCACTCTACCGTCGCAGTCCCTGAGGATGAATTTTTACGTTGTTACCACTCTACCGTCGCAGTCCCTGAGGATGAATTTTTACGTTTTTAACACTCTACCGTCGCAGTCCCAGAGGATGAATTTTTACGTTTTTAACACTCTACCGTCGCAGTCCCAGAGGATGAATTTTTACGTTTTTAACACTCTACCGTCGCAGTCCCTGAGGATGAATTTTTACATTTTTAACACTCTACCGTCGCAGTCCCAGAGGATGAATTTTTACGTTTTTACCACTCTACCGTCGCAGTCCCTGAGGATGAATTTTTATGTTTTTACCACTCTACCGTCGCAGTCCCTGAGGATGAATTTTTACGTTTTTACCACTCTACCGTCGCAGTCCCTGAGGATTAATTTTTACGTTGTTACCACTCTACTGGCGCAGTCCCTGAGGATGAATTTTTATGTTTTAACCACTCTACCGTCGCAGTCCCTGAGGATGAATTTTTACGTTTTTACCACTCTACCGTCGCCGTCCCAGAGGATGAATTTTTACGTTTTTACCACTCTACCGTCGCAGTCCCTGAGGATGAATTTTTACGTTGTTACCACTCTACCGTCGCAGTCCCTGAGGATTAATTTTTACGTTTTTACCACTCTACCGTCGCAGTCCCTGAGGATGAATTTTTACGTTTTTACCACTCTACCGTCGCAGTCCCTGAGGATGAATTTTTACGTTTTAATCCACTCTACCGTCGCAGTCCTGAGCATGAATTTTAACGTTTTTACCACTCTACCGTCGCAGTCCCTGAGGATGAATATTTACGTTGTTACCACTCTACCGTCGCAGTCCCTGAGGATGAATTTTTACGTTTTTACCACTCTACCGTCGCAGTCCCAGAGGATGAATTTTTACGTTTTTACCACTCTGCCATCGCAGTCCCTGAGGATGAATTTTTACGTTTTTACCACTCTGCCATCGCAGTCCCTGAGGATGAATTTTTACGTTTTTACCACTCTACCGTCGCAGTCCCTGAGGATGAATTTTTACGTTTTTACCACCCTACCGTGGCAGTCCCTGAGGATGAATTTTTACGTTTTTACCACTCTGCCATCGCAGTCCCTGAGGATGAATTTTTACGTTTTTACCACTCTACCGTCGCAGTCCCTGAGGATGAATTTTTACGTTTTTACCACTCTGCCATCGCAGTCCCAGAGGATGAATTTTTACGTTTTTACCACTCTGCCATCGCAGTCCCAGAGAGTAATGTTTTACGTCTTGACAATTTAGTTGTCGCTTTAAACACAAATTGTAACTAAACCAACAAGTTTCTAGAAATAGGTTTTTTTTGTAAAAAAAAATATCTTTATAACATAATTTGTTATTCATACAGCTGTAATAAAAGCCCTATATATATATTTATAAAGACATTTGCAAACAAAATATGTTGAACACTAAATAAAAGAAAAAAAAGAATAAATAATAAGCTGACATCATTCCTGAATTAGTTCGAGCTGTATTAAAAAAAACGGTATCCGGACAATGGTGTGGATAAAAAAAGTTCTTTCTTTTACAATCTACATCTAGTGAAAAGTAAAATAAGCATTTATTTGGGATACACGCATAAACAACTTGTTTTGTTATTTCAGAAAATAGTGTTGACTATCTGTCTGTCTAGGTGCAAAATGAAACCTACAAAGTGCGTAATTTTCTATAAAAGTCTGTGTTTCGTAACGCCTTATATAATTCTTCAGCAAGCTATTCAAAAAGCCGGTGTCATGTTGTAAAATTTGATCAAAATATTGTGCCACTGTCTTCAATACCCTGGCAACGCCTAGCATCTGTAGTTGGTCATGTTAATAAATCAATTCTGTTCTTGTGAGATAATTTTTTCAAGGTTGCTGCTTGATTTTTTTCTCCATGGAAATAATGATACTGAGATGTTTACAGTTAATTATGTTTTTAACTATCTTATTTGGTGCGGATTTTCTTATTGTAACATTTACCTTGCATAAAACAAAGAGATGCTGAGGTGAATTAGGCATTACACTAAAAACTTTATTGAAGATTACCTATCGACCGAGCTGTCACACTTTTATTAATATCCTTTTTATTATATTAATTGTTCTTGTCTTTTACTTTTTAAATTTACACTATATATATATATATATATATATATATATATATATATATATATATATATATATATATATATATATATTACCTAAGAATACATTCACTTTTGTACATATCCCGTTATAAATATTGCCTGTTTTAGAATAAAAATTTTGTTTACCGACTTAAGTTGCAGTCTTTCCAAAAGGTCTATTTTTAACGTAAATTTGGAATAGCTTTGTTTAATGGATGACACCCATATTAGTGTTAATTACATTTGAAGCCAAACATTGGCTTTAAAATGGCACAGAAACAATCAAATACGTGTTTATTCATGTAAACTAGGGAAATCTTACAAGCCTCCTCTCTGTCTGACTGAAACAATCAAACCCCTCGGGTAAATAGCTTACATGGATTCTCATAACGGATTCTTATCTTTGTGATGTTTGTCTGTGTATTTCTAGCTTTGTTGTAATCTGTTTCATTTTATGTCAAAGCCGCGAAAAGATAGCTTCAACAATAATAATGCGTCTGTAACAAATCTACCCACTAACACGCGTACACTCCCTTTTAGCACCATTTATTTATTTATTTATTGTCTTATCAGTGTTGTTATGTTCTTACTGCCCATCTGGCTTATTTATCAGTATTGAGATTAGATGATTATTTATTTATTTATTTATTTGTTTATTTATTTATTTATTTATTTAATGTTTTTTTTATAATTATATAATATTTCTTTATTTATTTTTCATCTGTTGATTTTGGTTTTTTTTAATCAGTATAAGTTGGACTGTTCGTTAAAGTTGTCTTTGACTTCCCCTCTCAAAACAGATAGTTATGCAAACTTGTTAACTCTTAAAGAAATCCACATAGTAAATACTGAAATGAACATTTTACACTTTACCCACTCGCAAAATAGTAAGTTACTGTATTATCTCTGCCTGCAAATTAACACTATAATTACGAATACATTTGGGATTTTTGACGTAGATATTTTATTTATAACATCTAAATGACTTACCAATGTTTTGTAAAAGACAATTTACCATGAATTACTTTTATATATATATATATATATATATATATATATATATATATATATATATATATATATATATATATATATATATATATATATATATATATATATATATGTACATCATTGAATTCAGCTAACAAGATCTACGTCAGATTTCTAAGGCGGTTGAGAAAAACTTTTTTTTATCTTTTTGATACTGGTTTGTATATTTAGTTGTTTCTCGGTGTTTGTATATTTAGTTGTTCCTCGGTGTTTGTATATTTAGTTGTTCCTCGGTGTTTGTATATTTAGTTGTTCCTCGGTGTTTGTATATTTAGTTGTTCCTCGGTGTTTGTATATTTAGTTGTTCCTCGGTGTTTGTATATTTAGTTGTTCCTCGGTGTTTGTATATTTAGATGTTCCTCGGTTGTTGTATATTTAGTTGTTCCTCGGTGTTTGTATATTTAGTTGTTCCTCGGTGTTTGTATATTTAGTTGTTCCTCGGTGTTTGTATATTTAGTTGTTCCTCGGTGTTTGTATATTTAGTTGTTCCTCGGTGTTTGTATATTTAGTTGTTCCTCGGTGTTTGTATATTTAGTTGTTCCTCGGTGTTTTTATATTTAGTTGTTCCTCGGTGTTTGTATATTTAGTTGTTCCTCGGTGTTTGTATATTTAGTTGTTCCTCGGTTTTTGTATATTTAGTTGTTCCTCGGTGTTTGTATATTTAGTTGTTCCTCGGTGTTTGTATATTTAGTTGTTCCTGGGTGTTTTTATTTGCTATTTATTCTTTTGTGTAATGTCTTATATTTCGCTTGTCATTTATTTGTGTGCGTTACTGCAGTATATTGATGTATATACATGTAAAAGTAGACAAGAGCAATGTTTCAAAAATTTTCTTTAATAAAACGAAAATATAGGTTTTCACTTTTTACACACAATTTGATGTCATTTTGTTGCTAATAAATTCTGTGACCGTCGGGAGTTTAGATAGTGGTCATTATAACGGTTAATCATATTTCGTTTTAACATCTGCATTATGTTTGTTTGCATATTTTATAGCTTAAAATGTTTGTATAACTGTTATTTTCGGGTCTACGTGGCCGAGTTTTGAATACTTTAGCCTGTGAATCTAATGCGTCTTTCTCAGTTTAGTGGGGTTTTTCTTTAAGCCAAAATTTACTGGATCGCTCATAAGAAGTATCATAGTCTGCGAGTGGAGTGGAGTGGAGTGGAGTGGAGTAATGGTGTTTTACGCCCCAGTCAAGATTCTTTCACTTATTTCGAGGCGGTAAGTTCTGGGATGGTGGAGGAAACCGGAGGGCCCGGAGAAAACCACCGACCTTCGGCAAGCGAACCGACAAACTTTCTCACACTAGGATCTGTCCCGAGTGGGATTCGAACCCAGGCGGTGAGAGGCACTGTGATCCGTAAGCGTGCTTTTTAGACCACTCGGCCCCTCATAGTCTGCGAAATTGCGAGTATACTGTAATGGTCGCTGTAAGTGCTCGCTAAAATATTGCACATTAGACACACCACTAGCAACAACTCACAAACCACACGGACATGTGTTAAGATTAAAGTCAGTGTTAAGATCAGACTTTGATTTGAAACAAAAAAATATCTTTAAAAAAAATTTAACCGACAAACTTTGTGATTTAAAAAAGAACAACATCGGTTATTGCCGTGACAAATATTTCCATAAATTTTGTATTATGAAAATAAACCCTTTAAGCCAAACAGTTAATCCAGAGATTATTTCTATCTGCTTAAAAGATGTATTATTGTAATGACATTTGTATAAAAAATAACTTTTAATACATTACTATATAACAAAATGTCAAAGGATGAGCAATGTTATTATATTACAATCCGCAGTGATAAAGTAAATTTTTGAAAAAAAAACAACAATTACAGGCAAATCTCAATTCTTATGAGATTTTTATTATCTAAAATACGGGTTTTTTTTATTTCTTACAATTAGATGATTTCGTTCGACAGAAAGTGTTCTTCCCATCTCGACTTCATACTGTGAAACAGCTGGAATTTCAGAGAAAATAACTGAACTTTTAAATAAGTAACGCAACAGGCTGGGATAGTCCTTATGATATAATTTAATGTCAACATAAATATGTCGACTATTCCAGACACCTCTGTTGACATGCATTTATTATCCTGTTCTGATAAATATCTCAATATGTTAGCTAAATCATGATGAAATATTATGTCCTGTTATGATAAATATCTCGCTTTGTCAGCTAAATCATGATGACATAAAATGTCTTTTCATGATAAATATCTCGATAAGTCAGCTAAATCATGATGACATAAAATGTCCTGTCATGATATCTCGATATGTTAGCTTAATCATTATGACATATTACGTCCTGTCATGATAAATATCTCAATATGTCAGCGTAATCATGATGACATATTATGTCCTGTTATGATAAATATCTCAATATGTCAACGTAATCATGATGACATATTATGTCCAGTCTTTATAAATGTCTCGATATCTCAGCGTTATCATGCTGACATATAATGCCCTGTCTTTATAAATGTCTCGATATCTCAGCGTTATCATGATGCCATATTAGTCCTGTTATAATACATATTTCAATATGTCAGCGTTATCATGATGACATATTATGTCCTGTTATGATATATATCTCAATATGTCAGCTAAATCATTATGACATATAATGCCCTGTCATGATAAATATCTCGCTTTGTCAGCTAAATTATAATGACATATTATGTCCTGTCATGATAAATATCTCGCTACGCAGCTAAATCATGATGACATATTATGTCCTGTCATGATAAATATATCGATACGTCAGCTAAATCATGATGACATATTATGTCCTGTTATGATATATATCTCAATATGTCAGCTAAATCATTATGACATAAAATGTCCTGTAATGATAAATATCTGGCTTTGTCAGCTAAATATAACGCTTTGTAAGCTAAATCATTATGACATATTATGTCCTGTCATGATAAATATATCGCTATGTCAGCTAAATCAGGATGACATATTATGTCCTGTCATCATAAATATATCGATACGTCAGGTAAATCATGATGACATATAATGTCCTGTCATAAAAGATATTTCAATATGTCAGCGAAATCATGGTGACATATTATGTCCTGTCATAATAAATGTCTCGATATGTCAGGGTAATTATGATTACATATTGTGTCCAGTTATAATAAATATTTCAATATGTTAGCGTAATCATAATGACATATCATGTCCTGTTATGATACATATCTCAAAATGTCAGCGTAATCATGATGGCATATAATGCCCTGTCATTATAAATGTCTTGATATATCAGCGTAAACATGATACCATAATGTGTCCTGTAATGATAAATATTTCATCAGCGTAATCATGATGAATTATAACGTCCTGTCATTATAAATGTCGCGATATGTCAGCGTAATCAGGATGACATATTATGTCCTGTAATGATAAATATCTCAATATGTCAGCGTAATCATGATGACATATTATTGCCTGTTATGATAAATATCTCGCTTTGTCAGCTAAATCACGATGACATAAAATGTCCTGTCATGATAAATATCTCGATATGTCAGCTAAATCATGATGACACATTATGTCCTGTCATGATAAATATCTCGATATGTTAGCTTAATCATTATGACATAAAATGTCCTGTCATGATGAATATCTGGCTTTGTCAGCTAAATCATTGACATATTATGTCCTGTCATGATAAATATATCGCTATGTCAGCTAAATCGTGATGACATATTATGTCCTGTCATCATAATTATATCGATACGTCAGCTAAATCATGATGACATATAATGTCCTGTCATCATAAATATATCGATATGTCAGGTAAATCATGATGACATTTAATGTCCTGTCATTATAGATATCTCAATATGTCAGCGTAATCATGGTGACATATTATGTCCTGCCATAATAAATGTCTCGATATGTCAGCGTAATTATGATTACATATTGTGTCAGTTATAGAAATATTCAATATGTTAGCGTAATCATGATGACATATTATGTCCTGTTATGATACATTTCTCAAAATGTCAGCGTAATCATGATGGCATATAATGCCCTGTCATTATAAATGTTTCGATATATCAGCGTAATCATGATAACAAATTGTGCCCTGTTATGATAAATATTTCAATATGTCAGCGTAATCATGATGAATTATAACGTCCTGTCATTATAAATGGATCGATAGGTCAGCGTAATCAGGAAGACATATTATGTTTCGTTATTATAAATATCTCGCTATGTCAGCGTAATCATGATGACATATTATGTCCTGTTAATATTTATTTTCAATATGTCAGCTAAATCATGATGACATAATATGTCCTGTCATGATAAATATCTCGATATGTCAGCTAAATCATGATGACACATTATGTCCCGTCATGATAAATATCTCGATATGAAAGCGTAATCATGATAACATATTATGTCCTGTCATGATATATATCTCAATATGTCAGCGTAATCATGATGACATATTATGTCCTGTCATGATAAATATCTCGATATGTCAACGTAATCATGATGACATATAATGCCCTGTCTTTATAAATGTCTCGATATTTCAGCGTTATCATGATGACATATTATGTCCTGTCATGATAAATATCTCAATATGTCAACGTAATCATGGTGACATATTATGTCCTGTTATGAAAAATATTTCAATATGTCAGCGTAATTATGATGACATATTATATCCTGTTATGATATATATCTCAATATGTCAGCATAACCTTATGACATATAACCTCCTGTCATTATAAATGTCTCGATATGCCAGCGTTATCATGATGACATATTATGTCCTGTCATAATAAAAATCTCAATATTTCAACGTTATCATGATGAAATATTATGTCCTGTTATGAAAAATATTTCAATATGTCAGCGTAATCATGATGACATATTATATCCTGTTATGATATTTATCTCAATATGTCAGTATAACCTTATGACATATAACGTCCTGTAATTATAAATGTCTCGATATGTCAGCGTTATCATGATGACATATTATGTCCTGTTATAATACATATTTCAACATGTCAGCGTAATCATGATGACGTATTATGTCCTGTTATGATATATATCTCAATATGTCGGGATAACCTAATGACATATCATCCTGTCATTATAAATGTCTCGATATGTCAGCTACATCATAATGACATATTCATATATTTTGATATGTCAGCGTAATCATGATGACATATAATGCCCTGTCATTATAAATGTCTCGATATGTTAGCGTAATCATGATGACATATTATGTCCTGTTATGATAAATATCTCGATATGTCAGCGTAATCATGATGACATATTATGTCCTGTCATCATAAATATTTCGATATGTCAGCGTAATCATGATGATATATGTCCTGTTATTATAAATGTCTCGCTTTGTCAGCTAAATCTTGATGACATATCATGTCCTGTCATGATAGATATCTTGATATGTCAGCGTAATCATGATGATATATTATGTCCTGTCATGATAGATATCTTGATATGTCAGCCTACACATTTCAACAGATAATATCATGGCTTAATAAATATCTAAAATGTCAGCTTACTCATGTCGACATGATTATGTCCCTTGAACTTTAATATATCGACATGTCAGCTTACTCATATTGACATTATAATTATTATGTCCTGTTAACATACATATTTCGACATTTCATATACGTCTTCATCTCCTGACTTATAAACTGCTGTCACATACTATAGCCTGTCATCTACATCTGTTGATTTTACAAACCCACTGTCAACATAAATATTGGCATATCATCTACAACTGTTGAAACCCACTGTCAACATAAATACTGACATGTCATTTACATCTGTTGAAACCCATTGTCAACATAAATATGGACATGTCATCTACAACTTGAGAAATATAATAATCTGACAACATAAATACATCAGCTTGTCCTGACATTCAGTTGTCATATATTGACATTTCAAAAGAAATATCTTGAAATCAAAGAACGGGTTGGTGTTTTTTCGACTTAACTAGTCATGAAAAATAAATGTGACAAAAATTCCACCTGGTGGCAAATGTATGTAACCATACAAAATAATTAAAAATTCTTCAGTGAGTTTTAAAAAACGACTATCGGCAAAATTGATAGAGATTTCAAGTATCTAAAAGGATTTGAATAACAATTTCCAATTAAACATTAAGTTTTCTGAAGTGATATAATATTTTGAATTATATGACATCCTCACGGCTGTATTTCTTGGTTGTCATGACTACCTTTTATAAGAGGATAAATTAGAAACTTTCTTATTATATTTATATGTATTCTCATCAAGTTAAAGCGACATATAAATACTATTCCTCATTATCTTGTCAATATTATAAAGTCTGAAAAAGCGTTATAAATATCAAACAAAGTTAAAACAAAATTTTTTTAATTAAATGTGCAGTTTTAGAGAATTTTTAAATACTTCGGAGTTTTAAACACTAAACAACTTGGCATTAGATTTCAGTTGTTCTAGAATTTATAATTATACAAAAATGGGTGATTTTTAAATTGCATATCATGCAAAGCATCAATTTATATTTTACACTAATGTCATATACCAATTCTGAATTTATTTTATGATTTAATTCAAAAGTGGTGTATGACACTAACAGCGTTATTTGACGGCGTTTCCCGATGGTAAGCGCGCTAGTTTTACGTCTGTTTTTACGTTAAATCTTTCAAGTAAAGTTTAAATCATTGCCAAGACTTAATTAAACAGTAAAAAGATTAGTTATAGTAGGAATATTATTGAAATCTCATTAACCAAGTCGCTAATTTTGTTATTTTCTTAAAACCGGAAAACATTTCGGAATATATTCCGTAATTTGTAGAGATTTACTGGAAGTTTCAATTTGTTTTACTGGAAGTTTGTTTGTTTGTTTTTTTAATGAAAGTTTGTTTTTTTAATCTGTTAAAAGGTGATTTAACTAAAAAAAAAAAAAAAAAAAAAAAACGAATGCCTTTAAGTATCTTGAGCTTTTAATTTACAAATTAACATTTTGAGGTTTTTTAACTTTGTCTTTATTCAGGATAATTTCAATGTGATAACTTCTTTACTTCTGTTAGCCCAGTTGATTAAGTTGTTTCTGGTGTTAGCCCAGTTGATTAAGTTGTTTCTGATGTTAGGCCAGTTGATTAAGTTGTTTCTGATGTTAGCCCAGTTGATTAAGTTGTTTCTGATGTTAGCCCAGTTGATTAAGTTGTTTCTGATGTTAGCCCAGTTGATTAAGTTGTTTCTGATGTTAGCCCAGTTGATTAAGTTGTTTCTGATGTTAGCCCAGTTGATTAAGTTGTTTCTGATGTTAGCCCAGTTGATTAAGTTGTTTCTGATAAAGTTTTAGTTTTCCTTAACTAAAGGAGACAACATCAAATATCTGATCAATTCAGCTAGCTCTACAATTTCTTCTGTTTGGTAAAAGCAGACGATCTGGTCAGTAAATGAAGTCTTGTTGCCTTTGAATTAGGATTCACAATGTATGACGGGGCGACAACTGTTTTATTTTATTTGTTACTGAAGAATCACTGTCATTGCTACAGATAATTAAATTATGTCTAACAAATATCTTCATTAAATAAATAAACATGGTGCTCTCTCTCTCTCTCTCTCTCTCTCTCTCTCTCTCTCTCTCTCTCTCTCTCTCTCTCTCTCAACACATAATGTATGTTGTTTCGAGAACATGAAGGACAAATACTCTCTCTCTCTCTCTCTCTCTCTCTCTCTCTCTCTCCTCTCTCTCTCTCTCTCTCTCTCTCTCTCTCCATGTTGTATGTTGTTTGAAGGACAAGCATTGGTTTATCGTATAAGGTACGCCGTTACTAAAGCAATGCTTATTTAGAGTTTGGTTGGATGTAATGTTGTTGTTTTGACAATCAGCGCATCAAAAATCGCGACGTAACCTAGGATAAATCTAAAGCTCATCGAATGAGCATTCTGCAGACAAGAATACCACTGTCTGAATCACAGTATCCTGGCTCCGAGTGAATCGTTTGAATACCCCGTCGCCTTAGTAGCGAGTATTAGGCAAGGATTTTTAATTTTTGTGTATGGCTAAAGTTCGATCCCGAACGCTCAATCACCGTGCTATTCGAAAAATAATTTCATATTTTAATAAGAGAAATTACCAGGTTAATTGGAGATATATGTATCAGTTTCAAGACACACTGTGTCAACGTCATTTAATAATTTCTGGGGTAATAGTTGCTTAAAAAGCTAATAAAGTAAACAATTTTCGTCATTTTTGTGTTTATGGGATTTGTTTTTTTTTTTCATTTTGCGGGAATCCGCTTGATTTTCAAGGAATTTAGAATGATGATGATGATGATGATGATGATGATGATGATGGTGATGCTTTTTTAAAATTATTATTCTTATTA
Source organism: Tegillarca granosa (assembly GCA_029721355.1). Lineage (NCBI taxonomy): Eukaryota > Metazoa > Mollusca > Bivalvia > Arcoida > Arcidae > Tegillarca > Tegillarca granosa. The sequence goes on along the minus strand of CM056611.1, from coordinate 7,472,184 downwards.
TAAATTAATAAATATATAAATGAAAAAGATTAAAATAAAATCACATTGGCCTTGCGAAAAAAAAACGCGCTTTGTCTCTATGTCGCAAATATTTCAGAGGAAAAAGAACAAAACTAGGTCACATTGACCTAGATTTTTATTAAAATACACTCTTTTTAAAACATGTTTTGAAATATTATTTGCTTGAATTTTTTAAATTTGTTTTTGGACATCTACTTTTTATTAGGTTGCAATTTGACCAAATATAGTTCACGCGGTTAAAAATTTAGATTCTATTCATTTGTCATGAATATCAAATTACAACAATTACGTTTAAATATACATAGTTAAAACCTTCAGTGTTATTATCAAGTTACCAGAATTACGTTCAGATAGTCGTTTTCCATGGTAATATTTCATGATTATTACAGCTTACCCAAAACTTTAGCAACTAATCGATAATTAACAAAATGTAATTATCGGTTACTTACGACTGAGATGAGTAAATGATCCTTTATTAGCATTGTTAAGCTTAGAACAAACAAGTTAAGTCATATACGATATCATTTGTTCTATGAAGTAATCTTAACTCTAAAATCTTGCGTAAAGCAGGAAACAAATCATTAAATCTTTGGTATCATGAAGATTCTAGATTTATGCCGCTAAACTGAGAATTTTTTTTATACCTGCGGTATATTACTCAGTTTTTCATTCTTTTTTATCAAAAAAATTATAATTAAATAAAATTAAAAATATAAGATTTCTTTTATTTATTTTATTCTTATTTTTAATTTTGTTTTATTATTTTTATCTTCGTTTTCTTCTTATTATTATTTTTAATCTTATTTTTTTAATATTATTAATTGCATTTATTTATTTGTTTATTTATTTTATTTATTTATCTTTAATTTTTGAATTTTAAATTTTCTTTTGGCAGAAAATCATGAGGGGTTTTTATCAGTGTTTTGTAAAAGTTTTTAATTTGCCTATGGACCAGTGATTGTAAAACAAGTGGGATGGTAATCAATATAGCAGCGATACTGACTGGAATTTACTGCATTGCCCATAGGGGATGTTATTATAATTGGTCTAAAGATAAATATGTGTTTGTCATTCCACGTCTTTTTTTACTAATTGTCTCATATAAACTTGTAAGGTATCGTGTTCTTAGTTTCATTAACTGTTGCAAAGTGCTTGGTTATAGTTGTACACTTTATCTTCCACCAATATAACGATAAGACGATAAGTAAGGTTATGTAAGAAATCTTGTAGTCTGGATCTTTTAAAATAAAAAAAAAGGTTTTTCATGAATATTGTCGTGCGAGGTCTTGTAAAGGAGGTCTGATTAGAAATAGTATTTTAAGGTTTTTAAACGGTTGTAATTTTAGCGGATATAACGACAAAACGTATTATTGTAGAGATGTATGATTTGAAATTGTTTAAACTCTTCTTTTTAAATTTAATCTGTTGCATCAATGGTAATAAAACATTCATATTAAAATATTCAAAACTACGTTTGAAGACTTGTTTTATTGTTAATTCTTTCTTTTGTAACTTAATCTTGCTTCATGTGTCAAGTTATTGTTGTTTATTCTCTGTTACATTGTCAATTTCGAGTTTCATCAGATTTATTTATTACATTGCTTATCTTAAGGGCAATTACATTTTATGTGAAGGTGTAACAGGAGTAAAATAAATAATATATGTAAGTAAGATATATGAATATATAGAAAAATAAAGTAATTTTCCATTGTCTTCACGGGGCTGTATAAAAATTCCCATGAAAAGTTTCTTCTTTCATACAATATGAGATAGACTATCTTTTAACTATATCATCAAGATAATTTAAAAATAATTTTTTTTCTTAAATCAAATAAGCTTTAACTAAGAAAATCTGTACCTCAGAACTATAACAAGAAGTTTTTTTTAAATTATGACAAAAACATCCGTTTTTTAGTCATTTGAATGCGGAGTGGAGAGGAGTAATGATGTATTACGCCCCAGTCAAGAATCTTTCACTTATTTCGAGGCGGTCAGTTCTTGGATGGTGGAGGAAAACGGAGTGCCCGGAGAAAACCACCGACCTTCGGCAAGCGAACTGACAAACTTTCTCACACTAAGATCTGTCCCGAGCGAGATTCGAATCGAGGCGGTTGGAGGCACTGTGATCCGTAAGCAATCATTTGAAAGCCTTTTGCACTCTAGCTTATAATGGGTAACAGTTTTTAAAGAGTTTCATCAAGTTTGGATCAATATTAGGATTTCAAATTGGTTGATTTACATAGCAAGGTTTGACATCTTGCAAATTTGCAACCAGAATGCACATTTATTAGAGTGGTTTATTTAAAGTAACTACATTCTTCATCTTTGGTGTTTCAGTTAATCTTTTCAATCAAATCAAGAGCCTTTAGTTATTAACTATATTGCTTTTTATGCAAAGTGGAAGCGAGATTAGCAATTGAAATAAATAGTATTGCGTGTTCTTCAGATTTTTTTTTTCTGAACACTATCATATCATACACTGTAGAATAATAATAAATATATATTGTGGTGGTCTTAGCGCCTGCTTCCATACCTAACCTCACTTTTAAAACAGATTGTCATGGTCTTAGCGCCTGCTTCCAGACCTAACCTCACTTGTAACACAGATTGCGGTGGGCTTAGCGCCTGCTTCCAGACCTAACCTCACTTGTAACATAGATTGCGGAGGGCGTAGCGCCTGCTTCCAGACCTAACCTCACTTGTAACACAGATTGCGGCGGGCTTAGCGCCTGCTTCCAGACCTAACCTCACTTGTAACATAATTTGCGGTGGGCGTAGCGGCTGCTTCCATACCAAACCTCACTTGTAACGAAGATTGTGGTGGTCTATTTGTAACATAGATTGTTGTGGTCTAAGCGCCTACTTCGAGACCTAACCTCAGTTGTATAATCATTTTAAGGTTTGTGAAGGTTTTGACATTTCGATTACCAATCGATTTACGATCTTTATATATTAAGTAAAAATCTTGAACTGTGTCGTTAAGCACCAATACTGAACAACACCGGCGTACAGTACGTGAAATGCGATATAAATTGATGGGATAAAGCCATTATGTCATAAAGCTTATGCGTAGAGTCTAAATATTTAAAAAGACGAATTCATCACTGATGACATTGCAATTAAGTGACTTAATAAATGTGTCCATTAGAACCGGAAATGTTAGAGACAAAAACACTTAATGAGTGTTCTGCTGTTTGAATCCCTCAAATAAATCACTTTCTTTAACAGATAAATCGTGGTTAGTGATGTTTGTTGAGAAAAAAATTAGCTTCTGCAAGATGAAGATTAAGATGAAATCTTTGTGATTAAAAAATATCCGGCCTTAGAAACCAAACAACAAACTATCAATTATTAATGCTTTCCTCACAATTTTGAAATTTAATCTTGAAGCTGTCATCAAATTTGCTTCTGAGACCAATGTCACTTGTAAACACGGTAAAAATATATACATCATCAGCTACAACTTGTGAAATCTCGGATGACTGAAAGTAAAAAGTTTGATTTATTTGTAAGTGTTAATTCACTTGACGTTTGATTTTATTTATAGAAACGTTAGCTGAGAGTATTTACACCAAATTTATTTAAAAAAAAATACGGTAAACGCCAGTATACGACTCATCGTGTGACAATTAATTTTACTCCAAAAAAATCCATTAATGTATTTCATTTGTGGCACAAAAGTATAAAGCTGAATTAAGCCTTGTTTGTAACCAAAAGTCACTTAGTAACAATCTATCGGGACTTGGAAATATTATTATAATATAGATGAATCGCTTTATGGTAATATCTTATCCAAATATTTTCTAAAACATAATATTTCCATATTGTGATTAAAATTTCATTATAAAAACCAATTTATTATTGTTGAACCTTGACAGATTTATTCAGTTTATTCTCTTTGCAGTATATGTAATTGCACAATAATTAAATTCCCAAGTCACAAATAATGGAAAATTGTAATTTTACTGAGCTTTATACCCCAATTCTCTTTTATTAAACCGTGAACAAAGTTTTATTACCCCCTAACACTCTGAAAATGACCTCATGAACGAAGTTTTATTGTCCCTAACCCTCTGATAAAAACCCGTGAAGAAACTGTTCACAAACCCGTGAATGAAGTTTTATACCCTTAACATTCTGATTAAAACCCATGACTGAAGTTTCATTTCGTAGCATTAATTTGCGTAACGAAGTTTATTTTTCCCCGTATTCGCCAAACAAGCTGATTAAATATTTACAATTTAGAATTTTATTCTTAATCAAACCATAAATGTTTAATATCTCACGTGTTTTGCTTATAAGTTTTAATCAATATTTTTCTTTCATAACTCTGTGTACAATGGGTTCTGTAATTCACAATACGGTACAAACAGTTTATGATAAATTTACACGAGGAGTTGCAAAGAAAAACAAGAGGTTAGAAAGGAAATATCTCTTAATTTATAATTCATATTTTGCATGTCGCCCTGTTAATTGAAAAGCATGAGATAGTAATTTTGACCCTTTCCTTGTTCAATGATTTTCTGTCTAAATTTCTGCTATATTTAAAAGGTGATTTCGTTCTCTTTAAAAGCAAAAGCTTAAATTTCTATGGGTGATGAAGACTTTGAGAATCAGGAGTGAACCACTTGAAGTACAAGCAAAATATGATATAAAAACAAAACAAAACAAACAAACAAAAAAAAAACGAGAAGTTTTTAACGGTAAGAAAAAGAAAGAAAATGAAAAGAAATAAAAGACGTAAAAGTAAATGTACCGATTAACAACAACTCTATAGTAAGCCGTACGTATCATCGACTACGCTGATCGCGAGAAACCACCGTTAAGTTCTAGTGTCATTTCCTGCAAGGAGTCTACCAAAAGTGACTGGGCGGTATGCCAAACCAAAGTTAACGTTATTTTATAGGGTTTGTAAATATTGCAGCTATTCCGTTTTAGAAGATAAAACTCATTAAAATGTGTCTTTTACAATGATCTTCGGCTTACACTTTTAAACGACGTTATTCTTTAAGCCTAGTTTAAATTGAAAAATGCCCTAATTTTTCGGAAATTGGACCTGGGGGTTCTTGAAATCAGTTCTGAAACCTTTTTATGGAACTTTCAGGCAGTATCTGGATTTCTTTTACTCATAATATACTGTTTCAGATTAGATATCCCTGAAGTGTATATGTGGGGTGATGTGAAACTTGCATTATTTTTAACTATAAGTGTTTTATTTTACATACATGTTTTATCAATGGCATAAAATAAAATAAAAAATCGTAGAATTGTCATGATGTTGACGATCGGTTTCTAATTTTAATCAATGAATGACGTAATTTTATTGTTGTCGAAAAAAGAATTTCCTTAAAATATTTCCCAACTATAATGGTGATACGGAATGTTGTATTGCACATGTCTTTTAGTCTTGATTGCGCTTTTAGGACTGATTTTGGTCCACCAACAAAAATTTAACCTCAAGATTTACAGCTGATTCATATAATTTCACCATATACAACCATCTTTTTTAACAGTCAAACGGGGCATCGCTAGGGCGTAGAAATACAAGTATTTGTGTGATTCGTCTGATCATAAAAAAACAGATTAATCCAACTTTTTAAAACAAAGAAGAATTGAATTGAGTTTTCAAGGTATATTTAGTTGCACTGGCGTTAACCTTATAAAAAAGCTTTCAGCTAAAGATAACGATACTTTATAACATTATGGACCTAATTTTAATTTTCTAGTCAGTTTTGTTATCTCGCTCATTTCTAATTAGGTGTTTGTGATTGCTTTGACCGTTGTCATACACACATTTTAATAAATTATTCAGTTCAATATATTTTAATATTCTGTCTTAACCATATTAAAAAAAGGAAAACAAAATCTATAAATGAAACGCTTACACACTAAAGGACATTGGCGTACCTAATTGTATTCAACGTGTTAATGTACAAAATTAGAAATGGTAATGTGAAAAAACATTAAAGTCTCCACAAACATTAGCTGGAAAATTTTAACAGCAAATCCATAATAAATATAAATAATTTATGAGACAATTACTTTAAGAGTTGTTCGAATGAATTATTTTGCATTTCAATTAAATTTAATTAAGTAGCTGCATTTCAGTCAAAAGAGAAAATTCAAGTGCTTTAATTCTTTAAACATTAAATGTGCGTGTTTACAGACCACTTTTTCTTTGATAAAAGAGTTTTGATCAAGGTTATTTTGATCGAAGTAAATGTGTTAATAGCATCCAAGTTTTCTACAAAAACTTACACAGAAGAGGACATAGAAGATGAGTATCTAATACTAGCCTTACTTTTCTTTTTAATTGAACTGCTTTAGTGAAAGTAGGTAATAAATTTGACTTTACAATGTTTCCTGCACGAGTCTTACTTTCGGACTTGACTAATTTTATTTGATTTAAGATTAGTTAAAATCTTACAATTTTAATGAAAGTTTTAAGAAAAATAACATAAAGTTTAACTTTATCAATGCTCTGCATAACAGTTCCCTTTGTTCATTTTATTTATTTATGAAATAATGATAAATATATTAAAATTATAAAAATAATATTTGGTGATACAAATGTAAAAAATGCTTATCAATACTTCGGTATTTGGCAATTTCCCCTAGTGTTCGTCTAAAATAGGATATTTCATAACAAAAAACTCAACTTTGACAATAAGTGATGTAAGATTTTTCTTCTGGTTTAACTGTTTAATCAATAATTTGTGTCGTATTATGATATCTTTAAAGTTACAAATTACCTTATACATCCGTATATATAGAATAAAGCTACAAATTACTTATTGACAGGCCTTATTTTACTTCATGCCCTACGGTTAAAAGAGAAAACAGAGAGAGATTTTCAAACAACAACAGTTACAAATTTCTATATTCCATGTTGATGAATGCACTTCTAAATATATATATATATATATATATATATATATATATATATATATATATATATATATATATATATATATATTGTTTTGGGGTGATAAGATTACATAGTAGAATAATAAAGTAACAGGAAATTGATACATGTATGTGCTCGAAAAATGGTTTGTCGCATTTTGTCCGAAAGAACTTCAGGATCTTCATGTGAATCAACAGCTTTCATCTATAATAGAATCCCTTTCTCTTTTAACAGATAAACATAAACGTGAAACGCCATGAACTGGAAGTTTTTGTCACACTTTAAGTGATAAGGAACAAATCGTACAAGCGGCCTTGTACAGAGAAAACTAATTCATTTTCACCCGTATGTAATTATGTTTTCATTGTTTTTATGAACTAATCCGAATTAATACGCGATCATAAATATGATATATTCTTAGAATTAAACGAATGATTTGAAAACATTTTTTTTATTTGACGAAATGAATGAATACAATAAGCTTACTTTTTCGTTTCGTTTAAGATGATGATATTCAATTTGACGCGATGCATTTTATGCCGAGTTACGAGACGTCCATGCAAGTCGAGCTATACTAAAAGCAAAATGAAAATTAATTTAACATGGATAACAAGATATACACGTTTGAATACGCTGTCACTGACTGTTGAGATAATTGGTCAGCATTTCAGGACATATTGAGTGTAATATAGATTCCATACATTTCTTTCTTGAAAAGTTATTTAATTGCAGTGTATCCTGTAATATACTTTTTAATGATGTAACTAGAAATATATGTTTTAACTCAAATTAATAATAATAATAAAATGAAAGACTGTCGCAATCATTTTGCTAGAAAGCAAGGACTTTTAATTTAAATCAGCAAGATTCATTTACCTTTACCTTACCGATTACTTTAACGTTTTTTTACATTTTATGCCGAGCCCCTAAATGCTTCCGAGCCACTATATTACACGAACAAACAATGAAATAATTTTATTAGTCTTGAGGGTTCCCTTGACATCTTCTTATGATTACCTTCATGAAAGACAAGAACTTTAAAAGAGTGAGTAATACGCGAACACATACTGTAAAGAGCCAAATAATAATATACAGCATGATTGGATAAGTGCAAATATTTACTCCTAAATTTTAAAAAAGATAGAATTGTTGGATGAGGTAAAACGGCTTTTCATGTCCTAATTTTTCCAGACTGCTAACTTTTTTAAACAATAATCATTCCATTACTCGATTATTATATATATATTTTTTTCTTTCGCTTATAAACCGAATAAGATAAGACCCTTTCCCCTACCGGAATGTGTGTGTTGATATTTATGTGAACAAAGCATGAAATCATTTTGGGAACAGATAAAAACGTTGATAATAAGATATGATTATTTGGAATTATAACAACCTTTTATTCTGAAGAATGACATTTACATAACTCAGAACGGAATCCTCAGAAAACTCTAATTTTACCAATATATATCGATATACTATCAGATTTAGAGAGTCATTGCGATAACATCAGTTATATTTTTCAATTTTGGAAAATGACATATTTCTCTAATAATAAGCAATTGATGAAGATTTACTGCGCAATATCAAACCGCATGAACTTTACACTATTATTAAGCTATTCAAAAGAACATTATAGTTGCTTATATATTAAGATTTCTATAGCTTTATTATTGTACATTTGCTTTCCTTGAAATATCGTTCGTTTCGACCAAATTCCGACTCGTCAAGCGAAAATCATATGAATTTGTTTTTAGTAACGTTTATGGAAAAACGAAATAAAAAAAGCGAACGTGTTTTCCATCAATATAAATCATGTGTTCTATTAAAATTTATAAAAGATGTGTAACTGTAAAAATAATCAGTTTCATTTTTGGTGCATGGCGTACTTAATACTGTACAAAATAGTAGAAAATTTTGTGTATGTTCCATTCATCATCAGAATCACAAATTATTATTATTTCATTGGAATAAATATTTCAAATTTAATAAATGATATTTTAATAGGGGTTTGAGCCAAAATACAACAAAATTACCAAAATTTATACAATGCTGAAAAAACTAGTATCATTAGAACTTTCTATTTCACATATTATCTTGTCTTCTTCTTGACACTTCCGTTATATGGTTTACTTTCTAAAGACTATTTTCCATTTTGTGCTATATTCTTTCCAAGTTCTACTGGTGATAACAATTTCTTTTCTTGTATAAAAGTACTAATTATTCCTTTGTTTTATATCGTTCCTAAATGTTTTGTCATAGACATAGAAACAAAAAAAAAAAAAAAAAAAATAAAAAAAATAAAGCAATGATCAAATCGACAAATAAGTCCGGCTGAAATATATTTTTGTAATTAATTTGTACAAAAGATAAAAGAAATTGCAAAATGATAAACACAAGGAAGTATCCCTTTAGTGTTGGTGTCTCGCACTGCAATATTCCTATTGTTTTAAAATGTGTCCGTTAAAACATGTTTTAAAAGTGTCCCCAGAGACTTCAATAACAGTAATATGCTTTTTAGTAAAAAAAATTTAATTTTTTTGTTTGTTTTAAAATTAGGTTTAGTAATATTTGTTTCAATCAATAAAAAACTTTTCACTTTTAAAGCATTTTATATTCAAAATTCCGGTAAAGACAAACTTGCAACTAATAGATATCTTTGAAGTTTTTTGCCGCTGCAAAGAAACGATACATCAATAATTTTTGCTTTACAAATTTTAATAGAGTTTACGAATACCTATATTATAATCCTGAAAACTACTTGGAACATTCCAAATGAAACCGATAATTTTTATTTTCACAGCAAATCGCCAGATTTCAAATCTTGCTCATATTTCAACACGTTGTTGAGATTACTAAAACATACCCTTCCATCTTAAATCTATAGGTTTTTATAAGGTACTATAAATCGACTAACATTATAAATAAAAAATTCGAAAAAATTCTGTTACTTTGATTCTACATTTTTCAATGACAGAGTGTACTCTTATTTGACTATTCCCTTTAAGCGAGTTTTACGGAATATATCGTCAGGTTTATGTTGTCACAGTCACTTTCAATTAACAGATCAGGCCTTTAGATATATGATTTAATATTGCACTATCGTAATGTTATTGAAAAACGGATTAATATTCTTATTACTTGTCATTTACACCGAATATAAAAATACTTTACATGCATGTAGCTTTTGAAATATTGAATTTCATTTGATGTATCTAAAATCACATATGATTTTTTATTTTCCTAAATTTTTCATAATAAAGCAATTTTTACAATAATTTAAGAAAATAAAAGGTTGTAAAATTAATTCCAAAACATTAGGTTTCCATTTCAATAGCGATTTGTTTTTGCCTTTTCTTAGGATTATTTCCACTCCTCACTAAGTTGATTATTCTCTAGTGTTAAATTCTTGTCTATCTTGCAATTCAGTCATTTGAACATTACTCTATAAAACCTTTGTTCAGCTAAATATTACCTTACTTTAATTATGTATATCGGGGTTAAAAAATGTAACAGAGGATGCAATGTGACGGCTAAAATGAGGAAACGACATCCTTAAAAACTTGGAAAAACTATGTGGGCGAAATATTTAAAATACAAAATCATGGACATATATATATATATTTGTAATGAATTCCTTGATAGACACTCGTAAAGTAAAATAACAGTCTTCGTTTGATGGGTCGATAATTTCTACTTTCAGAAAGAATCCAAAAAAGTTCATCTTATGTGTCTTGGCAATTTTATAATATCAACCATTAAACACTACATCTCAACTAAAATATACCAAAATACGAATGCGTAAACGTGTCATTTAAAAATTTTTATGTGTCCCATCCATTTAAAATTGTCTACCATAAGAGTCACTTGCCATTAGCTAATAACTGTTACACTAAAAATAAACATCATTACATAACCTTTTCAGATGGTGACACAGAGGTGACACTAGCACCGCATCATTACGGCGATAAAGTAGTAGCACATGTATTTATATTTAATCACAGGAGTTACCCAAGTAATGTTTCTATTCGGTTCAACAGAGATAATATGTACTAAACAACAAGTCTTTATGATGGAACAGAAACATTTCTGAATGCTCTTACAGTGATACATTAGACATATGTATAATGTATGACAATGAAATGGATTGATTTATTCTATGATGCATGCACGCTTTACAGAAAAAGTTGAAAAACACATCTAAGCTACCATACCATAAGAAGTTGCATTTTCGTAATTGAAATAACAGATGTCAATCAGCGGAGAAAGGTTTTTCCAATCTAAGTTAGTTATTACACCAAACGCCCGTTTAAAACAAATTATTTCAAATAGCAAAACATTTCATTATTTAATTATAATGTCTTTTATTGAACGATGGTAAATAGATTGTATTGTTCTATCTTAAAAGATCTGTTTACATCTACAAAATAAAAAAACAAATTTCGTAAAATTTATTTAAAATATATTAATGTTTACTAAGTTTTTTATTTATGCTTAAAACAATCGGCCATGGAGCAATGCAAATTACTATAACCAACAATTACTTTTTGTGCCAGATAGAGCGTTCTCACTAGCTGACAAGGATGTTCTTCAATATTTATATTTTTAATAGGTAACAGAATTCTTGACTAACATCCTTTACTCATGTCCTCCTTGAAGTTTGATAATTTGGAAAAACCATCTATCATCCTAGGAAAAGTAGTCTTAAGACCATCAAGAAGCTTTATTTTACTCAGAACAAAATTCGAGTTTCAACATTAATGACTAATAAACTTGCAAACAACTTACAAAATGTTACACGTTTCTTTATTTTACATTTACTGGTTTACATGATTAACAAATAAATTGGCTTAAAAACATTTGTATTTGATCTTACTTTGGTCATTTTAATGAGGTCAGCCTTAGGTGACATGATTATTATTTTTATAGAGTAGCCCCCATACAGTACCATGCTCTGGTATTATTTTTTTTCACCATTTTTCATTATTTGAAAAAATGTGCATTTTAAATTGTTTTGTCGTCTACTTTGGCAATGATTATAAGATTTAACAATCGGCCAGGTAAGTCTAAATTGAATTCTTTGTTAGATCGAGTCTTTTGAAAAGACACAAAGACAAACTTTGTAATCTGATAAGGCTGGTGATTATTTGGTGAATGTCAATTAATTGACAGACTATACGTCGTTTTTGTTTCCGTATTAACCAACTGCAATTTCACGCTGTGACATAACGGGATTTAAGGATCTTATAAATATTTTGTCATTTTAGTGGTATTATGAAACAGCATGAAAGTTCATAAAAGTCACCGATGGTCGCTAGTTTGTAATTGTATCAATCACTTTAATTAATATTTACACTTAAAGATAGGATGGATTTGCATTTTGACATTAACTTGAAAACCGATATAACATCCAATTGAAAAACAATCGAAAAACAGAGTAAGAACTGTACATTTGATTGGTATGTGCATTACGTAATATCGCAATAATAAAGGGACTCTTCAGCTTTGGAGATAAAAGTATTAACACTATTGCATGCTGTATTTGATTGGTGAAAATAATTACAACATTTCTATTGATTAAACAAGCAACTGTAATACTCTATTTGTTTTTGATGAATTCAAATCAAAAGTTGTCATCATTAATGCCTAATGTATTTCTTTAAATGTGAGTTAAACAAAGTAGTGAGATCGAAAATAGATTGTTAAAACAAACTTCACTAAAAACCAACAAAGTGTATAATATTTCACGGAAATAGATTAAGCTATATGAGCCAATCTAGACCACTTTTTAAGAGAGTTATGAGATTTTGTAAAGTACTACAGCATCAAGTCAGAGTCAAGCAAGTACAGACAAACAGAGTTGAGAGTTATTCAAGTAATTGTTTGAATATAACTAAATATCAATCTTCATGTGATTCTCTTAAATCAGAAAAAAACCTTCATAAGTAGTAAAAAATGCAGAAAGTTTGTTATTTCGGCTGCATTAATTTTTTACAAATACTTCAGTTACTCAAAGTCAGTTTCCAAAATATGCTTGTTTTTTACGAGCTTATTTTTTCCCAGGCTTAGAAAAGCTTTCTATTCTCACTTATTAAATCAGGTGGTGGAATAATGTATTGATAAATGTGCTAATATTTTTTAGGGCGTTAAACACAATAACTGTACCCTGTAGGTCTGGACTATGAATTGCAACTAAATTAAAAATGCAGCACTATTCCAAAACATTTTCATATTCACGAACAATAATGTGTACAATCAAACATAAACATAAATTAATTAGTTGATGCACCATCAACCAAATAAACTAATTTAATGTCAAAATTGGTTATTAATTTCGGGTTTTGCTATATAATAGTTATATAACTGCGCATGCTTCTTTTTTATAAAAATGTAGCATGTGACGTGACACTTAACACACTATTGTTATTCATTATTTGTTCAATAGTAAAACTTAAATTCATAAACCTTCGGACAAAATAGTGTACATTCCAAGAAGCAGCGATAATAATCTAATAATTTCCTAATTCATTTAATTTTAGTTATGTCCCTTCAAAGAAGGGAGTGCATATTGCTTTGCTACTGTCGGTCTGTCGGTCCACCAACAGTTTCCGTTCATTTTCTTCGCAGAGGTGCAGAGGTTCCACTTACTGAAATAAAATTCGGTATAGAGATTTATCAATAGAATATCTCGGTAAAGTTCTGATTTGGGTAGGATCGAGCAATTTTTGACAGAGCTATCCCCCTTGGAATTAGAAAAATTCCAATAATTTGCAGTTTCCATTCATTTTCTTTGCAGAGGTTGCACATACTGAAATCAAATTTGGAATACAGATTTATCATAAGAATATCTAGATCAGGTCCTGTTTTGGGCACGAACGAGCAATTTTTGACACAGTTACCCCCCCCCCCCTTTGGACTTAAAAAATTCCAATTTTTGCTTTACGTTTATTATCTTTACAAAGGTTGATCAAAATAATTACTGATACAACATATATAAATACGTTGGTTGAATATGGTTTTGTTGATAATAATTTATAATTTAGAAGTACAGTCAAACTTGTTTGAAGGTCTATATGTTTGTGCAACCTATAATTCAAAAATTTGGTTTTGCTTAGACACATCGTACTTAATAAATTTATGCATCTCAGATAGTACTGGTAGATGGCCCCTATTGATTTTAAGTTCATGAGGTCAATTTCATTTCAATGCACACTGTCCATAATGCATACTGCCCATGATAAAAGCTTGTGCACCCTATAATGTCTGTCCAAGAATGGGGGCATAAGTGTTTCACAAACATCTCTTGTTTTTATTTAATTTTTATAAAATAAATTTCATATCAAAGACCGATTTATTGTGAAATGCACTTTATCATGTTGTAATTCGAACATGCAAGTAGAAAAACAAAGTTTTGTTTTTGTGTAAAACGATGTCATGTGTATCACAGTAACAAAAACGAGGAAAATCATCGATTGATCAAGAGATTTTGTTAAAAGTCGCATCAGCATTACTGCAGCTATTTTCAGATAGAAAGGTATTGTACCATTAATAATTACTTAATTATACAAAGCAAAATGACTTTGAAATTATTAAAGTATTGATAAACTGAAATGTTCTAGCCATATTACAAACCAGTTACGTATAAACACCGGTGAATATTCAGACCTTCATACTGTTTGTGCATTGGTATGGTAGCAGAAATCTTGCATCGATGAAGCTAAGTAAAACGTGTCTCTTGTGTCAGTCAAAACAATTCAGAAAAATGCATTGGCAAGATAGTTGACCTTGACAAAAAGCACATTCAGGAGTCTGTTCACTTCAAGACAAAAAATGAGTATATTGACTATAGCAGATTCTACAGCTTTAATGGCGTCACGACTACTCTGAGGCAAAGCTGTAAGTCCAAGGAGAACTGAACTAATTATAACTCATTATGACACTGGTTATTCTAATTTTTCAACTATTAATTTTAAATTAATATAAAGAAGATAACAAGAGCTTTTAGGTTAATGCTAAATCAGATGCTAAATTGTCTTTGTGATGCTTTTAATTAGACTTAAATTTAAAAAAAATCAAAAACCAATAAAGAAGTTCCTCTATCATAACGGGGGACATCGATAGCCAAATAGTCTAAATCGCGCGCATGTGTATTACAGTGCCTATTATCGCATCCCATCGTGAGGTTGTTTGTCTGTTTGCTTGATTAAGGTCAGTGATTTTCTACGGCTACTCTTGTTTCCTCCACGGTCCCATAATTGACAGCCTCTAATTAAGCCAAAGATTCTTAACTTCAGCGTAAAAGACTGACACTGAAACAGCATAAGAGCACGAATCGGATGCTAATGAAATAAGTATAGATGTATTCTTTGACATTTATCTTAAATATATATAAAAATCATTAAAAGCATTTAGAAATCTGCAAATCGGTCATTCATTGAATCATCAAACGCAAATATTCTTTTAAACTATTTTGCAATTGATAGACCTTATATTGATAGGTTAACTTATTTAATATTAGTTTCGTGTATGAATCTCTCTCTCTCTCTCTCTCTCTCTCTCTCTCTCTCTCTCTCTCTCTCTCTCTTCTTGGATTCTGAAGACAATTACCGTGCCCAGAAAAAACAAAACAAACTGAAACTGTCTCACTGCAAGATCTGACCGATTTGGTTTGGAACCAGGCAATGAGAAACATAAACATGCGCTCAAGACCATTCGGCCGCTTAGGTCACTTTCTTATACCTAACCATAATTATTTGACCCCAGATATAAATCATTACACCTACATGTAGCTATACTTGAGGTATTTCTATATTTAATTAAGTAAACATTGGTTTAAGTATATCTATTTTGGTTCAGTTATAAAATATCTCGATTCAAGTGTGTATATTTTCAGTAACAAAATATCAAAATTAAATTATAAAATATCTAGGTTTAAAGATAAAAAAATCTAAACGACATTCCTTTGTTATATGTGAGGTATAAAATAAATAACTGTTTATTGTAAATAAAGTACATCTATTTTGTTATTACAAATATTTTTATTTTTATAACATTTGGGAGTGTCTTTAAGGAAGCTGGAAGCTTTAATGATGTGCAAACATTCTGTATTTTCTAAAGATAGACTTATTCTGGAATGTTTCAGTTCTATTTGTCATTGCAAATTCTAAAAGAAAGATTTTTTCTGGTAATCTAAATTGTGCATAAATTGCACTGAAATTGAAATCCATACAGTTGTCTGATTGGAGATTATCTTACTTTGTTTGGAATAGCATATTTGAAAGCATAAATCAAACGGTATATATGTGTTTATACATTGTAACAGGAAGTTAATGTAAACATCTATAATAAAATTGGAAAGAAAACGGACCAGGAAATCTGAAATAAATAAATTTTAAATGATTAATTTAGATATATTTACATCAGTTTAGATTATCTATTTGCTATGATTTTTCGATCTGGAAATTCATGATTCGCAACACCTAATACCTAAATCCCTTGACACGGAGGATACACATGGTGCAATATAGCTACACGTGCATTCAAATAAACAAATCTGAGCTACGTACCGTACTGTAAAGTAAATAATAACACATGCCAATCACCGAAAATAAGTTTTTCTAAACTAAATTAAATTTTACACCAAACACCCGTTTTAAACTAATTATTTTAAATAGCAAAGTATTCTATTATTTAATTATGGTATCTCTAATTAAACGATGGTAAATTAAGAGTTGTGTTATTTCTTTCAAGATCGTTTTACCACTTGAAAATAAATATTAAATTTAGTAAAATGTATTTAATATTAATAACTGTTTGTTTTGTTGAATAATTTGAGTTTTAATAGCATCAGTTGTATGGTAATGTAAAAATTTAATAGATTTTCGATAATTTACAGTTGCGATAGAGATTCTTAATAGACATCGATTTTCGACAATTTTTATACATTCAAATTTGAGCAGAATTCTTGATATTACATCGCATACTTATGATAATTTTATTTTGGTTATTTAAGAACACCCTTTTGACTTCATTAATGAATTATTCTTAAGCTCTACAGGAGGTGGTGGTTACCAAGGACAAAAACTAAGTTTTCTCCATAAATGCCTAAAATGTTGCCAAGAACTTACTCAATCTGTCAGTTTTGTCTTTTATTAACTTTCAATTGTTTAGATTATGTTACATAAAAAGTACTTTTATCTAATAAAACATGTAAATCGATCTTAAGACATTGCTGGTAAGTATCGTTCGAAATGTTCGATGTGATTGTGGATTTAAAATTTTTTCATGCTTTAAAAACTAAAAAAAATATTACAATCGGTTTATCTAGTTATAACTAATTTAACGACATCATTTGTTATCATGTGATAGAAATGCTTTTTAGATATCGTAAAACCGTAGTTCAACAACTGTGACATAACGATAACTTAAGATAATTTCTCAGTTTGATTAATGAATGAGTCAATTTATTTAAAAAAAAACAATATAAGCGTTTTTTATACAAGCCACCAAAGGCCCCTAAATTGTAATTTGTATTCTTCATTTTAATTACTCTTTACACCTTATAAAGCTTTGAATTTTGACATAAACTAAAAATGATAAAACACATCCGATTATAAACATTCAAAATGAATGTTAAAAAATTTACATTTGATTGACAAGGGTTTTATGTAATATAGAAATAATTATTAAGCTATTCGAGACTCTACCCGTGGATATTATGTTTTAATTCTCTCTATCCGTACGTCTGTCAATCAAAGGTTTTCCGCAATTTTTCCTAAACGCTTTCGATATTAAGTTGAGTTTTGAAAATTTATTAAATTAAAATGAGTTGCAGTTCAAATTAACGTTTTGGTTTGCTCTTCGTATTGATATAAAAATTACGGCCTTTTGTCTTTAATATTTTTACAGTTTTCTGGCTGCAGATATTAAACAGGTTTTGGGTATGTTAGTCTACCACAATTAGTTATAAATCATCTGTTGATTTTTAGGGAATTACGGTCCTGGAAGTTTAATAATTATACTGCCAGAACAGTTTTCAACGTTTTTTCAAACGCTTGTAGCTATTAAACTGATTTCTGTTATATGAGTCGACCATAATCAGTTGAAGTTAAGTTACTTCGCTTTGTTTACGATAATGACAGTCCTTATACTTTGACAACCTTTCTAAAAGGGGCCAATATGTGAGAGCGTGAGATATGTGAGCTGGCTTACTTAGGTTTAATGCTATTGCATGCGTATTCAATTGGTGAAACTAATCACAGTATTTCCATTGATTAAACAAGCTACTTGTAATACTCTATTCATTCACTTTAATAATTTTATTAGAAATATAATGTGAAAATTAACTGTGAGTTTACAGCATAAAATAGATAGAGATATCTCAGACCAAATGGACCTAAATTGTATAGTTGTTCAATATAAAAAAAATGCTTTGTAGATTTTATAACACCGTTCCATTAAATTGAGCGACCTTCAAAAAAGTAGAAGGCTTATATTTGACAAAAATAGCAAAGTAAGTAACACTCGAGTGTTAGTGGAGTTTTACGCCAAGTCCATAATATTTAACTTGTTTGAATATCACTAGATATATGTACCATCGTTTAATTTTTCAATGTTTATAGTACAGCGCATTTTAGAAAAAACAATATCAACTGTAAAACATTATTCAAGTGTGAAAATTCGTTAATTCTGTTGCATTAAGTTGATCTTTTAAAGACTTGGGTTTCTAAAGACCACTTTTCTAAAATGATGGGCTCGATATTGACGCTTTAATTTCTTAACAAACTTAGTACATCTTTCTATCCCCACTAATCAAATCGGTGGGTAGAATTAGGTATCAGTCAATTATTTTTCAAGCTAATCTCCTTGATTTTAACAACTTTTGAAATGACCGAGTGCAAATTCTTTTAATACGCAGTGTCAACTAGTTTAATTTTACTTTTTTCTTCCATTCATTAGAACTTTTAAAAAGTGAGAAAACATTTTTCACAGAATTGTTCAAATAGCATAAATTGTCATTCATAAGATTTTCCGTTCAAACCTTACGTTAATTTGCACATTTAAACATTAAAAATTTTTTATTTAATCAATGAATCATCAAACAAGTAAACTTAATTCTTTTCAAAATTTGGTAAAAAAATTTGGATTTGTGATAAAGAATTATATAACCATGCTTTTTGCTTTAAATGAAAAGTGGCATAAGACATATGACACGCTTCCATAATTCATTCTTTGAGCATCGGTAAAACAATAACTTATACGTCAACAATATTTTTTTTCGAGAATATTGTTTTTATAAAAGAGCAATTACTTGTACAATGCACTTTTACCATATGTGTAATTCAAAGCCATGTTAATCGAACTGACAAAAAAAGTGGATGACTAAGTGAGCAACTGAGTGATTAGGAAACAATTTTTAAGGTCACAACAGTATTATTGTAGCTATATGCGGCTAGAAAATTTAAAAGATGCAATGTCATAAATTTGATGAGTAATTTAAAATAAATCTTATTGATTTTTAAATTTAAAAACAATGTTGATAGACTTTCAAAAATCCAGCAACATCACAATCAGGTTATATATAAAACACTGAGGGAAATATGATCAAAAGGAGAGATTTCATAAAACAATTTTTGTACTGACGAAATTTTAGAATTTTTGTTTATTAATATGTCTGAAGATTTCGTGCATTAAAAGTGTCATTTGTAGATGCAAAGAAACACAATCTAAAAGTGCGGTCACAAAAGTAGTGACATTATATCAGACATTATATCAAAACTGTTTCAAACTCTTCAATATGGATTTAAGTAATAATTTTATATCAATATATCTATATTTCAAAGATAATATATATATATATATATATATATCGACTACTCGCCGTTTAGTTTCCGTATCTTATGTTTTTAAGAGTCTTGAAACCGTAAAATTGCCAATGGCATAATGATAAAAGATATTCGATTTAGAACTATCGAAGTAAATAGTAAGAATTTTAGATCTAAATGACAGACATGCGTATAAGGTAATACATTTATTGTGACAATGAAATCTTTCACTTTGGAGATAAAACTATTAACACCGTTGCATGCTATATTCGCTTGGAGTAATTAATTACAGTATTTCTTTTGATTTAATAAGTTTCTTATAATACTCTTTTTGTGTTTAATAAACTTGTATAAAAAGTAGTCGTCATTAATGCTTAATGTATTTTGTTAATTTGAGCACGATTATACAGATCAGAAATAAAATGTAAAAATAAACTTCACTGAAATCACACAAAGTGAGTAACATACCACGAAAATTGATAAAACTGCATTACCCTAAATGAACATGTTGTTTTAATCCAAATCATAAATCATAGATTTTTTCTGACGACAAATTTATGGTTGTTAAATATGAAGTTAGTTTATAAAAGTTTTTAGCTTTTGTATGATGCATTCAATTTTGTGTCAGTCAAAGTACAAACTAACATAGAAGTGTGTTATTAAGGTAATGATGTTTATTCTATATGTTTGAATATAATTACATATTTAACTTCATTTGCTTCTTTTAAATCTTTATGAAGATGCATTCAGAAAAAGTCACATATGTAGCAAAAAAATTGCGTGAAAAAGTTCGTGTATTTGGTTGCATTTGGTTGTTTCTTTCCAAAAACTCTGGATTACTAAAAGCCACTTTAACAAATTAACTGCTTCATTATTGACGAGATAATTTCTTCACAAGCTTAGAACTTTTTTTATCCTCATTTATCAAACTTTTGGGCGCAATACCCAGTAGTTGCAAAACTATTACATTACTATGTTGGTCTGAACTTTGAATTGACACTGAATAATATGACATTATTCATAACTTTATTTCGTATTTAACAACCAGAAATTTGCACATTTAAAGTTTAAAAATATAATTTTTATTAATCAATGCACCATAAACTAATTAAACTTATTTCTTCTCTAAATTGGTAATACATTTCGAGTTTTACGTCAAATAATTATATAATTTCGCATGCTTTTTATTAAAAGGTAGCATGTGACACGTAACACGCTATTATTATTTATAATTTGTTCATTAGTAAAACTTTAATTCATAAGCTTTTAGAATAAATAAAATGTATTTTCCCCAGAAGCAGCAATTACAGTTCAATACTTCCACATTTTTCTAATTTAATAAACCTTTTAAAAATAAATTTCATATCAAAGACTGATTAATTGTGAAATGTAATTTGTCTTGTTCTGAGTCGAACATGCGAATGGTAAAACAGAACCTAACTGCGTAAATCGATACCATGTGTATCAAAGTAATAAAAATAAGAAAAAGTGTGCAAGAAATATTTGTTTAAATCTGCATCAGCTATTTTCGGATACAAGAATAAATATACCATTAAATAAATATATACTTATACAAAAATAGATAACTATGAAATTATAGAAAAAAAATAAAAAATAATAAATATTTCAGCTACATTACAAACAAATTATGTATAGAATACTAAAAAATCCAGGCCTTAATATTGTTTGTCTATTTCTATGGCAGCAGAGATCGCGCATTCATGATGCTGCGTAAAACGTGTCTTGCAAGTGGAACGTCAAAATATTAAGAAAAATGCATTGACCAGATTGTTGACTTTGAGAAAAAGGCATATTTAGAAGTATGCTCTCCCCGAAAATAAAAGAATAAAAATATTGACTATCCAGATTTCAAAGCTGTGGTGCTGTTACTATACTGCCCTAGGGCAAAATTGAAAATACTAGACATGACGGAAATGAATATAGCTCGATATGATCCTGATTATGGTAATGATTTAACAAAGAATGTTTAATCAGTATGAATAAATAAAAAAGAGGTTGTAGGTTAAGAAAATGCTGAACTCGATGCTAAATCCGTTTTGTGTTGCATTATAACTTAGATGTGACTATAAAACCAACCGTTATGATTTAAATTCTTATTACAATCTAAAACGTATACGTTATTAGTATTTGTAAATTCTGAATTTCAAAACTTTAAGATTGATATACTAGTATGTTTTCGCTCTTAATTGCCTGAAAGACAGATAAAGAGTCGGAACCTATAAAATATTCCAATGTTGGCATTTTTAAATTAAATGTAAAGCAAGTATTAGAATTTACATTTTGAAAACGCATACTTTTTTTTCATAAACAACGACAGCCAAATACTTAGCATATTCAACTTCCCTCTTTTGATCTATTAGTATTAATTGGGGGCCATTGACAAAGTTCTTGTCAGTAGGTCTTGCTGACCTGATTGTTCTAAAACAAACGCGGTGATTTTTTTTTATTGAGTACCATGGTAAGATCCTTCCATTTCGTTTTTTTTCTTGAAAATCTCAGAACTGACCTTTTGTGACATATACTTACATTATTATGCTTAAATAGTGTTACATAGTTTGATCTATTGTTCAGTTCGTTCATTATATGTAAAATAGTTGCATAAAACATGTTCTAAGACATTCTTAACTACATTATACAGTTCCTAATTTCAATCATTATCAAGGTATTGTTTTGAATTTATATAGTTAAAAAATAAATATAAATGTGAATTAAATTGTTTCAACCTACGTGTATAATCAAACGTTTATCAAAATAGACCTTTTATACAATTGTTATAAAATTTCAAGGTACAAATATATCATACGAAAGTTAAGTTATATTATACCTTGTTTTATATGTCTACCTTCAAGTTGGTTCAATTTTTAAACAGTAAACGTAGCTTACTGAGTTTATATAGAAACGTAATTTTTGTGAAATGAATAAAAAATATCTATGTAGGCAAAATATTTTAAATACAATAAATACATAAATATATACTCCTATACGGTGACACGGAAGTGACAGTCATTACACGTCAATACAGCAGTAGAAGTGGCAAAGATAACAATTGTGCACAATCACGCAGAAAAGTCATTCGTTACACTTCTATGTATTGAAAAAGAGGTGATACTCTAAACGTTTCTTTACAGCCACAAATAAGCGGCATACCTATATTTATACTAAAACATTTAAAAACACCTTAGTAATTTGTCACAGAAGTTACACACGTAATATATATATACTACATAACAAGTCTTAAAGGTGACACAGATGGAACAAATATTACACTTCTATATGATTTGTATGATTTGTACGGTGAAACAGTCTACATACGTTTGATTCTTTACTCGATGTCATGGAGGTAATAGAATATGACGCATGTACGTTTTAATAAAAAGATTTTAAGTCTTTTTTGTAATTTAAAAAAAACACATGCCAATCACAGTTTTAACTAAGAAAATATGTTTATTTGATCTTACAGAGGAAGCCTTAATAATGTCAGTTGATTATGAAATAAACATCTTTGCAAAGTCTAATTTTTGTTAAATAACTGTTAAATTTAGGATATAATTCTCGTAATATTTTAAATGTTTGAAAAAATGTACATGTGACAATTGGCTGTGTTTTATTCATATATTATTTAAATATTGAGCTGGCAAGTTTATCGAATTATTCAAATGCAGGATACGAGTTTTAAACGCATAAGACGCAATGATCAACAATGTAATCGGAAGGTATTGTTATTATTTATGAATCACACTATTTGGTACACTTTAATAGGCATATATATATATATATATATATATATATATATATATATATATATATTATGTGTGTGTGTGAAAATGTGTTATTTTACAATGATGACATAAAGAAATTTACACAACCTACAAATATGTTGTCAATTTAATTTTATAAAATAACGATTTTATCTTAATAATATAAAAATTCCTCAGACAAACCACAAATTGGTATCTTTTACTGAAATAAGGATGTACACCTAAGGATAGGATAGTTTTACATTTTGACATCAACTAAAACATACTATATCACACCGAATTAAAAAAAACAATCGAAGAAAATTGTTAGATATTTATATTCAACTGACAAGTCTATTACGTAATATTGCAATAATTGAAGGATTTCTTCGGTTTCTAAAGATAAAATTATTAACACTAATCAATGCTGTATTCGATTAAAGAAATAATTACAGTAATTCTATTGATTAAACATGCTACTTTTAATACTCCATTTGTTTTGATAATTCAAATCAAAAGTTGAAATCATTAAATCCTAATGCATTTCCTTAATATGAGTTAAATATCAATGGGATCAAAAACATAGAATATTAAATGAATTCACTTCAATTAAAACCAACAAAGTTTGTAAAATATCACAAAAATTGAAATATCTTAATTTGCCCAAATGGACACGTACTTCTAATTATGTGTTTAGTTGTAGAAAAAATTACTTGAAGCCTTTTTATAACAATTATTAAAAAAGGGAAAAAAACCCACTTTCAAAGAAATGTTTTAAGGATCTAACATGTCATTCTTAAGATATCGCGTAAATCCACACCAAGACTTTTCGAAATAATTCAAAGAATTTTTACTATATGCGAAATACTATTACTCAACTCTGATGTTCTAAACTTTAAATGGGCACTAAATTTAATAATAAAGTATTATTGCAAACAATCATGAACATCCAGAATTTCCCACGTTCAAATTTATTTTTTTATTTTGTTAATGCACCAAAAACTAAAAAAACCGATGCCATCTTAGGTATGGTAATAAATTTCGAGTTTTGCCTTAAATAATTATATAATTGTGCTTGTTGCTTCAAATGAAAAAGTGGCATGTGTCACGTAACACACTGCACTTAATCATTATTTTTACAACAGTAAAACCTTATTTTTACAAAATAAAACCTAAATATTTAAGCTTTTGAAATAAATAAAATGGATTTTGCGCCAGAAGCAGAAAAAATTATCAAATATTTTCTTCTTCTTTTAAGTTTTAATTTCAAATTTGTTTCAAGGTTAATTGAATATCACTACTAATAATTGAACTATTAATTGTGAAAAGCACTTTAACTTATTATAATTCGAGCACGCAAACACCCAATCGAGAAAAACCATTAAAAAGAATAGTGAGTAAGATATCATGAGCAATTGTGTAAAGTCGCATCAGTGTTATATTAGCTATTTAAAGCTAGAAAACAAATAATAAATCAATGAATTATTCCATTTAAATGAAAACTAATTGGTTTAAATTTATAAAATTGTTGAATCCTTCTTAATACCAGCCACGTCAAAGACAAATTATGTAATAAACATCACAGACTGTATGATAAAAACTATCAGTTTATTTCCCGAAAAAAACTTAGGATATTAGTCTATTGACATGGCTTAAGAGATTGCAGACCGATGATTATACATATCAATCTCTTTCCAAAAACTGTGCTAGGCAAATAGTTTATCCACACAAACAATACACTCCAAAGGCTATGCCTTCTTGAAAATAAAAAAATAGTACCAAAACTGTGGCTGATTTTACATCGACAATGCTGTCATGCTTATTGACCGTACGGAGATAAAGATTTAAATCCCAGAACTTTCTATGTTGCTGAAATTCCAATGTTTTGACCATTGATCACTTAAATAATTGTAAATCAACAGTGTTTGAAGTAGTCTGAATTTCATCTTACCTTTACACATTTTATGCTAACTAAGTGTCTGAAGGATCGAAACAAATTTCTATATAAAAAACCACTTGATTTTCTTATACAATCTGGTGACGGAAAGGGTACGTCTCATTTCGCTGCAGATTTAAATACATGTTTTACTTAAAATGTGAAAAATTACTAACCTCGTAAGATACATTGATTAATTGTAGTCCAAAGTATTTTTTGAATATGAGAGTTTTGTGAGGTCACTAAGTCTTGTTTTGAAAGACACAAAGAAGAAGAGATCGGCAAACATAATTACCAATAAAATAATCAAATAATAAATTGAGCTGAAATGACATCTTCAAATATAGCAGATATTTTAGAAGACAAAACAATGCTTTATTTTCAAGCAAACATTTTTGAATGTTATTAATTCAATTGTTTTGAAACAATTTTTTCAAGGAATCCAAAAATTAATCAAAAATTAATAGAAAATTAATTAGAAAATAATACTAAATTTTAATTTTGAGATTTACATAACTTTCTTAAGACTTTTTCCTCAAGTGTGTGTGTGTGTGTGTGTGTGTGTGTGTTTTACTTTATGACTTTTTCATATATTATATTTTTATTTTTTTTATTTTCATATTTTTTTATTGTTCAAACAGTACGAGCTACCTTTTATGTGTCTTTCGTATTTTAGTTTTGCATCTGTAACACAATCTTTCAAATACTCTGTCATTTTATTTTGTTTAGAGCTGTCCTGTCCCTTAAACACTTGTAAATATTTCGATACATTTGCATAATTCTATTTGTTTGTTATCGTAAAGAATTGCTTGTCATGTTGGTTTGGTTTCTTTAAAACTATTTCTTCCGATAGCGGAGAAATGTAAATGAATTTCTGTTTGCGGCAATATGTATTGCAGTTAAATCAAGTTATTGTTAACCAATATCATTATATTATTAAATAGATATTTTCATATTGGTCGAGTTATTTGGCCAAAGTGTGTCATATTGGCCCTTGACCTTCAGCCTTTGGCCAATATATGACACACCGAGGCCAAATAACTCGGCCAATATGAAATAACATTATTAATGATAATTTTTTTCATTAACATTTCAAACATTAAAAATACAAATAAACATTTTGTCAGCATCGTCGATTGTTACATCAATTCTTTACCATTTATTTTCAATTTTTAGCTATAGGTCAATTTTAATATCATTGGCTGTTGAACTGTTGCAATAGGCATAGCCATTCTGTTTTAGCACCCCTTACTATTTAGATTCAGAGCCCTATTACCGAACAGTTTCTACGAACTTGGACTAGAAGTATTGGATTCAAGGGTTTACAAATGGCTTGGGATAACGGATTCTCTTAGAACATCACGCAATATTAAAAGAATGACAAACAAATTAAAATATTTCGAAACCAAACGGCAAGATTTTGTAATATTGTCAACAATGATTATAATTTAAAGATTGGTCAGAATTTTCAAACTATCTCATCTATGATTATTTAATATAATATAATTATCACTGTTTTTATTATTATTTATTTATTGATTTATTTATTTTATTTTATTTTATTTTTTGTCGTTGTTGTTGTTGCTTAAATTTAGATTAATTATGAACTAAATTAGCGTTAAAAAATTATCTTACTTTAAATTTTCATTTAAATTATGTGTGTGTGTGTGTCTGTGTGTGTGAGTGTGTTGTCACTATCCTTTTTTTTACATTTTCATTCCTTAATTTCCATCATACAGATAAACCTTCCTTTATTTCTTTATGTGAAATTGCTCATATTTATTATGAGTAACAGATTTTTAGCTCCTCCATCTTCTTTTTTTAAATTTGCCTTTTGTAAAAAGCCTTTGTGGTTCCGAAACACTTATGCGTATTCAGTACATATCGGTAATTGTATTTGTGTATTAAAATAAACAATTGCTTGTCGTCTTAGTTTTCGTTAAGTGCAAATCATTTTAAAACTTCGCATACTAGAGTGATTCACATATTACAATGTTTGCGATCATAGTAATGTAATGAGTTTTGTTTAATCAAGTAATTGTTAAGGTTCTTGCAAAACGACCGAAAAATTTATGGATGTTTCGGTACATTTCCGCAACTGTATTTCTGTATAAAGATAAACAATTGCTTGTCGTCTTAGTTTTCATTAAGTGTATATCATTTTAAATCTTCGTTTACCAGAGTGATTCACATATTTCAATGTTTCCGTTCATGATAATGGTAGTTGTTTAATCAAGTAATTGTGAAATAATAAAAAGTGTTATGTAACTTGGAAAACATGACAAATTTGTTTTCTTGTTTACATTTTTTTGTATTAATTCAATAGTGTTTTAAAGTAAATTGATCAAGTGATATCAATAGAAAATTAATATTTTTTACCAATTCTGATCCAAAAAAAGCCGAACTTAATAACCTGCATTTAAACGAAAAAATTAAAAGAGTAATTCAACAAACCAGAGTCCGGTGTCTTAAGGATCGTATAAAAGTCAAAATACACAAATGTATCTCTGAACTGTCAAATAGATTCCTTCTCTGTTTGTCTGACTGACATCCTTTTAGCGATCTTATAACTCAGATTCAGCAAGCACGATTAGATGAAAATCTAGTGTTAACAGGAAGGTGGTTTGATGAATCAAGCATACGGATCTTACGATCCACATCTGTCCTTACAGGGACAACTTCTCTCAACTCTTAACCCCAAACCCATCTTATCATTATTCTTCATGGTATCTGTTGGTCTTTTTCGACATCATTGGATGTTGAATTTTATCAATACACATAGCCATTCTATTTTATCATCCCTTACGAGGGCCTCATTGCTGGACAGATCATAAGAACTTGGACTACAAAACATTGCAATACAAATGTCCTCCAATAACGATTTGTTTTAGACGAGCACGCAATATAATCAGATATAATAACATATTGAAAACAGTATAACTGAAATGAGCAATTTTGTATTATTGTCGGTAATAATTGTGATTTAATGGTTGGTCAGAACCTTTCAAACTTTCTCATCTCTGACTATAATATTTTAAATAAACGCTTTCACTAAATTGAAAGGAATATTTGACAAAAGCACTTTTATAAACAAAATCCTAATTTTAATTCTAGTTAACATGTGAAATGATAATTGTTCCCAAGTGTGTGTGTGTGTGTGTGTGTGTGTGTGTGTGTGTGTGTGTGTATGTGTGTGTTTGTGTGTGTGTGTGTGTGTTGCCTTTATGTTACTTTTACATTTGCATTCATTAAATTTCATTATTCACATCTTTATGTTAACTTTCTCGTATTCCGGTTTTCATGAGTAACAGTGTTTTAGCTTCTATATCTTTTTATATCATATTATAAGTTTTTTAAAAACGTCCAATACACTTTTGGATGTTTCGCTACATGTTTCCAATTGTATTTGTTTATCAAGGTAAACAAATGCTTGTCGTCTTAGTTTTCGTTAAGTGCAAATCATTTTAAAACTTCGTATACCAGAGTGATTAACATATGTCAATGGTTCCGTATATGGTAATAGGAGTTGTTTAATCAAGTAACTGTGAAACAATAAAAAGAGTTATTTGACTTCCAAATAGTAAGCCACTCTATATTTTTTATTCTTAGTTTAGGTTCTTGCAAAAACGACCGAAAAATTTATGGATGTTTCGGTACATTTCCGCAACTGTATTTCTGTATTAAGATAAACAATTGCTTGTCGTCTTAGTTTTCGTTAAGTGCAAATCATTTTAAAACTTCGCATACTAGAGTGATTCACATATTACAATGTTTGCGATCATAGTAATGTAATGAGTTTTGTTTAATCAAGTAATTGTTAAGGTTCTTGCAAAACGACCGAAAAATTTATGGATGTTTCGGTACATTTCCGCAACTGTATTTCTGTATTAAGATAAACAATTGCTTGTCGTCTTAGTTTTCATTAAGTGTATATCATTTTAAATCTTCGTTTACCAGAGTGATTCACATATTTCAATGTTTCCGTTCATGATAATGGTAGTTGTTTAATCAAGTAATTGTGAAATAATAAAAAGTGTTATGTAACTTGGAAAACATGACAAATTTGTTTTCTTGTTTACATTTTTTTGTATTAATTCAATAGTGTTTTAAAGTAAATTGATCAAGTGATATCAATAGAAAATTAATATTTTTTACCAATTCTGATCCAAAAAAAGCCGAACTTAATAACCTGCATTTAAACGAAAAAATTAAAAGAGTAATTCAACAAACCAGAGTCCGGTGTCTTAAGGATCGTATAAAAGTCAGAATACACAAATGTATCTCTGAACTGTCAAATAGATTCCTTCTCTGTTTGTCTGACTGACATCCTTTTAGCGATCTTATAACTCAGATTCAGCAAGCACGATTAGATGAAAATCTAGTGTTAACAGGAAGGTGGTTTGATGAATCAAGCATACGGATCTTACGATCCACATCTGTCCTTACAGGGGACAACTTCTCTCAACTCTTAACCCCAAACCCATCTTATCATTATTCTTCATGGTATCTGTTGGTCTTTTTCGACATCATTGGATGTTGAATTTTATCAATACACATAGCCATTCTATTTTATCATCCCTTACGAGGGCCTCATTGCTGGACAGATCATAAGAACTTGGACTACAAAACATTGCAATACAAATGTCCTCCAATAACGATTTGTTTTAGACGAGCACGCAATATAATCAGATATAATAACATATTGAAAACAGTATAACTGAAATGAGCAATTTTGTATTATTGTCGGTAATAATTGTGATTTAATGGTTGGTCAGAACCTTTCAAACTTTCTCATCTCTGACTATAATATTTTAAATAAACGCTTTCACTAAATTGAAAGGAAAATTTGACAAAAGCACTTTTATAAACAAAATCCTAATTTTAATTCTAGTTAACATGTGAAATGATAATTGTTCCCAAGTGTGTGTGTGTGTGTGTGTGTGTGTGTGTGTGTGTGTGTGTGTATGTGTGTGTTTGTGTGTGTGTGTGTGTGTTGCCTTTATGTTACTTTTACATTTGCATTCATTAAATTTCATTATTCACATCTTTATGTTAACTTTCTCGTATTCCGGTTTTCATGAGTAACAGTGTTTTAGCTTCTATATCTTTTTATATCATATTATAAGTTTTTTAAAAACGTCCAATACACTTTTGGATGTTTCGCTACATGTTTCCAATTGTATTTGTTTATCAAGGTAAACAAATGCTTGTCGTCTTAGTTTTCGTTAAGTGCAAATCATTTTAAAACTTCGTATACCAGAGTGATTAACATATGTCAATGGTTCCGTATATGGTAATAGGAGTTGTTTAATCAAGTAACTGTGAAACAATAAAAAGAGTTATTTGACTTCCAAATAGTAAGCCACTCTATATTTTTTATTCTTAGTTTAGGTTCTTGCAAAAACGACCGAAAAATTTATGGATGTTTCGGTACATTTCCGCAACTGTATTTCTGTATTAAGATAAACAATTGCTTGTCGTCTTAGTTTTCGTTAAGTGCAAATCATTTTAAAACTTCGCATACTAGAGTGATTCACATATTACAATGTTTGCGATCATAGTAATGTAATGAGTTTTGTTAAATCAAGTAATTGTTAAGGTTCTTGCAAAACGACCGAAAAATTTATGGATGTTTCGGTACATTTCCGCAACTTTATTTCTGTATTAAGATAAACAATTGCTTGTCGTCTTAGTTTTCATTAAGTGTATATCATTTTAAATCTTCGTTTACCAGAGTGATTCACATATTTCAATGTTTCCGTTCATGATAATGGTAGTTGTTTAATCAAGTAATTGTGAAATAATAAAAAGTGTTATGTAACTTGGAAAACATGACAAATTTGTTTTCTTGTTTACATTTTTTTGTATTAATTCAATAGTGTTTTAAAGTAAATTGATCAAGTGATATCAATAGAAAATTAATATTTTTTACCAATTCTGATCCAAAAAAAGCCGAACTTAATAACCTGCATTTAAACGAAAAAATTAAAAGAGTAATTCAACAAACCAGAGTCCGGTGTCTTAAGGATCGTATAAAAGTCAAAATACAAATGTATCTCTGAACTGTCAAATAGATTCCTTCTCTGTTTGTCTGACTGACATCCTTTTAGCGATCTTATAACTCAGATTCAGCAAGCACGATTAGATGAAAATCTAGTGTTAACAGGAAGGTGGTTTGATGAATCAAGCATACGGATCTTACGATCCACATCTGTCCTTACAGGGACAACTTCTCTCAACTCTTAACCCCAAACCCATCTTATCATTATTCTTCATGGTATCTGTTGGTCTTTTTCGACATCATTGGATGTTGAATTTTATCAATACACATAGCCATTCTATTTTATCATCCCTTACGAGGGCCTCATTGCTGGACAGATCATAAGAACTTGGACTACAAAACATTGCAATACAAATGTCCTCCAATAACGATTTTTTTAGACAAGCACGCAATATAATCAGATGAAATAACATATTGAAAACAGTATAACTAAAATGAGCAATTTTGTATTATTGTCGGTAATAATTGTGATTTAATGGTAGGTCAGAACCTTTCAAACTTACTCATCTCTGACTATAATATTTTAAATAAACGCTTTCACTAAATTGAAAGGAATATTTGACAAAAGCACTTTTATAAACAAAATCCTAATTTTAATTCTAGTTAACATGTGAAATGATAATTGTTCCCAAGTGTGTGTGTGTGTGTGTGTGTGTGTGTGTGTGTGTGTGTGTGTGTGTGTGTGTGTGTGTGTTGCCTTTATGTTTCTTTTACATTTGCATTCATTAAATTTCATTATTCACATCTTTATGTTAACTTTCTCGTATTCAGGTTTTCCATGAGTAACAGTGTTTTAGCGTCTATATTTTTTGTATTCATATTATAGGTTTTGGAAAAAACGTCCAATACACTTTTGGATGTTTCGCTACATGTTTCCAATTGTATTTGTTTATCAAGGTAAACAAATGCTTGTACGTCTTAGTTTTCGTTAAGTGCAAATCATTTTAAAACTTCGTATACCAGAGTGATTAACATATGTCAATGGTTCCGTATATGGTAATAGGAGTTGTTTAATCAAGTAACTGTGAAACAATAAAAAGAGTTATTTGACTTCCAAATAGTAAGCTACTCTATATTTTTTATTCTTAGTTAGGTTCTTGCAAAAACGACCGAAAAATTTATGGATGTTTCGGTACATTTCCGCAACTGTATTTCTGTATTAAGATAAACAATTGCTTGTCGTCTTAGTTTTCGTTAAGTGCAAATCATTTTAAAACTTCGCATACTAGAGTGATTCACATATTACAATGTTTGCGATCATAGTAATGTAATGAGTTTTGTTAAATCAAGTAATTGTTAAGGTTCTTGCAAAACGACCGAAAAATTTATGGATGTTTCGGTACATTCCGCAACTGTATTTCTGTATTAAGATAACAATTGCTTGTCGTCTTAGTTTTCATTAAGTGTATATCATTTTAAATCTTCGTTTACCAGAGTGATTCACATATTTCAATGTTTCCGTTCATGATAATGTAGTTGTTTAATCAAGTAATTGTGAAATAATAAAAAGTGTTATGTAACTTGGAAAACATGAC
>CM056611.1:7420887-7439042 GCA_029721355.1 Tegillarca granosa | reverse complement strand
AATTGAAATTACCTTGATGATGATGTGAATAAATATTGAATATCTTTGAAATAAATAGCCAGCTACTCGCACTGAATGTGAAAAATCATAGAAATCTACACCAAAAACAACCCCCTAATCGGATTGCGTAAGCGTATGCGTGCGTATGAAAGCTTCAATGTCTAAATATTTGGTATTATTAGATGGAGAATTAAATATCTATGATGATGGTTTGATTAAATATTGAATATCTTCGATATAAATAGCCATCTACTCGCACTGAATGTGAAAAATCATAGAAATCTACACCAAAAACAACCCCCTTATCGGATTGCGTAAGCATATGCGTGCGTATGAGGGCTGTAATGTCTCAATATTTGGTATCATTAGATGCAGAATTGAATATCCTTGATGATGATGTGAATAAATATTGAATATCTTTGAAATAAATAGCCAGCTACTCGCACTGAATGTGAAAAATCGTAGAAATCTAAACCAAAAACTACCCCCCAGTCGGTTTGCGTAAGCGTATGAAGGCTGTAATGTCTAAATATTTGGTATCATTAGATGCAGAATTGAATATCCTTGATGATGGTGTGATTAAATATTGAATATCTTTGAAATAAATTGCCAGCTTCTCGCAATAAATGTGAAAAATCATAGAAATCTACACCAAAAACACCTCCCTAGTCGGCTTGCGTAAGCGTATGCGTGCGTATGAAGGCTGTAATGTCTACATATTTGGTATCATTAGATGCAGAATTGAATATCCTTGATGATGATGTGAATAATTATTGAATGTGTTTGAAATAAATAGCCAGCTACTCGCACTGAATGTTAAAAATAGTAGAAATCTAAACCAAAAACTATCTCCCAGTCGGATTGCGAAAGCGTATGCGTGCGTTTGAAGGCTGTAATGTCTATATATTTGGTATCATTAGATTCAGAATTGAATTACCTTGATGATGATGTGAATAAATATTGAATATCTTTGAAATAAATAGCCAGCTACTCGCACTGAATGTGAAAAATCATAGAAATCTACACCAAAAACAACCCCATAGTCGGCTTGCGTAAGCGTATGCGTGCGTATGAAGGCTGTAATGTCTGAATATTTGGTATCATTAGATGCAGAATTGATTATCCTTGATGATGATGTGAATAAATATTGAATATCTTTGAAATAAATAGCCAGCTACTCGCACTTTATGTGAAAAATTGTAGAAGTCTACACCAAAAACTACCCCCCCCCAGTCGGATTGCGAAAGCGTATGCGTGCGTTCGAAGGCTGTAATGTCTACATATTTGGTATCATTAGATTTAGAATTGAATTACCTTGATGATGATGTGAATAAATATTGAATATCTTTGAAATAAATAGCCAGCTGCTCGCACTGAATGTGAAAAATTGTAGAAATCTACACCAAAAACTACCCCCAGTCGGATTGCGAAAGCGTATGCGTGCGTATGAAGGCTGTAATGTCTACATATTTGGTATCATTAGATTCAGAATTGAATTACCTTGATGATGATGTGAATAAATATTGAATATCTTTGAAATAAATAGCCAGCTACTAGCACTGAATGTGAAAAATCATAGAAATCTACACCAAAAACACCCCCCTAGTCGGATTGCGAAAGCGTATGCGTGCGTATGAAGCTTCAATGTCTAAATATTTGGTATTATTAGATGGAGAATTAAATATCTTTCATGATGGTGTGATTAAATATTGAATATCTTTGAAATAAATAGCCAGCTACTCGCACTGAATGTGAAAAATCATAGAAATCTACACCAAAAACAACCTCCCAGTCGGCTTGCGTAAGCGTATGCGTGCGTATGAAGGCTGTAATGTCTAAATACTTGGTTTCATTAGATGGAGAATTGAATATCCTTGATGATGATGTGAATAAATATTGAATATCTTTGAAATAAATAGCCAGCTACTCGCACTGAATGTGAAAAATCATAGAAATCTACACCAAAAACAACCTCCCAGTCGGCTTGCGTAAGCGTATGCGTGCGTATGAAGGCTGTAATGTCTAAATACTTGGTTTCATTAGATGCAGAATTGAATATCCTTGATGATGATGTGAATAAATATTGAATATCTTTGAAATAAATAGCCAGCTACTCGCACTGAATGTGAAAAATTGTAGAAATCTACACCAAAA
Source organism: Tegillarca granosa (assembly GCA_029721355.1). NCBI lineage: Eukaryota > Metazoa > Mollusca > Bivalvia > Arcoida > Arcidae > Tegillarca > Tegillarca granosa. The sequence goes on along the minus strand of CM056611.1, from coordinate 7,436,888 downwards.
ACTACCCCCCCAGTCGGATTGCGAAAGCGTATGCGTGCGTATGAAGGCTGTAATGTCTAAATATTTGGTATCATTAGATGCAGATTTTTTAATTGTTACGTAAAACAATTATTTTTTCAATATCTGTGTTCTACATTCGTGGTACAAGAAAACTTATGCGGAAGGAATATCTGCGAAAGCTGTGATTAAGACGAAATTACACACGGAAAACATTTATTTGTTTTTATTAGTAAATAAGTAAATAAAATTAACTAGAAATAATTACTAGTATTTATCTTTAATCGTTCAAGTAACTGGTTACTAGTAGCTAACTTTTCCTCCAAAAGTAACTGGCTACTAGTAGCTAACTTTTCTTCTACAAGTAGCTAGCTACTAGTAGCCAGTTACTAGTAGCTAACTTTACCGATCTATTCCACTACTTCATTCGCCTCTGATCGGATCTGTACCCAATACAACTAACAAAGAAAACAGACATCCGAAGGATGGACATTGGTAAGACATTTTATAAATCAAACTCTTCAAATGTAGTTAATAATACATGGATTTCAGATGTACTTTTCCCCTAAATAATAATAATAAAATTACTTATATTCAGCCGGAGCTGTTTCATGTTGAAATTTGGCTTTCTGGACATTGGTCTTAGTAAGATTCTTGATCGATCTTTAAACAGCAGAGAGTTGGGAAACAGACAACACATAACAGCAGAGTAATGGTGTTTTACGCTTCAGTCAAGAATTTCTCACCGATATCAAGACAGTTTCTAAGATGGTGGAGGAAGCTGGAGTATCCAGAGAAAACCAGCGAGCTTCGTTAAGCAAACACACTTTCACACACTAGAATCTGCCCGAATTGGGTTCAAAACTTCTCGGTGAGAGGCACTTAAGACCACTCGGTTACCGAGACTTAACACATTACAAAACTGCTTATTTTAAAAAACTCAATCTTAGACGGAAAGAAATATTTGCAACCAAGAACAAGACACAATCACTGAGTCAGGTCTGTGATAAAACAGCCAAACAAGACAAGACAAGACAAGAAAGCAAATATTGACAATACTGATTATAAAATTCTTAATTTCGGAGTTCAACAGCGGGGCCCTTACCCCATAACGTTTTTAAACAAATGGCCACTCATTACTTAATCTAATGGCTGTGATGACGCCCGTGATAAAATATAAATTTGTTAATAATTTTCATAAAAAAATGATACCGGAACATTTACAACATATATAAACGCTTCCTGTTTTGAATAATTTTTATTTTTATTTTTCCCTTTATAAAGTTACAAAGCTTATATATTAACAAATTCTGTGATTTTTATAATAGTTTTCAAACAGTCTTCCAGTCCAAATGGAGATCATCATAAAATCTATTTATCATAAGATCTCAAAAGTACAAAGAAATGAACAACTACCTTTCAATAAACGTAATAAATCAGTAACTTAATAAATCAGATTTTTAATAACTGTTTGACTTGTTTGAGGATTGATGCAGATCTAGAACTGTGGCACACTTTTACAAGTTTTGGTAACGAATGTTTTCCTTCCCCTGCTATATTATAGGCAGCTACTTGCACTTCGTATGTATGACCTTGGTGAACTCCTCTGATCACGTGACAAAATGAACTTTCACCTTTAAGATAACATTTAATGTAATTATTGTCTGTGCATGATGATCTTTTGAATGAAATCACGTAACCAAGTATTGCTGGATTAACTGCATCTTCTGGAATCTGAAAATTAAGACATCAGTGTTAATAATGTTTTTGACAAGAATATGCTGATTTAGCTTCATAAATCTTATCATTCATAACAATTAGTTGTAAACAATCTGAAAATGCGGCCATGTGGCCAACATAGATTTGAGACAAAAATACCAATGTAGTCGATGAGTTGGAAAAACGGATAAATGACGTCAAGAAACCATTTTTTCTGTTGAACAACCGAACATATTCATATCAGGTAAAAAATGAAAGATTTCATGAACAACCGAACATATTCATATCAGGTAAAAAATGAAATATTTCAACCGAGACTTACAAGGCTTGATTTCATCAATATTTTATCTTGTTCAGAACAAAGATTCATGTGAAAAAGTGTTCTTAATTTTTGAGTAGTTTTTGCCCGGTCAAAGTCAAGGAATATTTTAACAGAAGTCTGTTTTTAAGAACAATATTGAATTTTATGTAATTTACATCTAAATTATTATTATTATTATTATTATTATTATTATTATTATTATTATTATTGTTGTTGTTGTTGTTGTTGCTGCTGCTGCTGCTGCTGCTGCTTCTATTTCACAATATTCGGATGCCACAAAAATCGGCACAAAATTTCCTCTAGATCTCTTTTTACTATGCCTGTCCAATATCTCGAATTCAATGACAAGTTATATCATTTAAGTTTACTGAAATCTACATGCATGTGTGTCGCTTAGTGAAGCATGTTTTTTTTAACACCGCCCATGTTTTCTGAAATATACATGCGTGTGTGTCGCTTAGTGAAGCATGTTTTATTGGAAGCCAATGTTTTCTGAAATCTACATATGTGTGTGTTGCTTGGTGAAGCACGTTTTATTGAACACTGTCCATGTTTTCTGAAATCTACATATGTATGTGTCGCTTGGTGAAGCATGTTTTATTGAACACTGTCCATGTTTTCTGAAATCTACATATGTATGTGTCGCTTGGTGAAGCATGTTTTATTGAACACTGTCCATGTTTTCACTTACAATTCCATATCCAATTTTAGTAGTGGAGTGCAGTAATAGAAGTTTACTCATTTGTTATGGTACCTTCACTTACATCAAGGAAGTCATTTCAGGGTTGATTATAACCACTGGACATGATTATATGTCTCAATCGCTTGGTTGTTTGTTATGTTAGAAGTCGCAAAGAGAGTATCTGTAGCATAAAGAAAAACTTAGAACGAATTGTACGAGAGATACGCGAGTAAGGAAAAAACATTTAAAAGTTTTTTATATGACCCGTCTGTGTTCGACCCAATGACCTCCAGCTCTCGAGGCATATGCTTTATCTGTGAGCCACTGAGGCGGTTGCCTCAATCGAGATTGGAACCTAGGCGACAATAGGCACTGTGATCTTATGAGCTTAATATAGCTTATTTAATTGCTCCGAATTGAGAAAAATAATTATGAAATTAAACTTACTGTCCACCTTATATATATGCTTAGAGGATCAGACATCGGATATATTGCTGTTATCTTTGGTATAAAACGTGGTGCTGTAACAAAATAACAAATATATGGAAAGAATATACGTGTTAATAGGTGACAAAAAATAGTTATTTTGTAAAAATTATATTAAAATCACTTCATTATTAAATGCATGTCTTTTTCAAACTTTGAGCATCTTAAACAGAATGTTTTTGAAAATATCTGATAAATCAAAACCATAGCGTATGATGTAAACCAAATAACTCCGCTTTTATCGGAGATGTTCATCTAGTCGGTGTGAGTAAATGCATTCGGTGCAACTAGGCATATTTCAAAATGTAATTGACTTTTTTACATTTCTGTAGCAAAATACAAAAAACGCTTTAAAAGAGTTGACACTGGTTGTATAGGCTAAAAGAAAATGCATACAGTGATCATGAATAATCGCATTCAAATTTTGTAACTTTTGGATTTAGGCGAATTTTTAGTTAAAACATTTTTTCTGATTATACATACAATACTGGTTCTGAATAAAAATACAATGTACCAGTTAAATGGTATTTTGAACCTTTTTTTTTTTTTTTTTTTTTTGATGACAAATGATGATTTCGAATTATATCGATTTTTTATATACATGTACGTAAAAATATTATGCAAACTGATTTGACATAAATTAAATTTGATTCTAATTCTATACATAAATTGCAAAGTCAAACGTTTGTCAAAAGATACATAATTCAGGAACTCAAACCTGGCTACAGTATATGGTATGCCATGCGATATTAACACAATACCGAGGTATACCGGGGTTCAATACATACCGGTAGATGTTGGCATTGAGGTAGATATGGTTGGAGAAGCTGAAATAAAACAATAATACGAAATATAAGTGAATTACACGTGTATACTATGTATCTTATATAAAAAACATTGTTGTTCTAGTATAATAATAATAATAATAATAATAATAATAATAATAATAATAATAATAATAATAATAAATATAATGATAACAATGATAATAATAAACTTTATTGCATTTATACTTTTACAAAAGTTGTAGCAATACAAACAACACATCACAAACAGGAATATAAATACTTGTAACTGTTGTTATGTTAAAAAACATTATAGAATTTTTTTCACAATTCATTTTCTAATATGTTACAAGTTTTACAAAGTCTATTTTCACGATTTTATTTATTTGTCATTTATTTACATATATTTATTTTTTTTAATTCATTTATGATCACTTTAGATTGATTTCTAACTTCTAATTGGCTGTAGGAGTGAAGTAATAGTGTTTCAATCAAGTCGGGTTTTTTAAATATAAATCGAGGCGGTCAGATCTGTGAAGGTGTAGGAAACTGGGAAAGCCTAAAGATTTAAAAAGCCTTCACTCTCTTTAAGGCTTGCTCTCACCTGTATTGTCTATTGCCTTTGTTTGTGTTTGTCATTAAGTTTTTTTTCCGCATTTTCCTTTATTCAAAAATTTCATAGAAAATCCAATTATCTTGAATTAAGTCTGGAACTTGGTTCTTACTAAGTGTAGAAATACATGACATTTTATTCTTTGGATATCGTAAATGCGCATAGCGAGTTACGACAAGACTCAAGTAAGTGAAAATACTGAACTTTATTCAAGATAATTGGATTTTCCATGAAAGTTTTGCATAGTTCACTGTCACAAACACAGTGACTTAGACATTAAATAGTGAAGTAGTAAAAATAAAACAAATACAGAACTGCCTTAGACTGAAATACATAACTGACATGGACTGAAAAAAAAAGAATTGCCATGGACTGAAATACAGAACTGCCTTGGACTGAAATAAAGAATTGCGATTGACTGAAATAAAGAATTGCCATTGACTGAAATAAAATATTGCCATGGACTGAAATACAGAACTGCCTTGGACTGAAATAAAGAATTGCGATTGACTGAAATAAAGAATTGCCATTGACTGAAATAAAATATTGCCATGGACTGAAATACAGAACTGCCTTGGACTGAAATAAAGAATTGCCATTGACTGAAATAAAGAATTGCCATGGACTGAAATACAGATTTGCCTTGGACTGAAATACAGGCACATGGACTAAAAAAGAAGCGCTGCCTACATGTACTTAAATAACGAATCGCTATAGACTGAAGTACAGAACTGTTTTGGACTGAAATACAGAACGATTATAGACTGAAATACAGAAATGCATTGGATTGAAATACATAACTATTTTGGACTGAAATACAGACACATGGACTCAAAACAGAACCGCCAGCTACTGAAATAAAGAATCACTATAGACTGCATAGAGAACCGCCATGGACTAAAAAATAGAACCTTCATGGGGTAAAAAAAAAACTGCCACATAGTGTACATGTAATACGGAATTATTGTGGACGGAAGTACAGAACCACAAAGGCCTACAGAACCGTCATCGAATACAGAAAAGGCTGAAACACAGTTCCACTAGATTCTGGTCGTTCGACTTGTTCATTGCTTTTACCGCAAGAAGAGCAGAGGGACTCGGTTAAAAAGTGAAAATTGGATCTTGACTTTATAAGAAATAATATGTTTAATTGTAAATATAACTATTTTACCTCCAGTGCGTATTAAAATCGGCGTAGAAAACCCTCCACTTCCTGTCGTTGTATAAGCCGCCAATTTGACATCGTATAAGGTACAACGGCTGAGGTTTTTGAGTACGTGGCTGTTGGAATTGCATCCGGGTACTAGTCTGTTTTTGTATTCGGTATCCAGGCTAGCAATTTTATAGGCAATTAAAAATCCTTCTATCAAAAACTTTGAGACATCGTTTGTTACCTAAAAGGTAAATGTTACAATAAAGAATCTACGGTATGTGAAGGAGGAAGACTATTAAAAGATAATTTTATGGGGGATCAAATTTGGAGCAATAAAATAACGCTTCAAATTTCAACTGTAATATTTCACATTTTACATATTAATAAAATTCCATAGCCTGTCTAACTCTGGGATAACTTCATGACTATAGATACTCAAAAGTAAATTAGTAATAATAAAATGAAAAATTATAATTAGATAGGAATGAAACCTGTCACGTGACCCGTCTAACTTTTTTATTTCCGGTTACAGAGTAAGATAGTCAATGACGTCACCATACCATCGCTTATCGTAACTTAGAACGTAACGTTATATCCGGGTACAAAATTTCAGACGAGACTATCTCTTCTTGTTAATTCAGATGTAACCAAAAAAGCATTAATAACATTTACGGAAAAATTTTAAATAATTTTACCTCCCAGTGTATAGCTAATCCACTTCCGGATTTTGTTGGAACTATTTTCGTTACCTTTGGGATTGGCACCATTGCTGTCAAGATTTAAACAATAAAAAGTTTAGATTCACTGTTTTTGAAATTCTGGATTGCAAAAAGGTATTATCGAAATATTCGAAATATATATTAATGCATAAAAAAACCAACCTAAAATTAGTTGAGTGTAGATTTGGAATTTGTGATTCTTGGTACAAGTACACATGCAGTAGAGTGGCGCGAAATAATGAATTTTACACCAGATTTTATAAATACTATCAAGGCAGTCATTTCACTGAGTAAGGTGTTGACGGAAAACAGACCACGTAATTTGGGCAGGTAAACTGACAATCATCTTCACTTAAGGATATGTCCCGTGTTGGATGTAAACCTCGACTGGAGGAAACGCTTAAAACCCATTCGGCAACCGACGCCCACCAATATATTCTTGACACTGTATAAAATATAAAGATCACAGCATTTCTTGTTGATCTAGTCTCATCTCAGCGTTCAAAATCGCGCGCGGGTGTGTGTGTATGTGTGTGTTAATTCAAGAAGGTCCTTAGAAGCAAAATATTTTGGCTGCAAAGATTTAACATCAACAGAAATAAAGTTGACCAATCAACAAGCAAAACAATTCTAGAACAAAGGTGCAATATTTAACATTTTTTACATTTTTGAATAAATTACATTAAAATGAGATTTCATATAAAATGACAACTCATTACTAAGATGATCTACGAGTTTTCCTTTCCTATTAACAATAAAACTTATAATCCATTGAACATGTTTTAAAACTGATCGTATTGGAGATAATATTGTCGTTATAGGTCTGAAATATAAGAAGGATAACCATATGTTGGTCTTATTCTATGCATGTACATGTTTGATAAAATCTATGGCTTGGCTAGAACAAAAATCTGAGTTTATCAAGTCAAATATTCATCTATAAAATACTTACATCTGTTATTACCCGAATTTTCGTCATTTTCTGTAATAATAATAATCATCATCATCATAATCATCATCAAAATTAATAATAATAATAATAATAATAACTAGAGATTGTAACTGGGATACCAGTTACGTATGATTCCCCACCATCCATAATCTATATATTGTCTAAAATATACACCTGCTGATGGACTGATCTCGAGATGGATCGATAGTATCCATTATTAGTAATCGAAAGCTAACCAAGAGAAAGGGCGGAAGACAAGTAAATTTAAAGTTAACATCGAATTGTACAATTATAATTCGAGTAGTATTCATTTTAATATATATTTTCATTCCCTCATACCCCATTGTTGCAACAACGTTTTTTGTTAAAAGAAACCAATTGATCACGGGAGTCCGAATCTGCATGTTTAAATTTATAATTTTTTTTAAATGTATGTAAATTTTACAAGTTCAATAGATCAGAATCATGCGTTCTGTCTTCTAACATAGACCCTATCCATTAATTTGGCAATTACAATTAGCTGGTGTATTTTGATTGGACGAGTATTCAACTTTGATTGATAGCAAATCTATTTCACAAACTGTGAGGTGTTTAACCAACAAATTTGATTGACGTGTGTCATGTCTGTGAAGTAGCCATAACCTACATATTTAATTTAATGGATAATTGACAAAGAGATTAAAGCAATTATACATATCAAAACATGTAATAATGCTATTAAATTTGTTTACAATTCTTTGAATAGGAATTTAATCCTGTAAAATTGCCTTAAGAAATGAAATCAAGTATGCCATAAGATAGTGTTTCTTGACTGAGGGTGGGTGTTAAGAATTCTGGCTTCCCACCCCTACCCTCTCTTGAAAAGGATTTCCTGGAGGTTTTTATCACTCTTTACAAAAGTCCATAATGAACAAGAAAATATACAGATGAGTGGAAGGGATTTTAACTATTTAAAAGCTATGCATGTACATAGCACCACCCACAGTGGGAAATGACCTTAGATGCTCTTTATTAATATCACTCTATTCAACTTTTCTTAAGGAACCAGAAAATACATAAATTAGGGGTGGGGATTTCAAAAGTTTAAAATTAACTTAGCACCACCCAGCCCTACCCTTCAGTGGGAAAGGACCTTAGGTGTCTTTGATTAGTGTCATTCTTTTCATTTTATCATTAAGAACCAGAAAATATATACTTTAGGGGTGGGGATATCAACAGTAAAAGTTATCACAAAGCCATATTTTCAACAGTTTAAAAGTTATGACAAAGCCCTATATATGGTTTAATAGCACACCGCAAAGTGTTTAAGGAAAAATTAGTGATTTTTGTTTTTAAGACCCCATCTTCCCGTCCCTCCCCCAATAAATACCCATGGATGTAAAAACTTTAATGGTGCAGGAACCTATCCTAAAATTTTGAACGAGATTGAATGATGCGTTTAACTTGTTTGGCAGTGCTGATAAAAATTTGATATATTTTTAACAATTTAATACCTAGTAACTGAGAATTTATTAAGAACAAATTATGTATGTGAGAAAGAGGTTAGTCACTTAATTAACATGTAGTTCATTAACATTCAATCATTTTTGTTTAGTGCTTAACTTTATACATTAATTCAGATTACCCATTTTTATCGGGCGCTCATATATCTGAGAAACTGAATAAGAAAGAAGAAGATTCTGTAAGAGTTATCTCTCTTTGTACGTATTGGACAGAAAGATGTTTGGTATTAAATTATGCAATTAACACGCACCGACCGCTGAGCCGTCGAGATAGAAAAAAATTTGATCATCTATCCATATCTACCAAGATAGCAGATTGTTGGTACCAAATTTCATCGAAACCCATCGAGATGTTCGATGTTTTCGAGTTCTGCACCGGACAATTTTAGTTCTGCACCGGACGATTTTAAGGAAAAAAAAAATTATAAAAATAATAATAATAATAATAATAAGAAGAAGAAACAGAACAAAAACAATATGATTCCCCACCTTTGGAACCTTTGGGTGGGGAATCATAATAATAATAGAAATAAAATTATTGATAATATCATTACAATGAATTGCAAACATTTCCCCTCAAACCTTCAATAAAGGCGGATTTGTTGCCGACTTTTTAATTTTGACATCATGTTTAGGTTGTTTAAAGATTAATTAAAAAGTTACGGAAAAACATCAAAAAGTAAATTCTGTATATAAAAAACTACCCATGAAACATACATGGAAGCTACATGTACTTTCCAGAGAGATGTTCGCTAGATAGAAGTTATTTTTAATGTAGTATTTGTATAAAGCAAAGAAATGTAAAAACCCTAGTCTAAACTAGGTTGTCTTTAGAAAGAGTTGTTCACTAAAGACAGTCTAATTGCATAATTGCAATCACGGAATAAAACTGGTTTTGTTGACGGATCTTTCAACATCTGATTCATATTATCAGAAAACATGATTTAAAAAGGACATGGGTACCCCCAATGTTATACAAGATGATTGTTGTAAGTTATTTTCTTTCTTTTTAGGGACATGTATAACAAATTATACAATATATTAAACAATACATCTCTAATCCACATAAAACCCAGGTCATTGCGACAATTAAAAAAAATCACTAATTACTAAAGTACTGATATTTTGATATACTTCAGAAAATAAACACTTCGCTGATGAAGAAAGCCTTGTACATGTAGTTGATCTGACTTCCAATATTCTATACACCTGTCATTAGTTTTACAATAATTATTGTCCTACCCTAAACAAACACTTATTGGGTATGTTTGACCCTTTTCTACTTAATGACAAAATGGTGGTTGACCTTTTCATATATGTTAGCTGAAGTGCAAACCCCTTCCCACATTCTTGTTCCCAATCCTTAATTTCTTTGCTGATAAATCGCTTACAGGCACTAATTTCAATCAAAAATAAGAGTCACTGGTGTGAAGCTAGCCCGCTTTTTAGCCTGGGCTAGAATTGTGGATAACCTTCATACCAGTAGTTATCCTATATACTAGTCATAACTTAATATTGACCTTTTTTACTGAGCGTAACAACTGCCTGTAAAATTGCCTCATTTTCCATTTATGTTTTCAAATCTTTGTCATCTCCATCTACGCCAGATATATAGGATATCCATGGAAATTATTTAAAGATTTGAATATTTAACAATAATAATAAAAATTTTAAAAAATTTAAAAAAAAAAACAAACAAACAAACAAAAAACAAAAAAAAAAACAACGTTATAAAACATGTTTACCTTTTCCACACCAGATGACGCTCTGACAAAACTCTCCATGTTCTTTTGGAGCTATTGCTGCAACTTTAATTTCATATTCGTCACTTGAATGTGACGTAGAAATCACGTGACTTGATATATTTCTACCATATAGTGTTCGTACACTGAAGTTTAAATCAAGTTCGATTCGCTTGTACGCAATTATATAACCAAGGATATAATGTGGACATTCTCTACCGGGAACCTGTCAAAGTAATAATTAATATTTAAAGTTGTATTTCAAAAAAGATTACATGCACCTGTCAGAAATTTCGTCTATATGCATTGTAAGCAGTGGAGTTCCTTGCTTTTTGCGCGTACGGAAGCGATAGATAAGGATTTTTAATAACATCAACACGTGTCTATTGAAAAAGAAGGGACCTCGGTGGCCGACTGGTCTAAAACTGAAGAGTCTTCTCGGATCACAGTTGCGGCTTCTCTTAGCCTAGGTTCGAATTCAAATCGGGCAGATCCTGGTGTAAGAATGTTTGTCATTTCAATTGCTAAAGGTCGGTGGCTTTCTCTAGACACTCGGAATTTCTTTACTATTTCAGAACTGCGTGACTGCCTTGCTACAAATGAAAGAATATTTACTGCGTACAAGTTGTTACTCGACTTTTCTCCACTCATGATAAAACATTCAATTCCATAATTTCAACAATATGCAAGCACTTAAGATCAAGTATATTGCTATTTTTGGCACAAAGGTTAAAGTATCTACGATAATTGTGTCATGTGCTACTTTTGAATTTTTATGAAATGATACATTCAAAAGTAGCACTACTTTTGAATGTATTATTTCATAAAAATTCAAAAGTAGCACATGACAATTGTTTAAACATGATTGTGCCAGATCTCAACTGACCAGGAAGATATCTAACTTTATAAGTAATGCATATAATAAAAAATTGTATTCAGCCATTGCTCAAATGGAGAGAGAGAGAGAGAGAGAGAGAGAGAGAGAGAGAGAGAGAGAGAGAGAGAGAGAGAGAGTGTGTGTGTGTGTGTGTGTGTGTGTGTGTGTGTTACAGTCTTACCGTCCATTTAACGTATATTCCTCGGTCGTCCTCTGTGGAACAAATTCTAGTTATAATAGGGGTGAACATTTACTTCTCTGTTTATCTATCTTGGTAACATAAAACATAACAGAAATATAAAAATTTAGTAAACGTTAGTCTTTGTAAGTGAATACATTGTATCTTTATCTCTTAGTTAAACAATATAAATAAGATGACAACATACATTTACAGAACGTGTGTGTATATCTATATAAACTATTTAAACTGGTCAGTTACAAAAACCGGGATAACCAAGAACAAATTACACAATAAAATGGGCAAACTAATAAATAATACACAATATATCATGGAATCACGATAGTACCGAGACCAAAGTCAAAACTACCAAGTCAAAATTCCTAAAATACAAACTGTGGCATCACAATATTAACTTAGCTGATGCATCGATGGTTTAATCAAACATCTTATGTAAGTTTGGTATATTCAAGGTGTAGCATCTAAAGCGGTTTTTTTTTCACAACTTAACTTTACGAATTTTTAAATACCAGCATTAAAATAACAACACCTCGTGCCAATGATCACTAATTTTAAATACGTATTTTGTTATTCAGAGATTGATTTCCTTTCAATATGGGTTTCTAGGAGTCTCGTTGCCCTGGTGATTCTTAACCGATCATTTACAGATTATTGTTTCGCATACGTTTGAATGTCAGATCCTAGTGTGAGAGAGTTTTTCAGTTTGCTTGCTGAAGGTCAGTGATTTTACTCCAAATACTCTGGTTTAATAGAAAAATCTTGACTTTCGCCCATTCTACTCAACTCAAAGGGTCTTCCAGCAAAACGTAAAAAAAATGTGTTCTATCAGTTTTCGGTCGGTCTCTACAACACTTCAGCGTAGTTATAAAAAAAATAATACATACCTTCTATTAAAACACAGAAATTATAAGACAATATTATCATGACTTCATTCTTCATTAAAACGTCTGTAATTTCCCATATGCATATTTAAACGTCCTATATGTTTCCGATACTGACAGGTAATATAATCAAGCAATACGCTACATGTTCATTGTAAAAATCGTTGTTACAATTTAAAGTTTAAAACTAATATAATTATATTACCTATACCCTTATATACGACTAGAATATAATTAGCATATCCCTCCAACTTAAATCAATTTTTGTGTACCTTGTCAATATAGTTGGTAATGTTTATAGATATTTTTGATCTCTAAAATAATAGCTAGGTACATAACAATGAATTAGGTCAATAATGTGACACACTTCATTGGTTGAATGGGGATTTTATATTATTTTTTTAGTACCCCGTGTCCATGGTCCGGTTTTAAATTTCAAATCTTTACATTGCTTTTGTTTAAATGCTTTACTGCATATCTTAATATGCTAACCCCCCCCCCCCTTTATATATTACTATAAAACAATCTACAATAACACCTGTTTAGTATTTAAAGACAAATATTTTACAACCATGTTTTAAAAATAATGGGTGACCACATTTTTGTTTAGGTTAAATTTTCACTTGTAACTTCTTTTTAATAAATTACTGATTTTCATCAATAATATTTTTATATTTGATACTTTCTACACAAAAGACTATTATACATTTCTGATGATTTCGGTCCTTAAACGCTGAAAAGGTGTCAGTACGCTTGTCGAAAGTTGGTCGTTTTCTCAAGGTACTCAGGCTTTCTCCAAATTCCGAGACAGAACTGGTTTTCTCGTTATAACTTTGGCGAGAACACCGCATGTTCAAGTCAATCACATTATAATTATTATGAGTAACGTCAATATACAGAATCAATTCTTTTTTTAAATTTTAAATGAACTAGACATTATAAATATTTTCTTAGTCATTCATATATCTAGTGTCCGTCAATAATCTGGCGTTTTTTTCATTCAATCAGCAACGTATATAACGGACGTTTTAAACCTCGCTGATTCAATGGTCCCGTAATAAGCAAATGTTCAATTTTCTGACTTAAAGATTAAAAATTTCCTCAAGTGTAGAATTTTCAATGTTTCTTTTGTTGAAATTAAAAACTCTGCACTTGACAATCCCATCATGTTTTTCTTTCTCTATTTTGTTTGTCTGTTTTCTTTCATATACTTTTAGTGATTTGTGCTCTTGGTTGTTGTCATGCACATGTTTCATTTTTCATATTTTTCATCGAAGTAATAAAAATTTCCCAGAAACGTAATAAAAAAAATGCCGGAAACGTATAAAAAAATGCCGGAAACGTATAAAAAAAAAATGCCGGAAACGTGATGCCAATTGCCGAAAAAGTCAGGTTCCGCTAATAACAGGATTTCATAATATCTATAATTAAATATGACGTATCGAAATTTTCAGACAAAAACGTGTGATTGAAATGACTATTTTTGCCCAAACTCAGTTTTAAAAGTTCGGGATAGGGGCCACGAATATTTGGTCCAGGTTGACACAACACGATTTAAAAATCCCATGCATATATGCATACCACATCGTATATGTTAGATTTGTGACGCACTGATATATGTAAATATATAATACAAATACCAGTTAAATTTTGATGTGCCAGATATGCACATTTCGGAAATTCATTCCTCATCAGTGACACTAAGACCGAAAAGTTTGATACATAAAAAATATAAGCCAAACAGTTGAAAATAATGAATCTAAAGTTTCAAAATTATATAAATCCAAATTCAGCTAAGGAATGCTGTGCATGAGGGAACAACCTTAGTTTTAAATTAATTTCAAATTTTAAAATAGATTAATCAAAATAAGAACGAGTATTATAACAAATAAATATCATTTTTATTACCAGTTTTTTACAATTAATTAATTTTTCTATAAGTTATAAAGGATTTAACACCACACAGTTGTGTAATTTGTCAAATTAAATATATTTCTTTCTTTTTTTCAAAGTAAACAAAAATTAGATAAAAGACAAGATAAAATCCTGATTTGGTTCTTTAGAAGCTATATCTGACATCTTTCAAATATTTTTTTTTTCAAAATTCTGTAAACAACATATAACACAGTCAATAAATTTTTAGAAATTATTGCCTTTTATTCACTTATTCACTTATAAAGATACAAAGCCTCGTTTTCATCATTTCATGGCTAAGATTTTTCCTTATACATGTATTATATTATGTTATACATCACGTGACAAATTTTTAGCAATAAGCGGATCCTCAAAATTAAATTCTTAGCCTTTTTAGCCGGATTTTAAATTGCGAAACAGTTAAGTTATGGAACCATTGTTAAACTCCGATCAGTTTCATTTATTTGCCTGTTTATAAACAATTTAGTTATATCATATGATTTTTGTTCCTTAGACTCTAAGGCAAACACGAGGTTTTTAAAACGTTCGTCAACAACACAATGCTGGCTTGCGATTGCCTTTTCCATAGCTGCCAATGCTTTGTTTCTTTCTGCATATCCGAGTACAGTGCTAAGGTCGTTTAATGTTTCATCAGTTTTAATCAACAGGTGCATAGGTAATGATTTTGTCAATTTAATCAGCAGTTCGTCTGATTTTGATGTCCTCGACTCAGACGTATCCAGAATTAACGAGCGTGTTTGGAAATCGTTTTCTGTTTTTGTTTTACCTGTTGTGCTGAGATCTTCAAGACTTCTAGAAAAATTTTGTAAAACATTCATAAAGTTATTTTTATTTTTAAAAAATTAACATCGTCGTCTGATCGTGGGTTTTCAATTCCAAACTTTTGAAGTTCTTCTACGTCATAATCGTCTGCTGTATGATCAATGTCAATAAACTGTGTGGAACTTTTTAATTCTTTTGTTTGATCCGTTTCTTTTGAACTTTCCAACTTTCTTTGATTTCCATTTCGTTTAGTTTTGTTTCTTTTCTTGGACCTAGGTGTCATCGCTTTATTTTCTTTTCCTATCAGTGGCAAAAGAAATGATTTTCCATCAAAGCCACCATTTTGTTTATTGTCTTCATCCGTAGTTCCCGTCTTTTGATCGAACATCAAATTCAAGACAGTCTGTGCTCTATCCAATGATAATCTATGTTTTTGTTGTGTATACTTGAGAAGCCTGTAGTTAGAGCTGATGGTGGGTAAGTTAAGTTTTGAATCAACTGGAAATATACTCTTTGTCAATGGTCTTTGTCGCTAAAAAACATGAACAATGAATGAATGAATTAATTAATGTATGTATGTATGTATGTATGTATGTATGTATGTATGTATGTATGTTTATTGGTATATCTAAAAAAGTGATTATGTAATAAATACAAACTTTAGTCAACATTTAA
>CM056611.1:7255887-7415887 GCA_029721355.1 Tegillarca granosa | reverse complement strand
TAAACTATTAAAAACTGATAAAAGCTGACAATTTATGATCAGTTTAGAACAATTACATTCTATATGATAACCATAAATGTATAGACATTAACTCAACACTACATAATTGTTTAGGTGAGTTGAGTAATTTTGTTTAACGCCCCCGTCAAGAATATTTCACTTAAATCGAGGCATCATCAGCTATAGGCGAAGTGCAGAAATTTTGCCTGTGCATTGCACTTATGGCATTATTCAGCAGGATTCTTAATCGTGTCTCACCTACCATGACACGAGACCTTGTTTATTTAAAGTTCCCATCCGAAAGAACCACGACTTTCATTCGTAATGCCGAGTACTTGGGCGAAGGAAGTCACTACCCACTTTCAAATATTGGGTCAGACCAGGTTAGGGTTCGAACCCACGACCTCCCACTAATTAGAGAGCGAGCACTCTACCAACTGAGCTACCGTAGTGGTGCAATTGTTTAGTGATACACTTTGTAGAATATGTTTGTTTTCTATTGGATAATTTTCTTAATTTTATAAAGTACATGTACTATTACCTCACCATGGTTTTCCATTGTTTATCCAAAGTCGTGAATTTTATTGTCAGTTGTCCAAAAAGCAGTCGAGAAGTGGCATAATAGTATTGAACTCACTTATGAATAAGCTTCCATTCATATCGAGGAGTTAAGTTTTGATGGTAGAGGAAAAGAAGTTCCCGAAGAATAACTTCGACATTAGGCAAGCAAACGGATATACAATGTACTTTCTCACACCAGTATCCCCCTGAGTAAGATCGAACCGGAGCAGTGATAGGCACAGCGATCCTAAAGAAAAGCGCGCGTTTTAAACTACTTTGCCACTTACCAAAAAGATAATCAAAGGGAAACTGGTTATTAAAACGCAAGGATGAGAGAGAGAGAGAGAGAGAGAGAGAGAGAGAGAGAGAGTGTGTGTGTGTGTGTGTGTGTGTGTGTGTGTGTGTGTGTGTGTGTGTGTGTGTGTTGTTACACCCAAGTCAAGATTATCTCACTTTTATCAAAGCGGCGATTAATGTATTGATGGAGGAGGAAAACCAGAGCAGATCGCCGACAAACATTCTCATACTAGGATCTGCCAGAGCGGAAATCAAACCCAGACGGTGTGAGGCTATGTTTATACGACTCGATCACCGCTACGGTCATATATTGTAGTCATTTCTTTAGAAATTTCTAAAAAAAAATTTACATGGTGTAGCTAAAATACTGTACACATCAAAGCATCTATATTGCTAAGAATGAAATGAAATAAAAAATGCTACCACTCTTAACGGCTATCTTGAGTTTGAATTAGAAGAGCTCATAACATCGTGAAAAAAATTCTAGGGGTGTCATGCAGCGATATTTCAAATGGTTTAAAATTTTTTAATTGTCATGTGCGACTTTTGAATTTTACGAAATAATTGAACAAAAAGTGGACAAGTTGAGAAATCAGGAGACATAGATTTTAAAATACGTAGTTTTCGGTATGTCGACCAAATGCTCGAATTAAAAATAGTCCTTTTAAGACCAAAATTGGAAGATTTCTTTATAATATGTATTGTCATGAAAATTGAACGATTTCCCATTTGGGATATCAATATAAAACAAAATGAATGCCTCGATACTCCTGATATGAAAAAAAATATATATATATATACGTAAGAACAGCTACCTTGTAGATGTTTTGGATATTGTCACTGCATAATAAAAAGATTGCAACTGAAATATTTTGCATTTCCCGCCCTCATTTCACGATTAAGATCTGCAACCTATTGTCTGCAGCCTACTCATTTTGTGAATTTGCATCTTAACAAAAAATCGGCCCGAGTACCGCTAGTTCTCAAGATTAGCCGTTAAGAGTGGTAGCATTTTTCATTTTATTCTGTATTAGATATTCATAATTATAAATTAGCATCCTCCGTCAAAATTTGTGTACAGTATGTTAGCTCCACCATTGTATTAATTATATTTTAGAAATTAAAAAAAAAAAAAAAAGAAAGAAAAGAAAAGAAAAAAAATTAAGACTAAATAAATAAGAAGATTACAACTGAAATATTTCGCATTTTAGCCCTCAGTTTACGATTTAGATCTACATTTTAAATCTGAAACGTATTGTCTGCAGCCTACTCATTTTGTGAGTTCGCATCTTAACAAAAAGTCGCCTCGAGTATCACTAGTACACGATTTACCATAATACACATTAGCTCATTTCACATATACACCAGCATGATCTTAGATTGATCGTCAGGTATTTTTAAACCTTCTTATAATGGCGAATAGCTAAAAAATTGCTAATGCGAAGTTTAGCAACACAACAATCTGTTACTAAATAGGGGAAATTTTAACATGCAACTCTTAAATGCTGTGATACATGTGCATATTTCGAGAGAACAGAAGATTGCGTTTGCGTTTGTTTCATCACCAAGGAGCTATGACGTCATAATCTATTTAGATGTATTTCGGGATTTTTTCATTCTCACTCTTGGAAACAGAATAATATTGCAGCGTTTTTATCAAAGTAATTATCAGTGATAGAAAATGGGATGTATTAACACAAAACTGTCAAAGAAAAGAAGACGAGAAAGAAAAAGACTAGGTTTACAAGAAGTAAAGCAATTTTTGAAGGCCAAAAAGGATAACCATACAAAGATAGCATCAAAGATAACTCCAGTTCAGAGATCACCGATTGAATGGGATGGATCTGTAATTAGGACGGTTAGCAACACAACGTACACAATTGATAGTGATCATTTTGAAAGTCCCACAGAAAGCCACTACAGTGCCGACCGAACCAAAGATTCTAGCATAGAATATGTATCGGATCTTGGTTCTGTGTCGTATAGCAGTTGTTCAATACATTCTCTTGAAAATGTGGATGTCATACAAAATGGCTTTACACCAAAGTCACCAACACAACAAACCAAGCAAAGTTTGGAAGTAGATACCAGCGATAATGATGAACTAGATAATTCAGATGTGAATATTAGGCCAGACGCACCACACGGATTTAGATCAAAGACAGCTACTATTGATAAATCACCCCCGCCATATCTACTACCCGGATTTATTGACGAGCTTGATAAAGATTTAGAGGAAGTAATATCTGGTGAAAAACCAAAATATAATTTCTTTATCAATTTCGAAGAAACCAAAAGTGCTATTGCGCGTACAAAAGCGGCAAAAGGTGCGAGAACTCCCCATTGTATTAATAATTCAACCTTTATGAAAACATCTACAAGTTTTTCCCTACCAGGATGTGTGGAGGAACTAAATGATGAAATTGAAAATTTAACAAATGGTAACAGTGCATCATTAAGTGAAACAAGGAACCAGGTATTTATGCCACATCACAAACAGACCAAGCCGGACCTCTCATCTTTCCCTAACGTCAGAAACAACCAAACTGTTACTACACGATCAAAATCGGATGTTAAACAACTTAATGATGAAATCGAAAATCTGATCGATGGAAACAGTAAATCACTTCGCGGATTGGGGATGACACGTCCTAAAGCAGCCAAAGGTAATCGAACAATTCATACCAATTTCACGGGCTACGATGATGATATTTCTTATAACTTACCGGGAGCAGTATTGCCTTCATAGAGGCATGAAATAACAGAAAGAATTATTAGTTTACCAAGCTTTGATCCACAAAGAACCCAGTTAACAGATCAAGGAGTAAAATCGTATCAGTTAAAATTTCTCGATACCTGGATGGAATGACGAAGTAAAAAAGTGTTAACTACAACGCAGATTCAAAGTAGATTGAAAATGGACAGAAAGTGGAAAGAATGGTTTCAATAGATAGAGTGCAAAAAAACAATGAAAATAGAGGAAAATGGAAATTAATCGGCTTGCCAAATGTGTTCTTGCAACATCAACTAAAATGAAACGAAAGTGAAACGGATGCTTTCATAATTGAGGTGTAATACCGATGGAAATGGAATACCAAATTAAATAGAATATCTGGAAATGAAGCAATAAAATAAAATGTCTGGATATTAACCAATGAAAATGGAATGCATTGAACTGGTCAAAGTTTCTAACATAATTACCGGTTCAATTTATCAGTTTTTCGCAACATAGAACTCATCTTAATGTTAGATTTGAAAAATTAAATCGACATCTTGAGAGAAAAACAATGTTTATAAATGCTTTCTATGTATGTAGAACTTTTTGTGCATTTTTGTTGTAAATATTTTTTTATTCTCACTTGAATACAACGATAAAACTTATATTAGAAGTGTTCGTCTTCATTTACAGACAAGTCCAACAACAACAACAACAACAGCAACAACAACAACAACAACAACTTTTACCCAGAGAACCATACCAAAATTTCAGATTTTTTCCTCTATTTTAAATAGAATCATATGATTCAAAGGCATTAATTATTGAAAAAATTATACTCACTTTCTCATTGATTATTTATTATTATTATTATTATTATTATTATTATTATTATTATTATTATTATTATTATATACAAAGACCTGTACAATTTTCATATTTAAATTTATTACTGGTGTTTTAAATAACCATGAAAATTTCTCTTGAAATCATAGTCTAACAATGATTTCGGTCACACAGACACCGACCCCCAGAGAGAGAGAGAGAGAGAGAGAGTTCGCGGGCCTTGGTGTGGTCTAAGACCCGAGCTTACGGATTACAGTTCTTCTCATAGCCAAGGTTTGAATCACACCCTAGTAGATCCTAGTGCGAGAAATTTAGTCAGCTTGGCGAAGAAGTTTTCTACAGAAAATCTTGTTTCCTCTACAATCTCATAGCTTTCAGCCTTGATATAAATGATACAATCTTGGCTCCATCCAACTTATCTCCATTTTCCATTAGAGTTACCTCTCTTTGATTACAAATTTATGGCGCGTATACGCTGCATTTAACACAAGAAATAAAAATTAATAAACTATTATAAAAGGCTTCATCACTCTCTTACGGTAGAGTGTGTCAGCTTGTAAGCGTATAAAGTATTTTAAAAGCTCATTAGTTCCTACATTTCATTTTTTCCTGAAAATTCAGTCCAGCTACTTTACCTGTCATTTGTTTCAGTTCTTCTTAACTATGAAATTAAGATACTACAGCACAGTTTCAAATTCATTCACTCAATTAAGTGTACAATCAACTAAAAATCCCAATTTTCTCTTAACAATATTAAAAAAATTTAATAAGACAATGTTTTGTTTTGTTTAACAAACCTACACTAAACAATCTAAAAATAACATTAGATATTAAATTTTAACTGTACATGTGTATTATTTTTAAAATTTACATTTAAATATTCATTAATTTGAGATGAGCGCACACTCAGTTGAGTCAATGGGCTTTGCCGACTATATGGACACTTTAAATGAAACAAGAAATATTTAATGTTCATTTTTTTTAACAAAATCATACGATTATGGGCAAAATAATCACCGAATTGGCAACTGTGTCAATGAAATCCTATCTTTTTTCACGGATAAACCTTAATTTTGTGTTTACTTTCACGACGGCAGTAAGCATGTATGGCGTATAGGAAAATAACCGCTATGCTGATTGTTGCTGTGTTCAGTATAACCGTTTTGGCGGCAACTCAGTGATGGTATGGAGATGGATATGTATTGAAGGACTTATCAAGCTACATGTGTTAATTGTGGGGGAAATTTTGAATACTTTATTTTATAAACTTAAAAAAATGTTTCACAGTGTCATACGTACAAAACTGGAGTCATAAAAGTAAGCTAACTTGAACACCCACCCCCAACCCCACCCCCACAAAAAATATAATCGTATCGATATATCCAACGTGATAATTGAGTAAATAGAAAGATGGTCTTTATACGGTGTCGGAAACTAAAGCGCTGTATTTTACTTTTGTTTTATTATTATTATTATTATGATTATTATTATTATTATGTTTTGTTGTTATCCTTGTCGTTCTTGATTTTACAAAGTACATTCTACTCTGTTAAGACCGTTAATTGATTAACATAATATGTGTAATCATATATATTGTTATTTTATAGATCCCAATGTCGCCCGGAATCTGAAACAAACGTTCAGAACGTTTCTGCAGTCACGGTATAATATTCGGTCGTTACTTCAGGTACTCTTGTTTTCCCCTCCATCTTAGCACTGACTCTGACTACCAAGAAGTCGCCCTGAGTGTCCGATAGTACAATACAGACCATGACACATACTCGGATATCGGAATTTGTTCCTATATTAATCTAAAGAGAACTTAAAATAACCTCGCTCTTGTCGCTAATAGCTGAAAACATTATCTGTGACTCAATGGAAGAGCGTCTTCTAAATAGTGATAAGTCGTGGGTTCGAACCCTAATCGGTTCATACATAAGACCTGACGATTGGCAGAAAAAGGACAGAGTATCGATTGGTTCACCTGGTACCAGGATAATGTTATGCCTGTTTGCAACATACTGACTCGGTGAGCTAGCACCTTACAAAGTCGCCCTGAATGCCCGCTAGTACGAGGCAGACTATTATAAACATTCGGATATCTAACGCATAACACAAACCCGTTTTATGTAAACTCTTAGGTGTTAGAAGAATTCTCTCGCCTCGAATAGCTGAAAAATGCTGACACGACGTTAAAAAATGTTACTACCAACTAACCAATCTTACTGTTAAACAGTCTATAAAAATATTGTCAACTACATTATCAGATTTTATAAAATATATTTATTATTAAACAACATTTAGCATTAGTATTCGTTAAAAGTTAAAAAAAAAAAAATAAACAAATTTGTTAAATTTGAAGAAAAACAATAAAATGAAAAAAATATGCTTACATTTTAGCTTTGTGTGACAATAAATATACTAGCATTTTACCTTTGAAGAATACACGTATAATGTGAACCGTTTGGTTATTTATAGAAATATATTGAATAGATATCAGTTCCATGCCAGATTTGTATAATTTTGTTCATTACCTACTAGTGCGCATTCTGTGAATGTCGGAACCGTTTTGGAAAAACACCATGGTAGATTTTCACAATGCAACTAAATAATTTCTTGATGTTCATTTTTTTTTTTGTAAATACATGTACTGGAATAATGTTAAAAATAAAAGCTCCTTGGCAGATTTCGCGATATTGCCTTTTAAACTGCTTATAAGAAAAATAAATCCCGGTTTCTCATTATCATCCTACGTGTTTTCTTTTTTTAAAATGTTGTTGCAATCATGCTATAATTGTTGTATATGACTTTCCCAAGTAACAATAAAGAGTGAGATAAAACTTTAGAGGTGTGATGAGCGAGATACATTGAAAATGTGAAAGTATTGTAGGTTTTACACGTTTATGTTATGTTATTGTCATACAGCATTTTTTGAACGTATAGAATTTAAGAAATGCTTTATAAGATTATGAAAAATTTAATTTATTTTCACTTAGAACACTGGTTGCTTTAGTTGGAAATCCATGTTTTTTAAAAACCAGAAAACGGAAACTTGTATGCAATTGTAAAAAGTGAAAATAAAACTTTGAACATATTTATAAACATACAAAAAATAAATAAGTATTGTAGCAAGTAACAATATAACTTTAATCTTTTTTTAACAAAGTTAACGGGAAAAATATTTTTGAATTAATGTGAACAATATGTATTTGTGAAAAATGCTGATAATACACTGTATGAGAATATAACAATATCAGAATGCTAATACCTGATTGGTAACGGGGTAAAGACCATGACATTGGAAAGGTACGTTATATGTTTATGACTTGCGTTTTCACCCATGTTTAAATATTTTTATGTCGCCATTTTCCTGCGTAACAATCAAATGACCATAGGGACTAAGGCATACGGCTATTGGTCGGTCAAGTCCGTCCACAGAAGTTAGAAGTACAGATTGATACATGCCATCTGTCCCTAAACAATGAACAGCATTTCCAACTTTGTCAGCAAGTAAGAGATTTCCATGTCTGTCCGTACAAATCCCGCGTGGGTCCCTTACGACATTATCCGGAAGTAACTGATCGTATTTCACCTTTCCGGTTCTTGAAAGACAGATAACTCCATTTCGAGCTTGACAATCAGATACGATTATATCCCCTTGATTGTTTGTGGTTACATAATAAGGCCATGAAAACAACAAATGTCCTTCACTACGGTAATCCTCACGGAATGTGTTAATTATAACGCCATCTAATGTCAAAATATCAACACTTTGATTACCTGATGCACAACACGAAGCTACAAGACAAGGATTATTTGGATCCGAGATTGCGTCACAACTAATTCCTCTATATTGTTTTGCGGTCCGGATACGTTTCCTTATCCGCATACTACTATCCTGAACAATAGTAAATACGATTGTCGCAAGTTCAGGAAGTGTAACTGCTAACTCTCTGCTAGAGACGTCTACTATTCCATGTGGCCAACTCGGCACGGTAACCTGTCCCATTACACTTCCGGCGGCACTAAATGCTTTCACTTTTTTGTTATGAAAATCTGTAATAACCGGTGTGCCGTCTTCAAGAACAGCAACATCAAGCGGCCAACATTTCTTTGCGTCTCCATCAGTTCTTCCGTTTATTGTAAACAAAAGGGGTGTGCTTTTTGACTTTTCCTGAAGTGCTGCCTTTTCGGGGAATTTTATTCTATTTATGTCATTTGAGGATATTTTCACAGCAGATATGAGTTTACTCTTTTCTTGAGTTTTAACATTAGCATTGTGCTCTTGTATAATTCTTTGCTGAATCCTCTTTTCTAAAGCATCATCTAAAGGTTTCTTAACTGGCGTCCGTTTGTTTTCGTTATTGTTATTATCAGATCTAGTGCGCATGTCTGAATTGCTCTGAGAATGAAATCGCGTGACACTCGAGGGTCTTGGAGTCCTTGGTTGTCTTGGCATTGTTCCAGATCTAGCAGCGATTGTTCGGGGTGTCGGCGTTTTGGATTCCCTCGGAAAAGGTCTTGGTGCCGGCATTGATCTACGAGATCGTACTGGCGGTGCCATTTCCTGAGAACTGACCGATTCACTTGAAGTTGATGTCGCAGACGAACTATTCTGAATTGGTGTACCTGGACCATCAGATGGTTTATCAACTCTAAACGTGCCTACGCGCTTGACAGATGGTTTCCTATGCGTTCCGCTTCCAAGATGTTCCTCATATCCGTTCATTGATAAAAAATTCTCCTTGTTCAGATCAACAACATCGACAATTTTTCCAAATGACTTAATTTCGAGTATCCTCTGAATACACGGATCAAACGCAATCTTAAATCGCTTGTTTAGCTTATTAATCTTCGCTTTCTGAATATTGGATCGGAGGTCATCAACTTTAACCTTGATCATGTCAAAGATAGAAAGCAACTCTGAATCACTACCGAACTGAATTAAAGTTTTAACAAACTTGTTTGTGCTTACGACATTTTTCTTCATGACTTCCACCTCTCGTAACCTGTCACTCGCTTCTACCAATGTTTCCTTGTGTTTCTCATCAAGGCTCTGGACAAATTTATTTTCAAGGTTCAAAAGAGCTTCATTTATCTTGAACCTTAAAGATGACATTTCTTTTATCAAATTCTCCTTGTTGATTGCAAGTTCCTTTACTTCTTTTTCGTACTCTACTTCCCAGTCTTTAATGAGCTGTGTCTGCTTCTCCAAATCGTTCTGTAAAAATTCCTGCTCTGGTTTAAGCTTTTGAACAGCGTCTAAGATAGGTTCTACAAGTTCACAACGCCTGTGCTGAACCGCTGCACAGGTGGAACAAATTGCAACATGACAATCGACACAATAATATTCCAGAATCTTATCCCTGTGTTGCATACATGAAATTTCTTTTCTTGTATTTCTAATTGATTGTAAAGGATCACTACGCATGTCAGAAAGAGACAATACAACATGATCACGACACGCTTTGATGACGTCATGAGCTTTTATACATGAATCACAGAATGCTATTTTGCATGTCTGACACCATTTTACCGCCTTCTCTGCAGACACACTTCCATCTTTACTACACGATTCACAATTATTCTCCACAAAATGCATTTCTACTTTTTCGATTAAGTTTGCAATAAAATGATTGTCGGGAAATATTTCGGCCCATTGTTGAGATACGTCATTTCCGGTAGGTGTGTCAAACTTTATTACTGTTTTGCATGTTGGACAATTAAACGCCTTTGTTTTATTCTCACTTTCACTTGTGTCCTTGTCTTTTTCGGGTAATTCATCTTCATTTTCAATTAGTTCAACATTGACGTTTTCTTCATTTTCCTCTTTTGTTGATTTTGCACAACTTTTTACCATAATATCGGACAAACATGGCCGACAAAAGGTGTGGAGACACGGCAGTAGTTTCGGATTTTTTAATCTTTCACCACAGATTTTACAAATCAAGAAATCATCTTGAAGTTCTTTAAAGGAATCCATTATGTATCAATCGTCACAGGCAGCTGCTGGATTCCAATGGTATTATAATATTACGATATATGCTAATTTTAATCCATTTTGTTACACGCACGATAGATCACATCATCTGTTGTTCCGTCTGTTTAACTATTGACAAATCATCTGTCTGTATTTATCTTTCATCTGGAAATAAAAAATAATAAACCTCACTTTAAATGTAGTGTTCGAAAAGAAAGATATCAGTGTGTGTGTGTGTGTGTGTGTGTGTGTGTGTGTGTGTGATTAAACTAAGGAGATTGATGACTCAGAAATACTCGAGAACTAATTATTTGGCGTATACTATAAAATTTGAGTTTTATATAACACAAAAATAGTAAAGCATAAAACAAAAACAGGGAAAGAACCTAAAATGATATGAATAAAAATCGAAAAAAAAAAAAAAAAAAAGATAAAGAGCATAATTAAAACTATTTTATGTGACAGGTCATAAAGTTTGAGATTTTTCTGTCCGCGTGCCTATATTGTTTTTACAATTATTAAGTCAACAACAGTGAGAACTGAATTGATTTTCATTAGGTCAAACTACGTGTCCTCATTGTCTACGGCTTTGACTAAGTCATAAGAAAATAAAATCACGTTATATGATGGATATAAATCATATTACACGTGCCTTCACTGAAATATATCGAACTGGTGTTGAGTGATGTGGGATAATTATGATTTTACGCCCTAAATAAAAAACATTTATATAGAGGTGTTCAGTTAAGTCACGGTGGAGAAAAACAAAGGTATCCGAAACAAACACCGAAAGTCGGCAAGCGAACTTTTCTCCACGCTGATATAATATAAATCGAAGCGATATTTGCAAGCCAATTCCTAGTCCACACAGCAATCCAGGCCCCATAAATCGAGTTCGACGATTTTAATTACTAACTTCGGTTAAAAAGTAATGGACCACCTTGTTACTAGATTTCTTAATGCCAGTAATAATGCATTTTGTACAGTGAATTTTCCGTTTGCTAATAATATATCGATTCAATTGTTATTTACATAAATTATTGATTGACTCGTTCTGCCTGTCGCCTTCAAAATATTTTTATATGTTCCAGTTCACTGAACTAATTGGCTCTTTAATAAAAGTTTATGATTTTTACCCTTCTGTAATTTTAATAACTTATAGATGATAGATTTCACGATGACATGTCCAAGGATTTTTTTTTAAAAAAAAAACATATAATAAAAAAAATTATAACCTGAGGTATATATATATAAATCAAATTTTATTTCATTTTCTCTTCTTTTTTTACTTTTTCAGTTTCGAGTTGTTTTTTAATAATAATTTTCCAATAGGTTTTGAGAATATTTTTCATTTAATATATTTTATTTATTTATTTATTTATTTATTTATTTATTTATTTATTTAGCCTTGGTAAAGTTGTATTTCTCTTTTTTTCAATAAAGCATTTTATCTACAAAGTGTTAGTATTGATAGAGAAATAAAAACATAAGCTCTCAAACCTATCAGAACGATATTATATATGCATGTATACATGTTAAATGATTTTCCATTTAATTTAGAATGCATTAACTTCTAAAAGGTTTTTCACCCATAGTATTCAAATCGATTTACTCTTATTCTTTCTTGTCGACAAAAAATTTATAATGTGATATTTGAGACCAGGGAACAACAAGCCATTGTTCAACTTAAAGTAGGGTAAAATAGAAAAGTTCTTAATCATTGTTAGCAATTAAAGATATTTTTCTAAAAAAAAAAATCACAGGTGTCACCGCCTTGTGAATATCAGTTTAAGTTTGTTTATTTTTTAAAGACATTGGATTGTTCAATTTTTTATCGTAAAATGAGCCATATGATTTCTTTTTAATCGGTTTAAGCTTTTTAACATAATATGCATCAAACTTGGTATACATATCTACAGCATACCATATCAATTATACTGACACAAACTGAATTACTTCTGTCGCCCTTTACTTGTAAAGGTGATATGCTTTATACATGGTAAATGCATAACAAACACGCTAGGGTATAAATCACTTTTTTGCAGAACCTTTATGGTGCAATTAAAAACGGTTATTTCAACTAAAAAGAAGTACTTAAAATAACACAATAACACAAAAAATGCTCAGTGCAAGCAAATAATAAAACTGCCAAACAAAGATGAAAGAACAATTAAACAAGAAAAGATAAATATTGACATCTGATTTTAAGTTCCCGAGTTTGGACTGGTACTGAAGCGTGGTTTAACTTTATTTTTTTAACATCTAAAATGAAGCTACTGAAGATATTGGGTATATATAATTATAGTGCTTCAATTTTTATACAGAGTATCAGCTAGGGTGTACATAAATACAAAAATGAGATTTTTTACTGTTTTGAAAATATCGCTTTGTTGACAACAGCAAAATAATCAAACATTCTAAATTAAAAATAAATCATAATAAATTACAGTAATAACAGACATTAGATCAAGAGTGCATAAACCATTTTCATGAGCGTAAAACCTAGTTTTACTAACTTATACTGCGCAAATGGAAAAAAAATCCTGAAACTGGTTTTTTTATCCAAACATAGAATTCAAAATTTCTCTGATGCAGTAATCTTGACATGTGTCTATCAGCGAGAAATTTTCCGTCTTGAAATCATTTTACTATGACATGCTCTCTACCAAAGTTATAAAGTTGAACTCGGATGAACCTTTTAAAATCATGACTTATCATCTGTAGAAACTTCACAACCGGTCACAACTCCAAACACATAGTAACGGAACAATTATTTAAAGTTTTTGTTTGTTTCTCAAGTGCATGGATAAATAATGTTCAGTTTTTTCTCTATGTTCACTTGTTTTCTTTTTATGAATATTTAATATATTAACGATTGACGTTGATAACGATACAGATATAACTGTCGGGAAATTCGTAATAATATTCTTCACTTTTACAACAAAAAATGCAAAAAAATGTCTTAAACTTCCCATTTTGTTATTGTTATATTGCAATCTAAAAAGTTGATTAAATTTTTTTTAATTTGGATTTAAGATTGGTCGCATTGTCAATAATTTTGACATTTTTATTTTTTCGTATAAAGATATACAAAAGAGATCTGACAATGAATCGTAACAATAAACTAGTATATCGTTACAACTCGTGTAATTCAGAAAAATCAGATGAAACTTGTAAGAAAATTAAACGCAAGCATACCTTTCCATTTTCAAATCACAATCCCAAAAACAGAGTAGAAATTCTGAAAAACAGGCAAATAAGCAAAACAAGTAAACTTCCAAGAGTGAACCTAGCCATGTGTGAAAAAAATGAGAGTGAAAGGAACAAAAAACGTTAAGGCGTAATATATTTCCTGGATTAATACTTTCTCAACAATATTGTGATGGCGGCCAAAAAACATTTTCCCTAGGCTTGAAATATAAAAAAAAATCAACAATATATTTACAAGAAGCTGACTTTGCTGCATATAATTTCCGTTTTGGGACCAAGCTTTACCGAACCATGTTAAATGTGTAAGAAACAAACCATGAGCATGAGAAGCAAATGTATTGCTACATAGAAATAAAAAGTACTAGAGACTAAATTGCTATGCATGTCTAAAAATGCCGGTATGATATATGACATATGTCATTTATACCTTTTCAGTTGTTGTGTGTTGACGAGCTTATAGAGTACAAAAGTTGATTAAACAATATGTAATGATAAACTCTATATCATGACAAAGTTTGATCATCAGCAAATAAACATTTTGTGTCAATCCATTTACGCCTCTGCAATGAAACAAAACATACAAACAAATAAACAAAGAATTATAATTAGTAAAAGATTTAGGGGGGTAGTTTTAGACCAATCGGGAGTTGTTTACTTGTACTCGACATGGTTTTTCTCAATTATCCCTGTTTTGGCCGTAAAAAATGATTTTTGGTGTTTCTATCAAATTTAATTAAAATACAATTTTTTATACAATAGAAAATTCACACTAGATGATGTTAGCTATAAATCACTGTCTTGTTAATGTTTTATCTTGAATGATGTATCGTGAACACGCTTGATAGAACAGCAATCAGTCATGATTAAAGTAAACATTCGGGAGATTGAAATTAATAATGACTTTTTTTAAAGAATAATAAGGTTTGATGAAAAAAGTGTCTCTTATATCAGACATGGCAATTTGTCTACAAATATTTTTTTAAATATTAAACAGGTCAACAAGTTAAATATGTTATCATAATACTTTATTAAATTGCATTCCTAAGTGACAAATCATTTCAAATAACCTTACAATCTAAAAGAAATAGCAGCATTATCATTTTTATATGTCATATGTTGTGTGTTTCAAAAGTATATTTAGTGCGCATGCATGATGCATGATATTTCACGAGTGTATTGGCCAATAAAACTTCATGCTGATATTGTTTCCGTCTGTTTTACACATTACACAAACGCAGAATTTCTGATCTCGTTTCAAAGCATTACGTTTTAAATAATTAACCTTTCTGTTTTTATTTGCGCATTGAGAATCCGGAAAAGGTGGCGATAAGTGGCAGTGGCGTAGTTGTAATCCTGCTCACGTCTTAGACAACTCGGCTATCGAGTACACCATGATGAATTAATAGTGTTTTACATCACAGGCAAGAAACCTCCACGAGGTGTCGTTTCTTGGATGGTAGAGACAGTCGGAGTTACCGGAGAAAACCATCAATTTTTGGCAAGCAAACTGTCGGGCAATTTTTCTTACACTAAGATCTACCTGAGTTCGGTTTAATTCTGTGTGGTGAGAGGAGCTGTGATCTATATGTGATCCGTACATCTGAATCAGCGACGTCACTTTTTGGCCAACAA
This sequence comes from Tegillarca granosa, assembly GCA_029721355.1. Taxonomy (NCBI): domain Eukaryota; kingdom Metazoa; phylum Mollusca; class Bivalvia; order Arcoida; family Arcidae; genus Tegillarca; species Tegillarca granosa. The sequence goes on along the minus strand of CM056611.1, from coordinate 7,400,645 downwards.
GGCCCTGAAATGGGAACGTGGTAAAGATAGGACTATTTAATTGGTTTGTACCCTTTTAAGAAATAATCATAAAAAAGGGTACTTGGGTCTTTCTCTGATTCCAGTAGTTTAAAAGTGTGAATCTGATAAAAAAAGTTACTGATATTTAATCAATACATATACTATTCAATATAAAAAAATGTAGCTTGAGAATAGTGACTTAATAGAGGAATCTGAAAGTTTGGCTTAATATTTAAAAGCACTATCAACAAAACTGAAGATTGAAGACTGGAAATTTAGGCAATAAAAACAAAACTTTTCAGTGTCAAATTGCGATTAGAAATTAAAGGGGGGGGGTTCGAAAATACTAAGTGTTATTAAATAATGATTGTTAACCCACAACTAAACAATTTTTAAAAAAAGAGAAAAAAAATTCTCTGAATTAGGGTTATCAGAATAATGTGTTAAAGATCCTGAATTTTTTTATTTCTAGTTAGGGGCGAAACATGACCACATAATTGTCGAGTAATCAGTTTATAAGTAGACCATTTAAGTTTTTCATTGACCTCTATAGTTTAAAAGTTAGTTTTTAAATCTGATAAAACGTTACTGTTATTTCTATGATTTATTTTAATGATTGTAGTATAATACACAAAATGAACAGATTTGTACCTTATGGTACGAAACAGAAACAAATTAAAGACATTGAAATAGGAAAGTTTGAAAACCAAGTGGCTTGGCTCCAAAAGGGTTCTTACAAAATTAAAGTAGATACGAACTATATACAAGTCTGTGAATAAGCCTTAAAGTGTACTGTCATGTGGAGAATTTTGAATTTTTACCAAAAGAAATATTCAAAATTCTGCACATTATCGTACGATTAACATGAGTGAACAACTGTAATAGCGGATAGTAGAAGAGTACTGGAAATCTATAAGTACAAGTAGCTACTGTTGGTAGTCTAAAATACCAGCCACTAGGATTCTTCAATGGCCAGGATCTGCAACATAAAATCTGGTAGTACCCACGCGGAGTTAACAAATAGTAGTAGCTTACACATTGAATCTCCAGCAGTTGTTAGTGAAAACCTTAATGAACTATCATATGTAGCTGCCAAATAGAATCAGCAAGTACCAACAGCTGTCACAAGGAGTATTTAATGCCAGCGACTTCCACAAGACGTCTTCACGTCCCAGTAGCTGCTTAGCACTGTGAAACCAACATTATCTTTTCTGTTACAAAATACAAACACTCGTATGTAGTAAAAATATTATCCGAGTCATCAAAAGAACCTCTAAAACTTTTAAACACATTGTCATAATATTATACCATTTTTGAAATTTATTGTTTGAATGTATTTTATGATTAGATTTAAATAAATGGTATATGAAATGTAGGTCGGACGGCTTGTATTTTAAATATTTTATTTTAAAAGACACCAAAGCCTTGGTTGTGAAATTTTTTTTGTATCAAAATGACACACAAAAAACAGTAAAATAAAAGCCTTTCTTTAAAGAGCACAAATGTGACCAAATGTATAATAATGAACCAACGGTAGCAGCAAAAGAAGTCACGTGATAATTTTCATTCTGAAGAAATATTTTTATTAATTTAATTTATGTTGATATGTGATAATATATTAATCTGTGTGATAAAAAATCAAACTTAATTAACACAGAACGAAGTAATTAGCTATATGCCCCCTGTGCAGGTGCCCCTTAAATATCTTCATTAGATTCAAGATAGGCCTAACATCTAATGAAATTAAACCCACCGGTTTGTTATTCTAAAGTTTTCTTTTTTCTAAAGAACTCGTATTATACAAAAGCTTTTGTGAGTAATCACGGGAAGGATAGTTTATAAGGGATATATTGTTTGTATTGTATATCATAGAAAAACAAAATCCATGTGATATAATTGAAAACCGCTAATAAAGATCAGACTAAACTTATCAGGGGTGTTAAAATGTTTGTAACAATATAAATAGACTAACAATGTCTAAATACGAAAAATCTGGGTGTGAAAAGAGCTTGCCGTGAGGGCTTCAATTTGTTAAATAAGTTTCGTATAAAGATAAATCTTCTTATTGATAAAAAAATATAGGATTTATCATAACCACCACGACCACCACCACCACTATCATCATCATCATCATCGTTTTCTCCTTCTTCTTCTTCTTTAACATCATCATCATCACTACTTTTGCGATATTTTTCTCTTTTTTCAACAATAATAATGTTATTAAGTAATGTGAACATTCATTCGACTAGGCAGCTAGGCAATTGTCGAATCTCCTCCCCCCCCCCCCCATCCCTGGGGCTCGTGCGAACGCCACTAAACTTTGGACAAAACCTTTTGTAATTTTCATAAGAGCAAAATGGGTGTCATTAGATAAATACATATTACTTTTACAATACTTATGTGTGATTATTTGAGACACTAAATCAATTATATGCCTCCTATTATTAGCATTTTACTCACGACTGTCATTAAAAAGCTACTAAATATCGATGAATGTGTCAATAAGTCGTAATAAAGTTATTTGACCTATCCGGTCAGTTACTAATTTTCGAAGGACACTGTACATTGTATATAGAATATTAAGTTATATATCCTCTGTAGGGAGAGGGTCGCTTTTCTAAAATCAACTAAATATTTATTGAACGGAATTCGGTGAACGAGTGGTCTAAAACACGAGTTTACGGATCACAGCGACTTTTAGTGTTTTGGTTGGAATTCTACTCGGATAGATTCTATTGCAAGAACGTTTAATAATTTGGCTGTAGATGGTCGGTGGTTTTCTACAGGTATTCCAATTTTCTCCACCATGCCAGAATTTTTTCCCTTGAAATGATTGAAAAAAATCACGACTGGTTCGTAAAACACGTTGACTCAAAAAGTCGTGAACAAGAAGATGCGTTATGGAGAAACGTTAGGTCAGTTTGAATTAAAAAAAAATGGAAGGATCGGTCGAAATGACATTGTGTGTCCGATATGGTTTTATATATGCCTTATGGTAAAAAAGTTATAAGATTAATACAAAGGAAAAATTCATTGATCTTAATGAGTTTCTTCTAAATTGTAGCACACATATGGTTATCAAAAAACAGTCATCACCAATCAAAGCATTGCAAATGTCAGAGGAGTCCTTACAAAGACCTGTAAAACTTTGTTTATCTGTTGTAACTGAAAATTTTCTCGAAACTGAAGATTTGTTTCAACTTAAAATTTCTGTTTAATCATGTAATAAATCAGAATGAAGGATAAACCTTATTTTAGTTAAGACAGGTGTCTGGATTGCACAATAGAGCATCAATATATCTGGTATGTCTCTAATGGATAGCTCAGTTTAGACAGATGTTCAGTTTACAAGGGTCAATGTGGTCATACAATATTACCATTGTGTCCCCATTAAGTAGTCAAGTTTAGATTTGTCCTAGTTCAAAAATCAGTTTAGAAAGGTCTTAATTAGGTGGTTCACATTAGCCAGGTTTTAATTAAGTAGATCAGTTTAGACGGGTCAATGAAATGGAAAGTAGTTCAATTGAGACAGGTTCCAATTAAGCAGTTTCGTTAAGATAGGTACCGGGTTTACATAGTATCAATAAAGCAAGTAGAATAAGCGGTATGCTCTGTTTAAGAAGTTCAGTTTAGACAGGTGCTGGACTACACGGGTCAATACAGCAAACGATATTACACATGCCCTATTGTAGTGCAGTGTAGACAAGTTCACGATTAACACATTTTTTTTCGGTTTGACCTGTATACCGTTCTAAATGAAAATGAACTTATTTGTATATTGTAAAGAGAAATTTATTTAATGTCATCGTGTCTAATAAATATTGTATGTGTGCGTTATTTTTTTCTAAATTTGTTACGGATATTCCATAAATAATTTGTTTTCCTTTGTTTTGATCTTTTTTGACCCGACGGGTTGTCAGAAGTGTCCCCAACAAATTCTAATAAAACTGTCATAAATTGACAGGCAAATTTGTACGAAACTTAATTCCAGCTAATATAAGTAAATAAATAAACAAAAAAATAAATAGATAATAAAATAATTTTGACTTGTTAAAAAAAATCAAAATTTTCTTTTATATGTGTACATATATTGACAAAACTGTATCTATAATTTGTTAAAGGTTAATAAATTTTCATGATAACATTAGATCTTATAACATTTTAGGACAACAGTAGATCAATCCTGTCTACAGTCAATAAAAATCTTCCACATTTCTAAAATTCCAATTTTTATACCAAGAAACAAAATATTTATCCTTCACTAAGTAAAATTAATAAAATCTTGACCGTAACAGAATTACTAATAAAAGTTAGATTATCCTGACCATAAAAGATAAAATGAACATACCTTGATTTATCGTAAGATCAAAAGGACTGTCCGAAGTAATGTATTGCCCTAATGTGATGTGTATTCCCCGATGTCCAGTAAAGGTAATGCGTGTATATCTGAGATTTACCTTATGTATATTATATGTATATAAAACTATAAACAGATATATAATTCTGTTTTACTATAAATAATTCGGGGGTTAAGCCGCAGAGTAACAGGTCATACACTACAGGTGATTTCTACTGGATAAAAAGGATATATTTGTAAACATTTTCCTTATCATTCAGAAATAATTTATCCTGCAGATTCTTATGAAGTTATTCAAATCATGTTTCTCTCTATGTAAGGCTTTTTTGTCGGTATTTATTAAGTTACGTATTCGCTATTCATTATTTTCCAATTGAGTGGTGTCGATGTGTACCGTTTCGTGTATTCGTACATATATTTCTTTTATTCTTCTTTACATGAATTTTATGTATGCAAGCTTTAGTTACTTTCGATGAGTAACTGGAATACGTTGCACATAGACTACTCGTTGAAGCAATTATTTACAAAAGTTTTGTAATGTATTTCAAAACGAATATAGAATTTTTTTTTATTTATTTTTTTTTTTTTTTTTTTTTTGACCGATTTAATGAAATTGTAGGCTTCCTAAACACTGAAAACCTTGTTTAATTAGTCAAAAAGCGTTGAATATAGACTTGATTTCAAATAATATTTGACATCTATACATTGTTTACACAAAATCCAACCAAAACTCGATCATTCGCTCGTCCACTCACAAACTCATTCACTTTGAATATTTCTTTTTGTAAAAAAAAAAAACATCAAAATTCTGCACATGACACAACCCTCCTCCCAACCATTTTTTACATTCTGAGTAAAATATTTTAAAAAAAACTTCTGATTTCTAGAGTACAAACGGAAGTCTTTCCCAATAAAACACTAAAAGTTATGTCTGTGTCGTCTTCTGTCATATTGCCCAAAACTGAACTTTTTTATTGATTTTAATAATACAGGTTTCTTGCCTTATATAAAATTGAAGCTTAATATGGGGATACCGGGGAAGAGAAAAAGTATAGGATTTTACATCTCAGTTTTGAGTCTTTCATTTCAATTAGAACGGTCAATCCAGGGACTGTGAAGGATACTGAAATGCCTTGAAAAAATTTCTCACGTGTCTTGGAGTTATTTATTTATTTATTTATTTATTTATTTATTTATTTATTTATTTATTTATTTATTTATTTATTTATTTATTTACATGTATCTATTTTATTTAATTTATAATTTTACTTTTTTAATAGCATCTCACTATTTCAAACAAAAGAGAATCATCTAGCTGGAGTAATATTCTTTTATTATTATGTTGTGTGGTATTCTATCAATCTTATCGTCATTCTAAACATTTAGATAATATCAATCTAATTGGTCAGTCCTGTAGGAATTTTAATCCACTTTTATTAGTTTCATTTTAAAACTATGAATTGCAAAGGTCGCGACCCCGAAATCAACTTTCTGAACCCCAAATATTAACGAGGTAACGTTGCGTCACAGAATAGGAAAGTTTGTACCACGTCATTGTATATATATATGTATGTATGTATGTATGTATGTATGTTTGATGAATAATGGTTTGCAATAGCGATATAAACAAAATATTTACCACATATTTATAATCACTTTCATATTGGTGAATTTGAGTAAATTAGAGGATCAAACCTTTTTATTTTAAGTGGCTTTATTTGTGTAATTTTCACACGCCTGAGATGATCTAATTGGATTAAATTACTGATGTCTTAATCTAAAATTACGTGATCGGAATTTAATCTCTCGATTTCTACTATCGATCAAATAAAAATACCGTTCGAAAATTTGAGCGTGGGATAAATCTAAATCGATTACCGGGGCTTCGGTTTGCCGAATAGTCTAACGTGATCTTACATACCACAACAAAATTCACCGTGCCAATAATTTAGGTTTTTATCTCATTTAGGTAGACATTGTTTGTCAAGTTGCTTACCGGACGCCAGTAAATCTCTCCGGGTACTCTAGTTTTCTCAACAGTCTCAGAAGTGACGACTCGAAATAAATTCATAAATCATGACTGGGGTCCCGGGTACAAGTACATGTAATTCATTTGAGTTGATCTTACCTTGCTTTACTTCACTTCTATTTGAATTGCAATGTATATAGATGACATCACTATTATCATTCCTATCTGTTTTGTGGCGATAAGCATTGACGCTTTAGGTTTTGTTCGAAGGACCTAAGTGCCGATTGAATTAAACTTTCAAAAATTTTATTCTGATTTTATGCGAAAAGAAATATGATAGTTCGGCTTTACGATATGGCATGTTTTAAGCTACTTTTCACAAAAATAGGTGTATAATGGACACGTGTTCTAAAACAAATGGTTCTAATACATCAAAATGATACACAGATTCATTTATCAAGTTCGATAGAGAAATGTATTGGTTTATCAAGAATATAAATACACTTTTCCGACATTTGAACTGATAAATTGATTTTTTTACAACCTCTCATGTCAAACTTCAAGTAACACCTTTAAAAGTAAAACCTCACAAAAAGATGTTAAAACGTTCCTATAATGTAATACAAATCCGTGTGTAAATACAGAATAGTACATTCTTGTTCCTAAAATCATGGATTTGTTAAAATTTGTTTAAAAATCTTTATGCAACGAGCCTTGAATCAACATTTACTCATCGAGTTTAAAAGAGTTTATATACATTTGTTATCGAATGAACTAGCATGTTTGATGATACGGTTCATTGTATAATCCTAAAAATTGTTCTTTTTTGCAAATTTTCTTTCTCTTTTAGAAAGCTGTCATATTATAAAGTTTGAAATATTTCATGAAATTCAAAAATGTTTAACATGACAAAAAGTCAATTATCTTTGCTGATTTTGAGTCGAGATGCGTAACGTCAATATAAAGGTTTTCTTATAATTATTATTATTATGTAGTACTTATATGCCATTACATTTGTTACATTTTGTTATTTAGTTGTCTTCTTATTCTGTCTGTTTGTATCTTAATCTGTTCTTTCCTTTTCTTTTCTGATCTATTTATTTTAAGCTACTTCTTCTACTCTATATTGTATTTAAGTTGATCAGCGACCAAATTTATTGATATAGCAAGTAATGAAGTAGGAGACCAGGTAAATATTAGATACGTTTTTATTGGAAGTTTCAACACGTTTAAAGGACACTTTTCTCCAACAAATGTCATTTTTTTTCTCTACATCTTCAAAATGCTATATATACAGATACTTAACAGATAACTTTTGTTTACAATATTATCTTCTTAAAAATCTACCACAAAAATTCAGAATTATAATTTCTAAATATAGATGTTCAGCTCACCAACTACAAATAGAAATGGGACGATACAACAACTACTCCGAAACATTAAAGACTCTGTGACAAATGTATGTGTAACGAAATATAGAAGACAAATATCACTTTCTTTTAAAATGCCCTTTTTATTAGGAATTAAGACTTAAATACATAAAAAAAAATATTACTGGAAATGCCATCCGCATTTAAGCTTATACAACTTTTCAGTGTTCAAAATTTAAAAGAACTTCGTAACCTAGGACTTTTCTTCGTTAATGCAACTCTATTAAGACAATATCCAACATAATTTACTTTGTCCATCCGCCACCTAATCTTTCTCATTCCAACAGCTTACAGACTTTCAAATAATTTGGAGTTTATTTCTTACTTTTCTTATTATTTCTTTTCGTATAATAATGATTTGCCGCCATAAATGTAAATGTATATTGTATTGTATATACCTATAAGTGTATGCTTTTGGTTATAATAAATGAAAATGAAATGAAAGAGATTATCTCTTGTTCCAGAATCCTCGTTATTTTGTTTTTATTAAACATTAAAAAGAAAATTGTATTGTATATTAGAACAAAAAAAAACATGTTTAAACTAACCGAAACTGATAATTTAAAACAGTTTAATATATAACGCAAAAATACATATAGTAGGTTGATTGTAAATGAAAAAGGTTTTCTATTTACCCAAATAGCCTTCAAGCCAATTGTCTATATAAAAATCATTGTATTTTATGCAGCAACTTTTATAGAAAAAAAACGTTCGTCATCATGAACAACTAATATATTGTACCCGTCGACATCATGACATCAGTACTAAGTGAAATTTTAAATTTATGTGCCAAAAGGCATGTTACCTGTTTGCACATCACCTGTGAAAACAATATTTGTCTTAATTAAATATTTATCTACCCAAATGATTACACCTGTACTTTTATCATAAGCAAGCTATTGTTTTAACAATTAAATGCGTTTATTAAATTTATCTTAAAGTATACTTGTATGCACATATATACTAACATGTTTGCACCTTGCGGTTTAATTGCATTTGTGTCCTCAAGGGCAGTCGATATACTTGAGCTCTTCTTACCACTACAGAATATGGCACGCCATAGCTGTATTATATGGTACAAAATAGTTTATAAACTCATTTTATCATTATAGTTTTTTCATCGTTATATATTCTGGTTTTATCATTATATGATATGGTTTTACCATTACATTATTGCTTTCAGCATTATATAATAACATCAGATCATTGTATGATAAGCATTCGCCGTTACATGGAGATATCTCATCATTATATTATATGCAAACACCATTATATGTTTGCAAAACACCGTTATATGATTGCAAAACTTCTTGATATGGTGGTTGCGAATCTTACAAACATCTTCGTGAAGCTGATTCAACAATATAACGAAAAAAATAATAATATCATGATAAAATGAATTCTTATACTATTTTTGTACCATACAAGACAGCTATGGCGCTCCATAACAGATGAGCTCACAACTTCTGGTCCCTTACAAAACTTAACCAATAACCTAGAGTCGGAGACGCTTAAAAAGGTCAAGTGTACAGCGCGTACTTAAGGGTTGCACACTTCAGAGTGCGTATTTGTAAAATGATTTTTCCTTATACAAAAAATACTACATCCATCGCAGGATTTACATGTAGCAAAACGAGTTCATTATTTACAAAAACCTGGGATTCTCTCATCTATTCTGTGAAATGTTTTCGTTTATTTAGCATGTTTTTATAATACAACATTATGTGAAATTATCAGTAAAACGTGAGAAGTCATTATACTCACAAGACAACTTGAACATGTGACCAATCGAAATCCATGTGTCTTATCTTTTTAGTCTAAGTACGGTCCAATGTGTATGCTAAAGAACACTAATAGATAGCAGCGCTCTTGCATTCCAAATACATTTTCTTATTGAATGCCTCTGAATGGTATGAAACTAGACATTCATCATGATACCTAAAAATTATCTTGATGAATCTTGCATTCAATACAAGCTGGTTTTATTGATCAAGATTGTGAGTTACTGGTCAATTTCATCGATTTTGAAAACGTCTAGATTGTCTTCTGGATTTTATATATCTTTATTTTCGTACTTTTGTTTATATCCATGCTGAAATAATTTCGCGGCATATATTTCAAAGTACGAGTTAATGAGCTACAACATAGAAAATTAAAAAATCCACAATATTATGACTTTTTTCTGATATAAATTTATAATGACACAGCAGTTAATATCGCGTGATAAAGGAGAAATTTCGAATGTACTTTGTAACATACATGTAACTCACGAATCACTTTGCAAAAGTAACTTAAATACTTGAACTTGGTTCTTTTGAAAACAAAAAATAAACAAATAAATGTAAAAAATTAATGTATATTCTCTTTAAATCAAAATTATTTACCGACGAATGCTTCTTTAGCAATCTGTATATTGTACGTTGGTGGCAAATAGCTTTTATTTATGTTTAATGAAAATCTTAGCAGATGCTTGGACTGTTTTTCGTGTTCCAATTAGCTTTTTTTTTTTTTTTTTTTTTTTTTTTTTTTTTTTTTTTTTTTTTTTTTTTTTTTTTTTTTTTTTTTTTTTTGGCGTGTGTATGATTCCATGGTCATTTCAAATCGTGAAGTTCAAAGATAAATGTTAATAATTGTGTCTATCGAAATTATATAATTCCAAATTTAAGCATCGGGCTAAGACGAGAGTACAAATAAACCCAGATACATGTATAATCGAAATCACGTGGAAGTAACTTGGCTTATGTATGTACCCGTCCCATTAAATTTGTAAAGTTATGCGTTTATTTTATTTTTATTTATACATTCTTTTCTTATTTTATTATCACATCCCTCAAGAACTGTTAGTTTAATTTAGAATAGCTTTTTCTTACAAGACAACATCGGGAGCATGGTAATCTAAATTGAACGCTTTCTGATCACAGCACCTCTCATCTCTTTTGGTCTTAAGCTTGTTAGAGATCGATAATGTACCTGAACACTCTAGTTTCTCCAACCATCTCTTAACTAATGTAGCCGCCTTACAACTAAAAAATCTTGACTAAATCGTAAACCTCTATTTGTCCATTTGACCTTAAATCCTGTGAACTTAACCTCTGTACTTAATTTGTTACTTACTTATGAAATGAACAATGGTTTCATTTTTTAAAAATTGTGTCTCAGTTGGTGACCATTTATTGCGTAAAAATTGTCACTTTGTTCTCCAGTGACCGGGGATGATTCTTGGTATTACTTGTGTTAACCTAATAACGCCTTATGATGTTTTTTGTAGAAAGGTTGATAAGTTCAAGAACAGAATGTTACGGTTAGTAAGTTAGCTAATACGAGTCGAAATTTTACCCGTTAAAACTCAGATTTAAATAATCTTTATTAGCAATTACATCCTCCAAAAAGTAAAAAAGTAAGATATTTCGAATTGGAACAACAGAACATAAAAACATCACATATTGCAGTATGGGTTATAATACGTAGGACATGGAAATATTCAAAACAGCACTATGAATATCTGACAGATCCGAAACTCTAAGTCACGGGGACTTAGACTTTCCAAGACTAGAAAACATTTTGCTAATATCTGCTACGTAAAACTTATAATCCTTAGAAGAAGATTTAACAAAGAAGGTTTACTTGGTAATATTTATTCGGTAGACGAGCATTCTAAAGAACGTGTATGCAGACCACATCGTTTCTCGCCGCCTAGATAGACAGATCCTAATTTAAGAAAGTTTGTCAATTTGTATGCCCAGGATCGCTGGTTTTCTCCGGGCACTCTAGTTTCCTCCACCACCCCTTACGTAAAGTTCTATTACTCCATACCATCTCTTTACTTAAAACCCAGTTACTTCACAACACTCCTGACGTAGAAAACTGCTTTACGCCATACCAAGTCATTGATGACAATCCTAGCAAGAAAGACTTGTAAATTATGACACATATTTTTCATGAATAGCGGCTTATATTTACAAAAAGTGGTCTCAGTTGGTGGCAATTTTTGTAAACAAAATAAATATTGTACTAACAGCCTGTCGTGTGTCACACTGGTCACTGATGACCAGTTATAATACCTGTCTACTGTTGTAACGGTATGAATATTTAATGAGGGAGGTTAAGCAGTTCAACGGCTTGACAGGTTGATTAAAAGTATCGAATTTCAAATATAAACACGCATATCAGCATATCTACATGTACATGTATGTTTGCAACTGAAAAAATAACAATCACCTTAAAAATGAAAAATTACCGTCAATAAGTAACCAATAAGTACAAATACTTATAAGTTTAAATAACTCTCTTATCGTCTAGTTTAAATCTCGCACATTAATGTTTCGTGCGAGTCCTTGACAAACTCTTTTATATCCAATTTTCCTTATATCGAAAACATGCATTAGAAATTTGTCTCTAAGCAATCAAAATATGTATTTCATTTAGTTGTTCTTAACGCACATGTACTAGTTGTCCCGTAAAATTTCAACTACCCTAACGAGTGCAGAGTTTTAACCCCCCCCCCCCCCAGGTAAGATTATCTCGCTTATTTTGAGACGATCATTTCAAGAATTATGGAAAAGTCTGGAGTATTCGGAGGAAACTGCCGACTTTAACTTGTAAACCTTCAAACTTTTTGACAATAGGTTCTGTATCGAGTGAGTTTCAAATCTAGGCGATAAGAGACGCTGTGGTCCGTGAGAGCGCACTTTTTATAACCACTTGGCTACTTCTTTCAGACTTTGATGGTAATTCTGTTTATAATCTATAAACACACTAATTTCTATACGTTTCATTTATCTCTCTAGTAAGTGTTCATAGATGTTATTTACGGCTTGTTTCATTTTATTTACTATCTTTTTATTGTCTGTTGTTTTATGGTATCTCTGAAGCAGGTCCTTTCGCGTCAATATTTATTATTTACTTATTCTTGATAAAATAAAAACAATAAATACCTCTCTATATGTATATTCCATTCTGTAACACAAATAAAGGAATAAGTATTATCTAAAGATCATAATAGAAACTCAATCATAATGTTTAAATATGCAAATTTTCACGACTTTTAAAGTCGAAGGTTAATGTTTCAATGACGCCATTAAAACGTTTAAAATGAGCAAATTAAAGTTATCTACATAATAATTGTAGATATAGTTTAATAGTCCTCCCATCCCCTGGGGATAATATTTTAATTTAATATACTCTGCAATGTTGCTTAAGGTACAATATGAAGAAAATCGCACACTAAAACTGACTCATTGATTATATCGTTATTTTATAAAACTAAATTTAATTTTTGCAGTTCAATGACAGCGTATCCAAGTGCTCTAAAGCGCGCCCTTACAGATCACATTGCTTCTCACAGACTAGGGTTCGAATCCCACTCGGTCAGATCAATTTGAAGAAAGTTGGTAAATTAGCTTGTCGAAGGTCGTTAGTTGTCTTTGTGTTAAATTATGTTTTTCGTCACAGTAGTGTTCGAAAATGAAAACAATCTTTCTAACTTACGATTGACCGGATTTAAACCTACAGGAGGAATACGCCTTGATTATAAATACTAACGCATTAACCATTTAGCAGTTTTGTAGCAATTCCCGAAACAATGAAAAACCCGAAGTCTTTTTCGCATGGATGGTTTTTGTAAAATGTAAATAAGTAAAAATGACAGATATATGTTCAAGTGCCTTTAACATATTTGTTAAGAAAATTTTGATAATGACAGTATCATCTGTCATAAAACTTGTTTAATAATTTCCGATACACTAATCAGACAAAAACGAAACCTGTCCTTTTATGACCCTATTTTGTTGTCGCGCTTCAGTAAAATCTAAAATACATGTGTCATCTTTTTTATGAACGCCCCAAGAATCAAGTGTATTGCAAAATATTTGTTTTATGTCTGTTTAAACACTTAAATTAGTTTAACTATCTCATACTCTTGAAGTTCAGACACTTTGATTATTGATGAAATTTAAAAAATAAAAACCTTAAAAATTAAGAGAGATTTATTGGAATTTACTGCTTGTTATGAGTTTAAAAGTTCAAATAAAACTGTCGAGTGTGCTTAAAGCAATGAAAAAAAAACGCTAATATCGATGTAAAAAAAACCACTGTAGCCATATTTTGTAGATTATGTATTAAAATTGGAATTAAATTTTTGCTTTTTAATATCAGAAAGAATGGGTCTCAACTTTAATCCTTTTTTCAGTTTAATTAATATTGTAAAGATGACACCTACTCTGAGGCGATGGACAAAGACAGAGATAGAAGGGCAGTAATGTTTATATGCGACTCCTGATTAACTGTAATGCTTAGTCAGATCTCGGATGGTAGAAAAAAACCCGAGTGTCAGAAGTGTTCCATAAGTCACAGTTATTGTCTGCTCTACCACCAAATTACCCGGATTTAATAAGGAAGACAGATCTATTATTTTATATAATAAAAACAAAGTAAGCAAATATATATAGGTGAGAATGAATACAAACACACTATACAGTAATTAAATAATAAATGTGTCGTATTAACAAGTTGATGGTAGCGCATGGGCTAAGGTATTTAATATATCGAGTTTGAACTTTAGCTCAACTTGAAAGATTTTAGAATATATAGGACAAATTATGTCAATGGTTGATTAGTTGGTTGGTTGGTTTTTGTTTAACTGTCACATCAGCTAGTTTTCAGCTATTCCAGAGAAGTCTTTTTTTAAATTTTGAATTAATTTGAAGGATTAATCTTAACAAAAGTTCCTGTGATGAGTGAGTTTTAAAGTGTTTCTGAACTGCACTGTACTATAACGCACTTAAGGTGACCTTACTGTGCTAGTGCACTCACCCGCAATGTCTTATATTAACACCGCAGGCCTAGAGAGAGAGAGAGAGAGAGAGAGAGAGAGAGAGAGAGAGAGAGAGAGAGAGAGAGAATGAGAGAGAGAGAGAGAGGGAGAATGAGAGAGAGAGAGAGAGAGAGATCTACCTAACACGGTAAACATCATAAACATATGATATACTGCATAAATCAAGACCAATTATAATAACAAAACAGTTTAAATAGAAAATGATATGGATACAAAAAAAGACATCCGTTCCGGAGCAAAATTATCTTTAGAACAGGACATTTTAATGTAAAAATTCACACACATAAGAAGTGTGTTTGTTTTGTACATGATATTGTGATCATCTTGATACACGCTATAAGAAGGAATTTATCTGTCCAGTGTATCTTAACATAACTAGACATTTACCAGTATTTTGGCACGACATTTTCTTTATCTTTTATTCTGCCCGAGTGAATGAAATACACAATCACTTTATATCCTCTTCGGATGTGACCTTTATGACCCCTAATTTTAATACCGGGTGCTTGTACAAGATATTTATTTCATTTTATATATATCGTTCAAATAACTTAATTTTTAATTCAATGTACTTTAAAAATCTAAAGAAAAAGGAGAGAAAAACTCACTTTGTACGCTTTATGAAATGTTTCGGACAATATAAATGACATTGGCCTATAATGCAAAGCACACAATAAAATTAAAAAAAAAAAAAAAAAAAAAAAAAAAAAAAAAAAAAAAAAAAAAAAAAAAAAAAAAAAAAAAAACCTAGAGGTGGTCAGTTACCCCAGAAATATTTACACACTCCTATACATATTGACTCATGATATAGGCTTCTAAACAAGCACCTAGGAATAGTCTTACATACATGTACATGTATCTGTATATCGTAAGCGGTTTTATAATATGATTAGTGATAAAAAGCTTTAAATATTTTTTTCACCGAAAAAATATACAAGTATTTGGACGTATCTATTGTTACGATAAAATACGCATAGAATATTTAGTTGTAATGTTTTTAACGTCGCATTAGAATTTTTTTAATTCATTTATTGATTTTTATTTTATTTATTTATTTATTTATTTATTTATTTATTTATTTATTTATTTTTTGCGATGCCGGATGTTTTAGTCGATATTCTGTCCTCTTAAATGACTCGCACCTTACCAGAACGTCGATCAGAGTGCACGCTAATATACAGCATGCCATAAAACAAACTTGCACACCAAACGCATACATGAGCTTGTTCTTAAATCAATCCATAGAGATTAATAACTTTGGTCGCAAATAGCTGAGAAATGCCGATGCGACGTTAAACAACATTACAACAACAAAAACATCAATGAAGAGGAAAACGGAACACATGAGCATTGTATTCCTTACATAGTTATACATGTTTATTAGAACTGCCAATAAGTAGAGTTGAGTAATGGTGTTAAACGTGCAAAGTCAAGATTATTTCACTTATTATATCGAGACGTCGTAAGCTATAGGCGAACTTGAGTGTAGAAATTTTGCATGTGCGTTGCGCTGCAAGATGGCATTATACAGCATGTTTCTTTATCATGCCGCGCCTACCGTGACACGGGACCTCGTTTATTTTAAGTTCCCATCCGAAAGAACCGTGACTTTCATTTCGTAGTACCGAATGCTTGGCGAAAGAACAATCACTACCCTTTTTGAAGTCTTGGGTCAGACGTCGACCCGGTCGGGGTTCGCACGCACGACCTCCCACTTACGAAGCGAGCACTCTACTAACTGAGCTACAGCACAAACGTAAACATTCTTAACTTACAAACACTTAAACAGTGGTTTATAATAAAAAGTGCACGTCATGCATCCTGTACTTAACATGAAATAATATCGTAACATAATGTAAATGAGATACAATTTTATCACGTCCCGTATGTGATTTAAATTGTACACCATGATTTTTTCATATTATGAAACTGCTTAAAAACAAGTTAACATGGTACAGTCACATCCCTCAACTTTCACTCAGGACAGATTCATATTGCACTTGGTAACGCCATACATGCACATCTATGTTCAGCTGTCATGTGCTGATTTTGAATTTCCATTAAAATAATGCATTAAAAATCAGCACATTAAACTGTTTTTGAAATCATTATTTTTAAAGAAATTCAAAATCAGCACATGTCACAGCTACCCATTTACTAACAGAAATGGAATACACTTCATCAATTTATTTATGAAAATTGTTCAATATAAGAAACAAAAATTAGAAGAGCTTGAACGTTGTAGCATTCCAGATATTCCACCCTACTGGTCACTAAAAATCAACATTTAAAACACAGTATTTTAGATATTCCACACTACCGGTCACTAAAAATCAACATATACAACACAGTATTCAAGATATACCACCCTACGGTCACTAAAAATCAACATATACAACACAGTATTCAAGATATACCACCCTACGGTCACTAAAAATCAACATATACAACACAGTTTTTTAGGTATTCAACCCTACTGGTCACTAAAATTCGTCATATTCAACACAGTCATCATCAGCACCTTGTGTTATTTTTTTAATACCATACATGTACATGTATATAACAATAGCGCTGAGGTCATTTTTCTTTTTGAAGGCTTTCTGTTAATTAAATGAAGAAAACAAATTCATAAGCTCCTGAATGCTTATTAAAGTAAGTGCTTAGTTTAGGTTGGTAATTGATTGAGGCAGGGTATTTCTGCTTGCTTTAAAACTGAAACACAGTGATAATAAAATAGTTTTCAATCATTAAAGAATGCTAATTTCTTGTTGCACACAAACTAAATAAAAATTGGCGTTGCAATAATGATCGATATATTCTTTATAAACGAAATTAACAGTTTCTCGGCATCGATCCAAGTTTGATAACAATGTTCTGTGTGTAAAAATTTGAACCCTTTCGTGAGTCAAATTAAATCAAATCAAAATAATTTGAATTAGGACACAACTTGAAATTGTCGACTAGATTATCATAAAACCCCATAATAAAACAACTTAGGAGGAATAGTAGAAGGCGGTAATTAGCCCTTGGTCAAACAATAAGGGTCAAGTGTATACTTAAAATCTAACATAAACAAAAATTTTAATATCTTTATTTTGCGGTGGCTATAAATCAAACGAGATTGTTATTATTGCTGTAAGGCATCGATATTGATAAAATATGGTGTTCTGTAAGGGTCCAGTTCAAATGTGAGGAGTAAAAACACAAAGTTGAGAGCACGAGAAACGAAAATGCAAATGGGGACATAAGAATTTACTTATCGGGGGAAGAGAAAGTATAAACGCGATGGCGACAGAGCGATAGTCACTTAGATTCAATACATTGCATTGGAATTTTCACGCCACCTTCGAGTCCCCCTCTCTCTCTCTCTCTCTCTCTCTCTCTCTCTCTCTCTCTCTCTCTCTCTCTCTCTCTCTCTCCATTTAAGGGTCTCCATAGCCAAGATCACTATCCACCTAGGTTTATATAGACAGATTTCAGTGTAAGGAAGTTTGTCAGTTCGCTTTCCGAAGGACGGTGCTTTTCTCCGGTTCCGTCCACCGTTCCAGGATTGACCGCCTCAAATTCAAGGGAAAGAATCATGACCGGGGCATAAAACACCATTACTTCACTCTACACCACTCGTTTAGCATTGTAAATGATAGATATTTTACTTGGCGGTAATCGATCACCATAGATAAAAGGTATTTCTTACATATCTTCGCTAACAAAGAAATAAAAAGTTAATTTATATCTTAACAAGAAGATACATTTATTTTTGAAATGGTCTGACGGTTTTAAGATGTCAAATTTTTGTTTTAAAACAAAAAAATATATATTTGTAATTTCACACTATATTCTATTTGTTTGGTTTGAGAGTAGAGAGCATGACCCTAGTGTGTACTGTGTTTTACAGTTTGTATCTTTATTAATAAAAGATTCTTATAACCGAACACGGGGACTCTGAATGATGAATTTATTTGGACATTTAAGGGC
The DNA here is from genome assembly GCA_029721355.1 of Tegillarca granosa. Classification (NCBI taxonomy): domain Eukaryota; kingdom Metazoa; phylum Mollusca; class Bivalvia; order Arcoida; family Arcidae; genus Tegillarca; species Tegillarca granosa. The sequence continues at coordinate 7,382,082 of CM056611.1, read as the reverse complement.
GTAATTGTATACACAAATGTCAACTCAACCTGAATGTTAACCATGCCTTAGATTGTCCTGGCTTTGATGGACACAAAAGCATGATGATCTTGTCACCCTCCATGTAGGAAGAAATATATCAAAATTATTTAGATTGCATGGTTTTCTTTTTTATACTTCGTGTTTGAATAAAAATAAAAAAAGAAAATTTGTCCTTGGTCAACACAGTTTTGTTTAACATGGTATTTCGAACACCCTTAAAATAAAAAAAGAAAATTTGTCCTTGGTCAACACAGTTTTGTTTAACATGGTATTTCGAACACCCTTAAAATGATAGAGTTCGCTCAGGGCATTTTGCTGGGGGTACTTCAGCGTGCCTCGGCTTACGTGACACTGGATGAAGGACCAGTGTCTTTCATTCTGTATGAAGAGTGCTTTCACCGCCTAAAGTCTTGGTCAAACCCGGACAGAATTTAAACTCCGACCTCCCACAAACACTCTAAGCAACCGAGCTATCCATGTACTTTGCATGGATAGAACTTCAATATAAACAAAATACTGTTATTACGTGATATTTTTTCTTATCTCGCTTTATCAAAACTCGTAGTTTTGGTATAAAGTATAACGGAAAGGGTCTGAAAAATGAGCTCAGCAGAAACAAGCCACGAAAATTATCGGCCAGAAACTTATATCATCTCTAATTTAATTGGAAAAGTTCGTTTATTTTGGTTGAATTATATTTTTGATTCATGTTTAATGCTCTTCGCAGTGGACGTCAGTTGCTATGGTTACTTTATATAAATGTGATGTATCTTATGTAGCTATACGTAAACGTATGTACATCAAGGTTGATTGATGCCCCTCCATACGTAAGGGTCAACATGATGGAAATAACTGAGTGGGTTACAAATAGTAGGAATGTAATTTCCATAATTTATTTGAATGAGGAATACTTTATTATCCTAATGCATTTAAATGTGTAATAAAATGCACTGACATGTCTTGAACATCCACTTAATGAGGTGCTTTTTTACTCCAAGTTGAAAGAGACATCATTTATCATGGTTGGTTTAATTAGTTTTAGCATTTTATACAATTTTAATATTATTAATTTTTAAAGACCATGTATAACCTTTTAGGGACTTCTGCATGATTTTATTTCCAAGATTAGATAGATTTAATAGTGTTTTTCGCCACAGTCAATATTCTTTTATTTATAACAAGGCGATCAGTTCAGGATTGGTGGAGAAAACCGGAGTACCCAGAGAAAACCTCTGGACCTTCGACAAGCAAACTGATAAACTTTCTCACACTAGGATCTGCCCGAGGGGGATTCGAATCTAGACTTGTGAAGCACTTTGAACCACACGGCAACCGAGGACCCTTTTTGCAAGAGTTTGATTCGGAGATGAGAGGTTTTATGGGTCCTAAGCAAAAACTTTAGACAACACTAGACCATTTGGCAACTAAGGGGGTAGACAAAATCTCTAAACTTTGACTCTGATGTTCCTGTACAACTTCACCAACAACAATACAATCAAAATACATTGTCACTAAAGATACAAAAGCAATATTGTCAATTCTATTACTAATTTTTAATTAAGAAAAAATATATATAAAGTGCGTTGAACTGTGTTAAAAGTTCGGAAGGTAAATGACCCCTTGTTTTTAATTTTACCATCCTCTGTTCTAGGTTTTCTTAAAACTTATTATTTTAACAAAATTTTACTCTTTACCCTAACATACTCCGACAGACAATTTTTAATTAAATGTAGTTGAAGGACAGAAAAGATATCTAATTTTGACAGTGGTTATAGTCAATATATATAGTTATGTTTTCAGAGGAAAGGTTGAGTCAAGAACTCCGAGGTTAGTTGCCTCGCGTGAAACAAAAAACGCGAGGAATTTTAAGAATTTCTTCATTTCTTATATCAGTTTCACGTAATTAAAATTCAACCGTACAATTATTTTTTACATATTTAATACTTGGTCGGCAAGGACCGACCGAGAACACAACATATGACAAATAAAAGCGACAGGTATAAAATAGAGTAAAATAAAAGAAGGAATTTTATACACGTGTCAATTTTTTTTTCATTTATATTGAAGTTGTTAGTTCTGAAATGGTGTAGGTTAGCGGAGTATCCGGGATAAAACCGACCTACAGCAGTTATTTTGACATCTTTTTACACCAGAAAGATCTTTCATCTGTACCAAAGATTAAGATAAGAATAAACAAAAAGAGCAAAGAAAACACAAAAGTAAAAAAAGTCAATGGTTAAACATAACTCAAGCAAGGATTAATTATAGATATTGAGCGAAGAAAAGACAATTAAAACATAACAAACAAAATTACCTTACTCCATGCTAAGTTGAGTAGATGGAGTGGGGTAATAGTAGTTTACGCCCCGGTCAAAATCACTTATATCAAGGCGGTCAATTCCGGTGAAGGAAACGAGAATGTTTGGACTTATCTACCGGCTTTCACCAAGAAAACTGAAAACTTTCTCACACTAGGATCTGCCCGATTGGAATTCGAATCTAGGTGGTAAAAGCCACTGTAAACCGTAAGTGCGCGCTTTAGACCACATAGCCACCGAGGCCTTATATGTCGAATAAGATGATAATAGTTAAAAACATGAAAAATAGCACATGGCAAGCAAGAATTAAAACCATGTTAATAACTAAACAGTAAACAGACTAAAGAAGTGGTAATGTTAAAGAAAAAAAAGGTAATGTAAGGATGAAAATATAACTATAATCAAGTAAAGAACTCGCAGAAACTTGTAAAGTTGATGTATTGGAATAGAAAAGGAATGTGGCTTTAACACTTCGGACCATAGAAACTTAGGTAGATATATTAAAGATTATGGCATAAGTAATAAAAATAAATCACAAGAACAAGCAGAAATAAAAAGGCATAAAGACATTAAACATAGGAACTCATAAAAAAAGCTATGCAAATAAATTCTAAACATATACAAATTGTGAACTAATGCGTTCATAATAAAAAAGGTTCTGGATTTTATTTATATTATCACCAGCTACTAAAACACATTTACATAGTATTATCTTAAATCTTTTCTCTATTTAAGATTAAAATAAAAATGTAAAATCTGGACGTTTTTGTTTGACGTATATACATAATAAAAAGTTCACCCTGTCGAACACCATCAACATTTTGTTAAAATTGTAACGATAGTAGAGAAAGATACTGCTGATAAAAACAGCCGTATTTGTTAAGACTTTTAAACACCTTACAGGTAAAACATGCAATGTTAATAGATTACACCTGTTGTATTTTATGGATACTATTAAGTTCTCTCTTTTTTGGGAGAATGACAAAACTTTTCCTGTGGGTTTTTGTAATTTTTGACACAGGGGTGAATACTGCAGAGTACATCACACCTGTTTCAGCTGAAAATTCACATATATATGCAATGTATGAAATACTAGTATGTAGATCTAGTTTTTCTATATTTTTTTTTTATCTGAGAATGCAAAGTTGTGTTTCATTTGCTTTAATGAATGACTACAGTCATAAGTACATACTTGGTTGGTTGTTGTTTAACATCGCATCACCAATTTTTCAGCTATCACAAAGATATAATCCCTAAAGATTAATTTAACAACACGTTCATGTATGCGTGTGGCTTATGGTCTGCCTTGTTCGAGCATGATTTTAGCGCGACGTTTTTTTAACGAGCTAGCTTATTCGGATAAGGTATTCAAAAGTTGTCGTTACCAACCCAATGGAGATCCGAGGCGTAATTATGCACCGAATTAAATCAAGAGATTTCAGATTTGATTTTTTAAAACGCTTTATCGAATTCGTACACAACATGCGTTGATTACGACAGAATGCGAACTAACAAACACAAAAGGCCCTCTTACACTTCAATATATTCTGAACTTTTATCAATAAAAGTTTATTACCCTCATTTGATTTAAGCAAAATTTAAGACTTCAGGGTTTACAGGTTGAATCGCTTCATCAACCTAAGTGAACTTGTGACGGTACATATATAGAGGGGTGACAGTAAGTACCGTCACAGGTGAAGAAGAAACGTGGATAAAATCCCCTAATAAAATTAGTCTATTTCGATTTAGAAAGGTATTCTTAATTCTGTTACGGTAGCTCTTGGTTTATAACATGACAAATATCAAAAGTAAGTCCTAAATGCAATCAGAATTCGGTTTTAACACTTATATGAACTTTTGAGATTGGAAATTATATTTAAAGTTCAAGTTATTCAAAACAGTTTCAAAAACGTGTTAAAATTGTACAGGCGTTATCTATTGAAAGGTTCCGTACATTATTTAATCGGAAAGGATTGGATCAATCATTGTATTTTTAAGCCTTAGTGAAGATTCTTTCCCTTATATCGAGGCGGTTAGTCCTATGATGGTGTAGTAAACCGGAGTACCCGGAGAAAACCACTGACCTTCTGTAATCGGCTATGTAGTGACTGAGAACATTATGAATTTAAAAGTACATGTAGACACCTACTTTGACGGCAGGATATAGTTGATTTCTGGTTAGTTTCTAGTCATATATTCTTTGATCTTTTTTTAATTATTTGCAACTTACATCAACAGTCTGTAATTTTTTACAGGATAAAGTTTAGAATAAGACCTCTTAATAAACCTCAAAGATTTGGACAGGAATATCAGATGACGGTCCTTAGTAATTAAGCTTTTACTGGGATTTCGAAAGGAATTCAGTCTGTATTGTGTTACAGGAAAGCATAGCTCAATGTGTAACTTAAAGTATTATCTACACATTGCTGACAGATTTATCAAAAAGGGAGGTCTTAAACTTCACCGTAACTCTATATAACTTTGATTTCTCTCCAAATCTTGTTAAAGTCAACGACGATAAAAGAATTGATTTAATCTGCCACATAAACATGTATGATAGAAAATCATTTATGAAGTGTCAAACGTATGTTTATAATCAATGTATTCGATGTTGGTTAATGTTGCTTTGTATTAAGATTTGTTCTCAAAATGACATTTATCACGCAAATCCGTTTTCAGTAAAATTGTGAAAAGTTTATAAAAGCTTATCTAGAATATAAATAAAGTTTCATGTAAAATTGTTTATTGAAAACAGTCGTGAAAATGTAATATATATTTTGTCTAGTTTTATATATACTATACTTGTGATACAATGTTTTTTTATAACTAACGTCAGATTTAATTACTAGTTAAGTAAACTTTTACACAAAACTTTATCTGATACATATTTTATTCACTGCTATGATATTCCAATAAGAGCCCTTTTGGCATTTGGTCATGTCTTATTTTAAATGGCGACTTAGGATAAAAAAATATATAATAAACAAAAACGCCAGGTTTTAGATAATGGATTCGACTGAATCATTTATCCCTCAGGTCTCAGAATGGAAGAGGGCCTCGGTGGCCGGGTGGTCCAAAACGTGCGCTAATGGATTTCAGTGCCTTTCACCGCCTAGGTTTAAATCCAACTCAGACACATTCTTGTATGAGAAAGTATGTTAGTCAACTTGCGGAAGGTCGGTGCTTTTTTATTGGAGGGGGGGCACTCCGGTTTTATTCACTATCCCTGCGTCGTGGAAGATTCATATCTTGTGTGCAAATCATCATTGCTCAACTGAGTTTAGAAAGAACTATTTATAAACCTTGTTCGACTTGAGGGTACTAAAAGCAACATGCTATCTATTTAAAACCAATCTAACTTATTTTAACAAACGATTTGCATTCGACTGCCACCTTGTGTGTTTCTAGATATCGTGGGTACTAAAGTTACATGCTTTATATTTAAAACAAATTCTCCAACTTATTTTAACTATAATGATTTGCATTCGACTGCCATCGTGTGTGTTTCTAGATATCGTGGGTACTTAAAGTAACATACTTTATATTTAAAACAAATTCTCCAACTTATTTTAACTACAATGATTTGCATTCGACTGCCATCTTGTGTGTTTCTAGATATCGTGGGTACTAAAAGTAACATGTTATATCTCCAACTTATTTTACCTACAACGATTTGCACTCGACTGCCACCTTGTGTGTTGCTAGATATCGTAAGTATTAAAAGCAACACGCTATCTATTTAAAGCCAAATTTACACTGTTAGATAACCAAGCACTGGTAGGTTCAAGAGTGACAAATTAGAATTTCAATTTAATTCAAAGCACACGTGTACTTGAAATTGATTAATTGTGAGTTTGATTGACAGGTGAAATCAGGTATTACCCAGTAACGTTCTATTAATGGTATGAAGTGACATAAATCTAGTAGATTATAAGTCATATCGTAATTAGTCTAAGGCGGGTTTAATTTCTTAAAATATAAATTAATTTTTTTTTTCGCTGAAATGACAGCTAGTTGTCAAAGTAATAAAAATGAATTACTACATTTGAATTTTTAATTTCAATAACATAGAGATGTACATATACTTTTGTTACATGTACTTCTGTTGCAGACAAAATCACTGGTCAATTTTATAGCTTTTAAAACAAATACAAGTACATGTGCATAATCTCTCTCAGACTTGCGATTTCAGACATAGAGTGCCCCCTTCTCAATCTAGAAATTATGCTAAATTTAATATAAAGCGCTGATATTCTACATTACTGAGGTTTTCTGCCTTGTTTTGCTGTTTTATCATTTACTTATATTGTCGTTTTCTTGGTTGTGTTGGTTGTTGCTAGGAACATATTTTTATAAAGTTTTTTATGTTCACAGCACCAAACAAGAATTTTACTATCTTAGATGTCCCGATAAGTGTTTGGGGATGGATAGGTCACACCATCAGGAAACCTGGGAACAACGTAACAAGACAAGCTCTGAAGTCCACAAGGAAAAAGGAAAAAAGAACCTCCACGGAGACGCGATGCAGAAATGGAATTGAAACGAAGGGGTTACAAATGACCAGACATTGAAAAATTCGCACAGAACAGAGCCAGATGGAGTATTGTTGTCAATGGCCTAAGCTCCACTGCAAATTACAGGCCAAAGTAAGTAAGTATTTGTACACAGTCACTTTAAAAACTCCACTTGATTTTTTTAAGCTTATTTTCCAGGGTTTTTTACACCCAGCTGCGACACAAATGAGGCTAACAATTGCACTATTTATTTAAAACAGATCTCTCGACCATTTCCGTGGCAAAAAGTTTAACTCTTCAAAGTTAAAGCGCAAAACAAATATAATTAACGTTAGATACTCTACTGGTAAAAGACAGAACATTTCAGATAGGAGACTGATTTTCACATATACTCAAAATTATACTTTCAGCCATGTAAAAAAGTTCTTAAGTCAGGTAAATAAAATTATGGTTGCATCGATTTTGAAAATGGTTTTAAAATGGTTATATGTAATCTAAAAATTTAAAATCTACATAATATATAAAGTAAACAAACACAAAGTAAATAAGGTTTATATGTCGGTAAACATGGACAAGTAACCCTAATGTAGGTATTGATCATATGTATATATAAAATACGTGCAAGTCAAAATATTATATAGTTTATCTTGTGCATGTTGCTAAAGCGCGTTATTTCGACATTAAAAGGCTTGGGGATTACATAATCTGAAATTGAATTAATGTGCAAAACTTATAAATAAATGCCAAAATAGATCTTAATATGTCAGTTCAGTTGATGACTCTGTAAAAACTATTTTGCCATGCGTCTCATATATATACATACATATATATATATATATATATATATATATATATATATATATATATATATATATATGAGACGCAAAGCAAAATAGTTTTTTTTAACTATGAGAGAGAGAGAGAGAGAGAGAGAGAGAGAGAGAGAGAAAATAAGAAGAATTTGGATCTCTCTCTCTCTCTCTCTCTCTCTCTCTCTCTCTCTCTCTCTCTCTCTCTCTCTCTCTCTCTCTCTCAGGGGGACTGTTGAGTCTTACAAAGAATCAGCAGATTTGATAGCATAAAATTGAATGTTCTTTTGTTTTTTTTTTTTTTTTTTTTTTCAAATTAAAGCTAACATATCAAAAATATAATTTACGTACCTCTTAGTTGATCATTCATCTACATTTTTTCCAGAATATTAAGTCCACTTCACCAAGCCTATTTATATGTTTTTAAAAATTTTGACGTCAATTTTTTTTAAATTTCAACAATACACATTATTTCCATTTAAATGTACTTACAAAGAAGGTTGACTGATCTAATGTTTGTATTTCGTACAGGTAGGGCCGTATGTATAACGTAAGTAAATCAGGCTGAACTTAAGTCACGTGACCAACATACAGGTCTTTCTTAAAGTTAAAATATAGTAAATAATTTATTTTAAAAAGTGGACTTAATGTATATTTTTTCTTACGATTTAACAGATTGTTTTATCATTAGACTGATTGATGTAGTAAAGACTGAAAACTTTAAATAAAAACACATTTAAAAAGAAATTTCCATTACGACGAGAGAGAAAAAATATCAAAAATAGTGTAACTTTAAACGAATCCTTCTATATAATAGTTAGCATCACGTATTATTCATTCATTCATTCATTCATTCATTCATTCATTCATTCATTTATTTATTTATTTATTTATTTATTTATTTATTTAATTTTACTTAATTTTATTTAATTTAATTTAATTTTATTTTATTTCAGTATTTTATTTTATTTCTGGCATAATCGCTCAAATACAAAAACAATTGCTAATATTAACTTCATTATATTTTCCCAAAAAAATGTGACGCATGTGCTTATTTTGCTATATGTAATAGCACTCTTAATTAGTGCAGCCTTGTAAAGGAACTTGTGAAACCCCTGTAAGTAACTAGTTAAAATTATAGATGTGACGTCAAAACTTTAATTCAAGTACATGGATCTTCAATTATGTCGTTGGACGTTTCAGGTCTTGACATAAAAAGATGGTATATTTTGTTCTTTTGTTACTTAGAAAAAGGTTTTGATTGGGTGAAGTAATGGTATTTCACGTCTTTTACTTATATTGGAACCCCGACCTTTACAGACGTTTTTATTTGTCACCTTGGCAACCTAAGACAACATGACTACCGATGCCAAACCAATAATTGATTTTAATGCCTGTATTCTGAACTTTTAAAGAATCATAATATTGAGATCCACAATTTCAATGATTACAATGGAGTTTAACACAAATGCATTGTCAATATCATTTCACTTTTTTACCTAATAAACTAAAAGATCCGGCAGTTTTATGGTGGTCAGAGAGTCAGAGAATAAAAAATTGAAAGCAGACTAGTTTCGGCAAAGAAACTAATTGAACTTAATAGAAATAGACATCCGGGTCCTTTCAATAAACCGCAGGTAAAATATTTAATTGAAAATATTCAAGACATCACAAATATAGAGTGGAGTGGGGTAATGGTGATTTACGCCCAATTCAAATTTCTTCCACGTATATCGAGGCAGTTATTGGATGGTTAAGGAAACAAGGTGCCCGGAGAAACCTACGACCTTCGGAAGGCGAATTGACATACTTTCTCACACTAGGAACTGCGCAAGTGGGATTCGAAACTACGCGGTGATAGACAATGTGATCCATAAGTGTGTGTATTAGAATATTTGACCACCAAGGCTCCCAATAAATACAGATTTGGATGTATTGGAAAAGATTTGGTTACCAAGTAAGGAATAGAATTTGATAGACCAATTTTCAATTTGTCACATTTCAATAGGCAATCATCTTAATAAAAGTTGTAGTTGTTTTAAAATTGCTTCACGTCGCATCAGCAATTTTTAGCTATTAGCGACAAGATTAAGGTTATTAATCTCCATGATATAATCCAGAGCTTCAGATGTGCCGTTGTGTATTCTGGTCTAATAGTCTAGTCAATCTACGGTTTGACCTCAAACTAATTGCAACAGAACAAATTTTGTTACTAATATGCTCTCAAATACATGAAATGTTTATAGTAAAAAGTCTACCAAAATCTGACAAAGGGAAGCAAGTTTTTGAGAAGTTTTAATTTTTTATGGGGATTTCTATTGACAAGGGAGATAACTCCTGTAAAACCGGTGGAGTTTTAGTCTAATTACCATATGTTTTTGCTATTTTAACAAAAAGTTAAGCAAAGACCCTGGAATTTATCAATCATAATTGATTCCATATGTATATTCAACATTTCTGATTTCATTTAAAGTGAAATCATTTTCCCATTTTCATTCAGTTGCATTTTATTTTAAGTCTTTCACAATCTAATGTTCCTATAGTGATGAGGAATTAATAACAGAAAACTCAAAGTAATGAAGTAGAAGTATAGAAAAGTTATGTTTTTTAACCTGAGATATACTTATTTTATCATTTTTGTGTATAACAAAATATATTTGAGGTGAATAAATCTTTTTTCCATCTCATCAACATGCCCTTAATCAGCGTTTTGCATAAATTCTTTCAACAAAATAATTTAATTTTTTTACATTCTATTTACATATTACATTCTATATTGTCTTAAATTATCTATTTTAAGTTTATGTATCAATTTCCATCTAATTTCTAGGTTGTTCTTCATATACAATGTAGTATCAGAGAAAACTTAAAGTTTTTGAAATTTTTGTGTAAAATTTAGGATCACAATACAGAGTTATCTCCCTTTTCTATAGAAAATGCAATTGGTAACTTCAATTGGCAAAAATCCAAATTCCACTGGATTGAAATTGGTAGATTTTTGATGGTGAATACAAACACAATTCCTAAAAACATTTTTTGTTGCAATTACTTTGAGGTTTGGTCCTATTTTTTCATAGATTGACTAGACTATAATATGCACTAGCGCGAACTTAGGACAATCTTTTTGTAAGGTGCTAAAGTAGTTCACAGAGTCAGCATACCGCGTGAGACAAGCATATTTACCTCCCGGGTCCATTAATTTGGCACCGGATGAACCAATCGATACTCTCTCCTCTTAATACCGAGAGCCAGGCGAGGAAGCAGTATTTTTTAATTTAAAATCATAAATATGTTCCAGAAGGGGTTCGAACCAGCTACATCTCGCTCTCGAGGCGCTCTTAATAAAATACGACATTGAAGTATCATCTTTTCAAAATTACTAGTATATCATTTAAGACAATATGTTACTTTAACAGATGAATGAAATGATATTTTGTTTTGGCCACTTACTCGGTAAAATATGGGTAAAGCAAACAGTAACTGGTCACACTTTCGAACAGGTGTTTTGAACATCTGGCAAAATAACATGGTCCCTCAAACAATTGCGCTACCTGACACCAAGGTAGTTGAGTAAGCATCTTATTTTGTAAAGAAATAAAATGGTAAATAGTTAAGCTATGATGCTCATAACGTCATCGTTGTTTTAAAAACATATTTACAATTTAATTTTGATGTCGTTCAAGCTGTGAATCTAATGATGCTTAAAAGTAACAGAATGTAATAATAAAATAATATAATAATATATATATATATATATATATATATATATATATATATATATATATATATATATATATATATATATATATAGCTCCTCTATGACATAATGATATATGTATTCTATAATTCTGTTGATTATTGTGATTATTCAAGCGAAATGGCAATTTTCTAGAGGTAATATATCTACTTATTTAGATAAACCCTTCAATCGGAAGAATGAACCAAAAGAAAACACGTATTTATTTATTTATTTTAAAAGGAAGCACGACCTGGGTTAAGTTTTATTGAACACGTGCCAATCAGAGCAGAGTGAATATTACATAAATAAGGGTCTTGAAGTGTTGAAATCTTATGAACAGGTGGCAAGCCTGTAAACCTGTATCCTGAACGGAAATAAACTTTATGTTGAAATCTATTCATCAGTTGGGGAGGCAACCCTGTTCAATAAACACAGGCAATGTGTTGAAATCTTTTCAACAGGTGGAATCCCTGTAAAAAAAACAGATTAAATGATGTGATATAATCGGCAAGCCTAAATAATCAGCAAGGATTCTGATTGTTTGAAACTTGTCAAATAATGTAAGCTTGTTAAATGAGAAGGTTAAATTGATGTGTTAAAATCTCGTCAACAGGTTAAAGACCTGTATTGTAAGACATTAAGACTGATGTGTTGAAATCTTGTCAACAGATAGCAACCCTGTGGAAAAACAGAAAAAATGCGATGTTTGAATTTCATCAACAGGTGATAAGCCTAATAAACAGGGGACCATTTTAAAGACTGTCTGATGTATCCTTGTTTTAAAAAATCTTCTCAGGTTTGATGAACCCGAATACTGAGAGGGCCGAGAGGCATACCGGTCCTGTCCATTGTACATATTCAAGGCCTTTGTATGTTTTTCATCAAATATACGACCCATTTAATTCGCGGATTTTGCAACAAGCCAATCTTAAGAATGATTAACACAGTTGTGCAAACGTTGATTTGAATTGTTTGTTATTTTGCTTATTTGATATTCATCATTTAAGTTAGGTGTATTTTGTACCTTCCATTCAAGTATTGTCATTCATTTCATTCTCTCTCTATTTTTTCTCTCTCACAATATTTCTTCTTCAAAATATTTTCGCTTTTCTTCTGTTACATGTTACGTTATTGTTAATTTAAAACAATTGCACTTAGAACACGGTTCTTTATTATGTGTTGCATATTTACAATTGGTTGCTTCGGAGCCCCTCGATGCCATAAGGATATGTATTCTAAAGTAGTTAGTTGTATCTGTATGTTGGTTGGTAGATAGATGAGTTTGTATTTATATGCGTGTAACCGAAGTGGCTCCAGAGGTGACAAACCTGAGAGGTTAACACAAGGAAGTTATGGAATACAACATGGGGAAGATCCGAAATTCGTAACGAAACATGTGTTTGGTAATAATCAGATCATTTTGTAATCGTTTACACCCTCATTTTGTTACGCTAAATATCTTTAACACTTTAAAATATATATATATATATATATATATATATATATATATATATATATATATATATATATATATATATATATATATATATATATACGTAGGACACTTGGTAATGTAAAATTGAGAAATACAATCATTGTTAGGCTCACCAAACAAACAGACAGGTAAATTGTTAGACGATGGAAGCATGTGGAGGATAATAATCTGAATAATGAAATAAGGATTACGGATTACTTGTAAAATACAATGAATAATGTTGACGGACGAAATCAGATAAATATACAATACAGTCTGTAATAAACAATATTAAATTGTGATTGACCTCTCTCTCTCTCTCTCTCTCTCTCTCTCTCTCTCTCTCTCTCTCTCTCTCTCTCTCTCTCTCTCTCTCTCGCTGTGGGTGGGGGGTGGGGGTTAGTGTCTGTGTGTTCGTAAGTATTGTTAGACTATGATTTTAAGAAATTTTCAGGGTTATTTTAAACACCAGTAATAAATATAAATATAAAATCTTTATCTGAAATACTACTAAAAATAATAATTATAATAATAATAATAATATTATTATTATTATTATATTACATGTTATAATAATACATAAATAAATAAATAAATAATAGACAAATTTAATAAAGCAGAGAAAGTACTGTTTTCACAAATAAATATTAACAATTTACGATATTTAATTCCTTTGAACAGAGAAAAATATCTGAAATTTCAGAAATTATTCTTGAGGTGAAAAAAAGGGGCGGACCTTGTTGTCGAACATGTCTGTAAATGAGGACTGGATATGTCTGTCAATGAAGACAAACCGTTTTCAATATAAGCTTTATCATTGTAATTTAAAAGAGAATAAAAACTATATTTACTGCAAACATTCAGAAAAATGTTTTATAATTGTAACAATCATTTTTTAAACATGGGTTTTTCTGTTCAGGTTTCGATATAAGTTTTTACGTCTATCATTAAGTTGAGTTCTATATAGCGAAACAGTGATAAATATAACTGACAATTTTGTTTAGAAAACTTTGACTAATCCGACAGCAGATAGCATTCGTTATTCTGTCGTATCGAGAAACTTATTGTTTTTAATTGCAAAAAAAAAAAAAATTCTTTTCCAGACATTCCAATTTCATTTTTTTTATTTCAAGACATCCAATGTCATTGGTTTAGTTCCAGGACATTCCATTTCAATTGGTTCATTTCCAGACATTCCATTTTCATTTCTTCATGTCCAGACATTCTAATTTCATTAGTTTATTTCCAGACATTCCAATTTTATTTGTTCATTTCCAGACATTCCATTTCCATAAGTTCATTTCAAGATATCCCATTTTTTGCTTTTACAGAAATCACCAATTATTTTAAATATGTAAAAATAATAATAATAATAACCGGTTTTTACCATCCGGGAATGGCCGCTTTGGGTATTTAGTGAAATAATCTTTACTGGAGTATTGAGGCCTCTGTGGCAGTGTGCACGTGGTTTAAAGCACGCACTTAGCGATCACAACGCTTCTCGTCGATTAGTCCTTAAATTCTACTCGGACAGTTCCTAGTTGGTAAAAGATTATCAGTGGTTTTTTTCCGGGCGATGCAGCTATACAAAAACTCGCAGCCTCGATAGATAGAAATAACCTTGACTGCGGCGTAAAACATCATTAATCTACTCCATTCACTCAATACAACCAAGGCCTCGATTATAATTCTACGGGAGGTAAATCTTACAAACATTGAATGCTAAGCTTGTAAGAATTGTCTCCTCATTTATTTTTTTATCAATTCAAGGTAGACAACTCTATTAATAAATGATTTGTTCGAATCGATCCTAAAATTGTTCCCAGGTTCTTTACTCAATCTATAAATTAATATATACAATGTACTTAACTGTCGTTAAAACGTCTTGGCGATAGACCATAAACTTTATCAAAACTACACGAACTGCAAAACTTTGGGTGGGACATTGAATATAATGAAAACTGTAAATTAGGGTCTGGTGCTGGTTAGATTCGTTGCAGTGCAGAACCTAATTCTACTTTAGACTTTTTATCGTATAGTGGTGTTGGTGCCGGTCAGAAGACACTAGGTTTCTTTGATATGCTCACGGCTATCGCGCACTCATCAACACAGCAATGGGGCTCATTCATATACCACGTGATTTGTACCCAATAACGTTTGTGTGGTGCAATTTCGAAAATATTCACGTTACAAATTCCCGAAATAACGTCGTTTTTACGGGAAAACGCCAACTTACACGATTCCAAATCCAATGGAAATAAAAGTTACGCACAAACTCATGGGGTATCACGTGGTATGTGAATGAGTCCCATTACAGAGTTCTTCTTTACATTATATCCTCATCCTGGGTGAGTCATAAGTAACAACATTACGGAATGTCGAAGATGACATTATGTGTTCATGACGGGTTTTACCCCGCAACCTTCGTATATGAACTTAATTCGAAAAAAGTTGCAATTTACCGGTTATTTTGTTAACTAAAAGGTATTTAAACAAACACACAACACACACACAAAACATAACACACAACACACAAACAACACAACACACACAAAACAAACACACAACACACAACACACACATATCGTTTTACAAATGGTTTTAAGTAAATATACTTCCTTGAAATCGTCACATACATCCTGGTATTCTTTTGTTATCACAAGACAGCGAAAGGTTTTAATTATAGAAGTCAATGTGTCACGCTCTAGTATTGTTTACGTAGGCGGATTAAGCGTACTTAACGATTTAAAGAAAAAGTCAAAGTTTCTATTCCTGTTTAAATTTCCCGATTACAATTTGTTCCATCGCAATGTTATGTTTTCTCACTGAGATCTTAATCTCTTTATCTTGACACCAACTACATTGTAGATCACACACACAACACACACACACACACATCCCAAACACACACAACACACACACAACACACACTTGTTGTTTACGTAGGCGGATTAAGCGTACTTTTACGATTTAAAGGGAAACGTCAAAGTTTCTATTCCTGTTGAGATTTCCCGTAAACCCTTAGTCTGGACAAAATAAACAAATTCTAATTGTACATCCATTAACCACAATTTATTGTCGATTTCCTTCCAAATTTGTGGAGTTTCAGCAAAATTTTAATATAGAAAATCAGCAAAGCGTGATTGAAGTCATGAGCCTCCTCTGTGTTGTGGGTTCGACAGACTTGCATTTATTAAATTACTATTTAACAATGTGTTTCAGAATAATGACTGATATTAGATTCCCGTGCTCTGTATTCATCTACAAAAATAGCTTTTTTATTCATATGATATGATATGATATGATATGATATTATATTATATTATATTATATTATATTATATTATATTATATTATATTATATTATATTATATTATATTATATTATATTATTATTATATTATTATTTTATTTTATTTTATTTTATTTTATATTATATAAAAAAAATAATTCATTATTTCGTAATAAAGTTGACAGAGACAGTTTTCCGCCTTATTCACATTTCAATTTCTAGAAATTTTATAGACCTGTTCCGTTTCGTTTCGTTTAAAATTCTGTAAAATCATAAAAACGTGTATTGCGTGCATAAAAAGCATGGTGTACTTTCTCTGGATGGTGTTTAATTTTGTACCAGATGGTATTAAATTTTTATTTTTTTTTTAAATAAAATTAATATTTCTGTTTTTATGGAATAAATCATGATAGGTCATGGCATTGTTCATTATAAACCGACACCGATAAAACACTTCCAATGTATAATAGAACACTGTTGTGTCTTAAGATAACGGGTTTGAAGTTTAAAATTAACTTCGATTATTCGAACCCCCCGATTATTCGAACCTAAAATGAAGACCCTTCAACTTCGAATAATTGACGTTTTATTGACAAATTTACACAAATCGACAAATTTATAGAAAACAAATAAGTAAAACAGAGAGAGAGAGAGAGAGAGAGAATCTGAAACAAGAGTAGTGGAAATTTAGTCTTGTCATTTAGTGACAAGAATAAACGGACTTCCTTGTGTTTTTAATAATAAAACCAGACATCCTAGTATTGTTTTATTTTGACATTTACAATAAAAAATATGTATATTTTAGATAAAAAGTATTAAAATTGTAATTGATTTGCTTAAGTAGTTAGGTTCAAACTAACATCCCTTTTTAAATTGTTATATAATAAATTTGTACATCATAGTTTCTATCTCCGTATAAGCCAGATTTAGCACCGAGTTACATTAAAATAACAGAATTCTACTGTAATAAGCTTCATAATTTATATCGTTTTGTTCCATAAATTTTTAAATCATTTCGGAGACACATTTTCACGTAATTCTGTTAAAATTCTTAAAAAAAAAAAAAAAACCAAACAAACAAAACAAACAAAAAAAAAAAAAAAAAAAAAAACAAACACATATAGGCTCTTAATACTCATATCCCCAATTCAACAATCGTCAAATGAAAACTAAAAACGTTTAAATGATCACATGTTATTATGTCGAGTAAAATAAGGATTTTTTTTTTTTTTTTTTTTTTTTTTTTTTTTTTTTTTTTTTTTTTTTTTTTTTTTTTTTTTTTTGAATGATTCGCTTCAGAAGTAGACAGTGTTATGTCTTATTTGTAAGAGTCAATAACAGGAGATCAAATCACTAAAATGTAAACGGGAAAGGTTCTAAAAATAACATTTCGGCTTAATGAAAAAAAAACGAAATGTATTCATTTATGTCAATGAAAAAATTTTAATTGGCAAAGTCACCATTTGGATTTATTTTCGAAGAACTGAATTACACAATATTTATTTAAATTGAGAAACCACGAATTTTTAGCCCACTGAATATAAATGATTATACTGTAATTACAATGTTAATAGTTATGAAATAATTAATACATCACATGGGTTTGAGTTATAATGGAAGGGCGGAGCTTTTACTGAAACAAATATAATATTTATCAAGTGACAATGAATTGAAGGCCCGATATATTATAGAATACAATATCACAAAGAATCAGAAAAATAGTCACCTGATACTTATAAATTTGAATTTCACTCGCTGGAGTATTAAATTAATCACACAAATATATGACAGATTTCAATTTTAAGTTTTAATTCAAACAGAGTTAATTCTAAAACTAAAACTCAAAATACAAATTCACACAGATTCCTCAAAAGTTTTTTATTATTTCCTACATATATTTTTACTTTTTGTGTTTGAATTTTATAAATTAATGCAAACACACAAAATCTTTTTTAAAAAAATCAAAATATTGTATAAAAAATTCATAGTTTAAAAAAAACAAATTTATTGTCAGATATTACTTTCAAATTAGATAGTTTTACTTTATTTAGTTTCATATCATCCATTTAATTTTTATGTATACACGTACTGTATAGTGCCTCGCTGCAAATAGTGATATCATGAATATATAATAGTACTCTTTCCTATTCTCCATATGCACTTTGCGTAGATATTTTAGCTTTAAAAATGAATGATCAAAAATTTTATCGAATTGATTTTTTGATGTCTGGTCTTTCAAAACCACATTTTTCCAATCATTGTTACAACCATTTTATCATATATATATATATATATATATATATATATATATATATATATATATATATATATATATATATATATATACCAGACAACCAATTGCAAAAATTAGAGTTTTGACCGTCTTGATTAAACCATGAATTACTTTTGTGGTTCTTTCAACTAAATATGTTTTGTACATAAAAATGATCCGTATCCACTTAAATACACTACACATTTTTTTATTATTTCAAAATCTATATCACCTTTATTAAAAGACATATTATTTGGTACTATACCTTTAAAACTTTTATTCTGGTTTTTGAAATATTGACAGTTAACTTTACATTAAACAGAAAAATAATCTTGATACAGCAGATCATTAATAAATTCATCTAAGTACCAAGGTAAAATTTACCATAAATTATCATATTTGACAGCTAATTCTTTATTTATACATTTTTTTGCCTTGCCTGATATTTTAGTATCTATAAACATTGTTCAAGTTCATTCATGTTCAATGCAAATAAAAGAGGGAAATTTTTCTCCTTGTCGTACTTCAGTGTTACATAACAGAACACAAAAACATCACCAACTACTGACATTTTGGATTTATTATTTCTATGCATATCAACAATACTTTTTAAACATAAACCTGAATAGTTACAGATCAATAACGTCTGTCAATACCTGAAATATAAACGTCATACTTTATAAAGAACAGATTAAAAACCTATATCAGCAAAACATTTTTTTTCTCCAGTTGCAAAAGTACGGTGGCACAGAAGTGACATGAAATATATTTTTCATATTACTTGCGCACGTAGTAACCAATACGTGTGCGCAACCAATACGTGTGCGCGTATTACAATAGAGTAATACGTGCGCACGTAATAAGTAATACGTACGCACGTAAAAGGTAATACATGCGCACGTAAAATGAAAAATATATTTCATGTCACCTCTGTGCCACCGTAAAGTTAAATAAAAGAATGTAAAATAGAAACATTACCAGCAGTAAAATAATGCTTCCTTAAACACTGACTGGTTTTCACAAACTTTAAAAATTTTTCAACAAAATCATTAAGTGGAATGTTCACTTTTCCAGTAACAAGCTAAGTTACCCAAACAACTTTGTAATGTTATATAAATTTATAAATTCAAATAGTATTAACAACTAGCAATGATACTAATATAACATTTGTTTCTTATACAACATGAATTAACATAAAGTCAGTACTTTATATATACATTAAAATTTCTAACTTTTACTGAAGACATTTTTCTTTTGATTTTTAACATATGACGGCATTTCATCAGCATTATACACTAATAATGGGGCTCATTCATATACCACGTGATTTGTACCCCATAACGTTTGTGCGGAGCACTTTAGAAAATATTCACGTTACAAATTCCCGAAATAACGTCGTTTTTACGGGAAAACGCCAACATACACGATTCCATATCC
This sequence comes from Tegillarca granosa, assembly GCA_029721355.1. Classification (NCBI taxonomy): domain Eukaryota; kingdom Metazoa; phylum Mollusca; class Bivalvia; order Arcoida; family Arcidae; genus Tegillarca; species Tegillarca granosa. Next base: position 7,362,208 of record CM056611.1, on the reverse strand, counting down.
AATGGAAATAAAAGTTACGCACAAACGCCATGGGGTATCACGTGGTATGTGAATGAGTCCCATTACCCTCACTGTTTAAATAATTTTTTTTTATTTTTCTTCATGATTCACTACAGCTATTGATATCTTTATCATTTGTTGCAATATTTAGTTGAGTTTGATGACTTCATCTTTTACATTTTTTTCTTTATAAACCCATTCTATATTTAGAAGCAATATAAGAAAATTAAAAAACAGCCAAAATAAAAACGACATTACAAAACTTTAAAAATAACATTAATTAAATGTTATCAAGATAAGTCATAAAATTATCGTACAACACAAAAACTCTTTTGATTACAAAAAGAAGCCATATTTCCAATTAATAAAAACAAAGAACAAAAAAGTGATTCTACACTTTTATCACATACCCATTGAACCTTAATATAGCGATACATTGTATATTTTCAGGCTATGTGATACAATGGTCCGTATCGCACATGTGCAATACAACATCCCGTATCACAACAGTAGCCGGAAACTTCTTTTAGGGGAATCCCCTCTTTCGACAACAATTACATTACGTCATGAATACGTGAGAACTTTTTCTATGTGACGTCATCATTCAGTTGGGAGAATTTTGTCAAGTTGTGAGAATCCCGAACAATGTTAACAAATTTTGATAAATCTATGTTTGATTTTTAAGTTTTAACCTGTGTTTACAATAAAGTAGTAAAATGTTAACAAATGACGTTTAAACGTTTAAATTATCTGTTGTATTTAATTCCTTTTTAGCAGTTTTTTTTACGTTTTTCCAGTCAGGTAACAGTTTTCTTCCAATCAGATTAAAAATCAATACAAAAAAGCTAATTGTGAATTTAGCGGCAGACTAGTTTTAAAAAAAGCTTTGCATTCAGTTTGGTAGGGTATGTGATAAATACAAAACCACACATGTGGTTTTCTGACTTAGCTGATTGCACGAGTTTATTGTGCGGACGGATCACACGTTACACGAGTGCGCTCTACGTCCGTACAATAAACGAGATATTTGAAAAAAGTAACATTTTGTTACAATATATGTGTTGTTTTGCGTATTTATCAGTTACTTTGTATTTTAAGAGAGAAATTACATCAAAATTGTGTTAGGAATTGTCATTAATACATATTTACAAAGACTAGTGGCGATTTCTACAGATCTCAGTACGAAAGGCGATACTTAAAATTTTCAAGTTGCAATTTCTATACATCTCTGTAGTTAAAACAATACTAAAGGTTTCTCAAGAAGCGATTTCTACACATCTCTGTAGTTAAAACAATACTGAAGGTTTCTCAAGAAGCGATTTCTACACATATCTGTAGTAAAAACAATACTAAAGGTTTCTCAAGAAGCGATTTCTACACATCTCTGTAGTTAAAACAATACTGAAGGTTTCTCAAGAAGCGATTTCTACACATATCTGTAGTAAAAACAATATTAAAGGTTTCTCAAGCCGCGATTTCTATACATCTTTGTAGTTAAAATAATTCTAAAGGTTTCTCAAGTTGCGATTTCTACACATCTCTGTAGTTAAAACAATACTAAAGGTTTCTCAAGATGCGATTTCTACACATCTCTGTAGTAAAAACAATACTAAAGGTTTCTCAAGAAGCGATTTCTACACATCTCTGTAGTTAAAACAATACTAAAGGTTTCTCAAGAAGCGATTTCTACACATCTCTGTAGTTAAAACAATACTAAAGGTTTCTCAAGATGCGATTTCTATACATCTATGAAGTAAAAACAATACTAAAGGTTTCTCAAGATGCGATTTCTATACATCTATGAAGTAAAAACAATACTAAAGGTTTCTCAAGCCGCGATTTCTATACATCTATGAAGTAAAAACAATACTAAAGGTTTCTCAAGCCGCGATTTCTATACATCTATGAAGTAAAAACAATACTAAAGGTTTCTCAAGCCGCGATTTCTATACATCTATGAAGTAAAAACAACACTAAAGGTTTCTCAAGCCGCGATTTCTATACATCTCTGTAGTATAGAGGACACTAAAGGTTCTTCAATTTCGGTAACAAAATGTGTATCTTTGGTACTACAAAGTAGTTTGTGTAAAGTTTCATTTCTCAAATCTATTATGCCTAAATTGTTATAGGCAAGAAATAACAAAACGTAACTGTAGATTTTTGGAGGAATACATACAAACGGCGAAAAATCTCGATAATGCATGTTCACTTCAGCTTCAATCTCTTTGGGATAAAATTGAAGCAAAGGATAACAACGGAATGTACAGGCGACTGCACGATTCCGTTTTTCTTGTATAGTCAATCCTTTACCACATATCTCATCTACGTAGTCGAAATTAATTGAATCTTTCAGTCCTTGTCCCATGTACATTACAGAAGGTTTAAATTTTGGAAGAATGTTTTCAACTAAATAAATCACTCTTTTTGTATTACCAGTTAAGTAACACAATGTCGCGTACTGTAACCATCCAGTGCAAATATCAAGTTTAGTACAGTGACGTAAAATAAACCTTGACAACGCCTTCAACTTCCGGTATTTTTCTTTGTTTGGAATTACAGAGTTTGCAATAACTTTGTATTGAAACTGAGACACTTGAACATGATTATTGACAAGAAGATTCTTTAATAAAATCTTCTCAACTGGTTGTAGATCTGACAAGCTTAGTAATTTTTTAACCCCAGCCTGTATTAAAGACCCATCTACTAAATCAAATATTGTTAAATTCCAAATGTTCAAAAGTTCTAGGTCACAAAGGTACTCATTTATTTTTTCCAATTCTAATTGATCTGGTGTACAACGTAAGGCACTTACAAAAATGTGCTCATGCAAGTCACGTAACACTGGAATATCACATAGAAAATGTAATCCTCGCTTATACAGATTGAAAAAGTGCTCCTTTAATTTGGCTTGATTTTCGCCAAATACTTTGCTTTCAAACATATTGTTTGTTTTAATGAAATAATTAGGACAATATCCTTGTCTTATCCATAAAAACAAACGATTGAAACAAGCCCAGAAACAATCAAGCAGATTATGTTTATCCCATACAAGATTTTCCTCTTCTATACAATAAAACAAAGAGGTTTTCAAAAAATAAGAACAAAGTAATCCCTTGCAATCTGCACGTGATTCGATCACGTGCTTTAAGTATAATTTGAGTAGACCATAGCAAACCATCTGAACATGGTTCATGGAATGAACAAGTTTTTTCTCTGCTAGAGAAAATGATATCCGCCATTCCATATGACTCTCCCCTGACTTCGGATTTCCGATTGGCACTACTAAACACCCATCTGCAACTATTCTTGATATTAAATCAGGACCCGGCCAGTTGTTTACCCTGCGTCTTTGCAACCATTCCCTGGCTTCTGGTGGCCAAACCTGACACGAAAAACATAGCATGATGTCAGATTCAATTATGTTATTTGAATGGTGTACCTCAGTCTTAAATGAGACACAAGGACCATGAGCTTCAGAATCGGTTACTTTTTTCCTATAAACTTTTACAAAAATATCACTAAATAATAAACTTGAAAGGTATAAACGGTCATTTACCTTGCTCAGTGCGGAAGAAAATATATCAAGCTTCTGTTTTTTTCTAGCATCCAAATCCATGTAAAGTTTAGTAAAACCAGGTTTTAAATTAAAAGTATCCATAACTAAATCGACACTTGTAATACCATGGTGTTGGTCCGGTTTGACGGTAATATATTGACATACACACATTGTATCAATATCGCTGCCCGGTAGCGACAATCCTTCAGCCAAACTTCCACTCGATATTTCAGGAATGGTCTTTCTGTTATTATTATTATTAAGAACTAAATCCTTTAGGTGCCAAAACTTTTGACGGATACCAACTTATTCTCTGATTCCTATATTAAAATCAAAATTAAGATTATTCCATACTATTAAAGAAATATTTTCCATACTTTGAAAAAAAGTATGAATTCACGATCAATTATACTGTTTCATCCGTATGACTAGACAGGCTGACTTGACCTAAACCATGTCACCTAGTTCCGCAAAATGTTTTTCTTTAATCCGGTCCTTGCTTTGTATCTTAGCTCGTCCCATTATGCATTTGAAAATCATCCCAGATGTAAAAATAACTCTCTATTCCTTATGAACATGTACAACTGCAACTTCAAAATGTTGTTTATTCCTTGTAAGAAAAACTTCAACTGAACCAATACTTGAAATCTAACATCAAGAATTGAAAAAAAACTTCCCGTTACATAAGCTAAAACTGAAGAAACTTCCCGTTACATAAGCTAAAACTGAAGAAAAAAAATACACTAGTTTTTTTAGATTCATCCAAAGAAAAAACTTTCTCTGGTTGAGGTTAAATCTCTCTCTCTCTCCGTGTCTGTGTGTCTGTTTGGATGTGTTTGCGGTCTATATGTTACTTATACATGATACATTTTAATTCACCAATAGACAGAAATTAGATGCTTTATAATTATGTAGTTTGTGATAAAACCTCATCCATTTAATTCCAATAACTCCCCCTTTCCTCTTTCTCACCTGTAACAGCTGGCTTCCTCTCGACAATTGTTTTGCCAGATATACTACTTTTAACATATTAATTTTAAAATACTATTTCATAATAATTTTATTTTGTTTTTTCTCTCGTTCGAGATAATACAAAAAGTCTGTTCAATGTTATCCAAAACGATAAAAACTTGAATAATTAAATGCTTTTTTATAATGTTTAAAAAGGGTTTATATATCCAGAGGTTATTAAAAAAAAAAAAAAGACATCAGCGAATTTTTTCTACGTATTTATGAATTACTGTTTATTTAGTAAGTAGGATGGTTATTCTTATAACCACACACCTGGACATCATGGTTGTTGTTTAATCTATTGTCAACAAAAAGTCTGTAGTTTTGCATTTTTTTCCCCAATTTTTCTTGATTGTTTCTTTTCTATGATCAATTATATTACAAAAGTAAATTAACATTTTTATTTCCAATCTTTATCGCAACGAAACAAAAACGAATAATGCATTTAACAGAAATAATTTAAAAGAGAAGCTTTAGGGCACCAGAGAGAAGCGCTATAAAGATCGTATTAAAGACAAAATTTAAAACTGTCATTAAACATTCCTTCTCGTGTTGTCTGATTGACATCGTTCTAGTGTTGTTGTCACTCAGATTCTGCAAACACTGTCAGAAAACCGTCTTATAGTAATGGAATGTTGGCTTGATAGAGGAAGCATCCGGATCTTACGATCATCATGTCCTTACGGGTACAACTTCTCTTAATTCTTACCCCCTTTCCACTGACTGTTGTCCTAGTCCATAAGCTCTTAGACTTTTATTATAGTTACGGGGCGACTTATCCTAGCATGGCTTACTAGTGCTACATTGCTGGAAAGTTGATCACGCAGTTGAAGTATTCCTTCCGTGGAATTTATACAGGTCATTTAATACACGGGTTGTTTGAGAATATCCATTAGTAAAAGAACTTAAAGAAGAGGGTAAAATTATTAATTTTTAAAGTAAAATTTTATTGACGGGTTATTGATTTCTATTATATTGTGGGTAATGACAAATTGTTTGCAAATTAATCAGACAGCAATTAACTATTTATTTTGTGATAATGTAAATTTAGCAATTTTTTATTCAATCAAATATCTCAGTATATATTCATTTTTTTTAAATTCATTAGCTATAAAAACATCAAAGGATAATTTCACTTAACACTCGTAGAAACTCAAATATGTATTTCAATTTCAAATTTACATGTAAATGGATATTTGTCTCAAAAAGTGTGTGTGTGTGTGTGTGTGTGTGTGTTTGTGCGCGCATGTTTTCAATATACGTGTGGATGTTTCGGCACATCTGCGTAATTGCATTTTGTTTATTAGCATAAAGAAAATTTGTCCTACTAGATTTGTATAAGTACAAATCATTTTAAAACTTCGTACACCAGAGTCATTAACATATTGCAATGTTTGTGTTCATGTAAATGGTAGTAATTGTGAAACAATAAAAAGAGTTATGTAACTTGGATAATATTACAATTACTAGTTTGGGTTTAATTTTTTAATGTATTGAGGCCAATGATCAATTATATTACAAAAGTAAATTAACATTTTTATTTCCAATCTTTATCGCAACGAAACGAAAACGAATAATGCATTTAACAGAAATTATTTAAAAGTTAAGCTTTAAGGCACCAGAGAGAAGCGCTATAAAGATCGTATTAAAGACAAAATTTAAAACTGTCATTAAAACATTCCTTCTCGTGTTGTCTGATTGACATCGTTCTAGTGTTGTTGTCACTCAGATTCTGCAAACACTGTCAGAAAACCGTCTTATAGTAATGGAATGTTGGCTTGATAGAGGAAGCATCCGGATCTTACGATCATCATGTCCTTACGGGTACAACTTTTCTTAATTCTTACCCCCTTTCCACTGACTGTTGTCCTAGTCCATAAGCTCTTAGACTTTTATTATAGGTACGGGGCGACTTATCCTAGCATGGCTTACTAGTGCTACATTGCTGGAAAGTTGATCACGCAGTTGAAGTATTCCTTCCGTGGAATTTATACAGGTCATTTAATACACGGGTTGTTTGAGAATATCCATTAGTAAAAGAACTTAAAGAAGAGGGTAAAATTACGGTTATTGATTTCTATAATATTGTGGGTAATGACAAATTGTTTGCAAATTAATCAGACAGCAATTAACTATTTATTTTGTGATAATGTAAATTTCAGCAATTTTTTATTCAATCAAATATCTCAGTATACATTCATTTTTTTAAATTCATTAGCTATAAAAACATCAAAGGATAATTTCACTTAACACTCGTAGAAACTCAAATATGTATTTCAATTTCAAATTTACATGTAAATGGATATTTGTCTCAAAAAGTGTGTGTGTGTTTGTGTGTTTGTGTGTGTGTGTGTGTGTGTGTGTGTTTGTTCGCGCATGTTTTCAATATACGTGTGGATGTTCCGGCACATCTGCGTAATTGCATTTTGTTTATTAGCATAAAGAAAATTTGTCCTACTAGATTTGTATAAGTACAAATCATTTTAAAACTTCGTACACCAGAGTCATTAACACATTGCAATGTTTGTGTTCATGTAAATGGTAGTAATTGTGAAACAATAAAAAGAGTTATGTAACTTGGATAATATTACAATTACTAGTTTGGTTTTAATGTTTTAATGTATTAAGGCCAATGATCAACTATATTACAAAAGTAAATTAACATTTTTATTTCCAATCTTTATCGCAACGAAACAAAAACGAATAATGCATTTAACAGAAATTATTTAAAAGAGAAGCTTTAAGGCACCAGAGAGAAGCGCTATAAAGATCATATTTAAGACAAAATTTAAAACTACCATTAAAACATTCCTTCTCGTGTTGTCTGATTGACATCGTTCTAGTGTTGTTGTAACTTAGATTCAGCAAACACGGTCAGAAAATTGTCTGATAATAATAATGGAATGTTGACTTGATAAATCAAGCATCCAGATCTTACAATCACCATCTGTCCTTACGGGGACAACTTCTCTTAATTCTTATCCCCTTTCCCTGACTTTTTTTTTTTTTACTAATTCACTGCCATAAGAACTTGGGCTTTTGTTACTGACACCGAACGACTTATGTTAACATAGCTTACAAGTGCTACATTACTGGACAGTTGATCACGCAGTTCATTTTATACAGGTCGTTTATAAACGGGTTGTTTGAGAAGATCCAATTGGACAAAGTAGAGGTTAAATTGTTCATTTTTAAAGTAAATTTTATTGATGGATTATTGATTTCTATGATATTGTGAGCAATGAGAAAATTGTTCGCGAATGAATCAGAGAGCATTAAACTATCTAATATGTGACAATGTGATATTTCAGCAATTTTTTATTCAATTAAATACCTCAAGAGGAATTTCACTTAACACTCTTAGAAACTCAAATATGTATTTCAATTTGAAATTCACATGTAAATGGATATTTGTCTCAAAAAATCTGTTTGTCTGTGGCTCTGTGTGTGTTTTTTGTGTGTGTGTGTGTGTGTGTGTGTGTGTGTGTGTGTGTTTTCAAAACACATGTGGATGTTTCGGCACATCTGTGTTATTGTATTTTGTTTAGTATCATAAAACAAACTTGTCCTACGAGATTTGTATAAGTACAAATCATTTTAAAACTTCGTAAACCAGAGTGATTGACATATTTCAATGTATGTGTTCATGGAAAATGTAATTGTTTAATCAAGTGATTGTGAAACAATAAAAAGAGTTATGTAACTTGGAAAATAATACAATTACTAGTTTGGTTGTATGTTTTAAATTTAATATTTTAATGCGTGAAGACCAATGATCAATTATATTACAAAAGTAAATTAACATTTTTATTTCCAATCTTTATCGCAACGAAACAAAAACGAATAATGCATTTAACAGAAATTATTTAAAAGTTAAGCTTTAAGGCACCAGAGAGAAGCGCTATAAAGATCGTATTAAAGACAAAATTTAAAACTACCATTAAAACATTCCTTCTCGTGTTGTCTGATTGACATCGTTCTAGTGTTGTTGTCACTCAGATTCTACAAACACGGTCAGAAAACCGTCTTATGGTAATGGAATGTTGGCTTGATAAATGAAGCATCCGGATCTTACGATCATCATGTCCTTACGGGGGCAACTTCTCTCAATTCTTACCCCCTTTCCACTGACTGTTTTCCTAGTCCATAAGCACTTGGACTTTTATTATAGGTACGGGGCGACTTATCCTAGCATGGCTTACTAGTGCTACATTGCTGGAAAGTTGATCACGCAGTTGAAGTATTCCTTCCGTGGAATTTATACAGGTCCTTAATAATCGGGTTGTTTGAGAATATCAATTAATATAAGAATTGACAAGTTTAAATTTATTATATTAAGATGTTGGGTGGGACACACTAGAAACAAGAAGGAAAAACCACAGATTAATCCAATTTTTAAAGATGTATCACAGGCAATCTCCTACTTATCTATCTCAAATTATTCCATCTATAAATTCTGAAATTAACTCCTATAACACCCGCTCATCTGAAATTTCAGAAACTATACTATGTAGAACAGACTTTTATTATAAATCATTCCTCCTTTCCACAATAACAGACTGGAATAATATTCCAGTTTTAGCTAGAAATAGTCTGCTTAGTATTTTTAAATCATTCATAAACCATAAAAGTCAAATATTCAACATTTTTACACAGGTAGCCGCTTAGGACAAATATATCACACAAGACTTAGGTTGAAATGTAGTTCATTAAATCATCATTTGTATTGTAAAACACCTCGTTGATAATCCCAATTGTGCATGCAGTCAAACTGAAACTACAAAACAATTTCTTCTACACTGCAACTTGTATAATGATATACGAAACAGCACCATTCATACTATAAACGTCTTCTATGATCTTGATACATTGTTATTTGGCAAACATAACCTGACTCGTGCTCAAAACAATGAACTTTTTACAATAGTACAAAATTACATACTTTTAACAAAGAGGTTTTCTGTTTGAAAAACGTTACGGTATTTTGAACTTACGAAACTCTTAACACAACGATTGCAATTGTAATTTGAAACGTCACTCTTTTTTCCTAATTTATAACATAACCTACACACTTATATTTTTTTATTTACTTATTTATTTATCTATTTATTTGTTTACTTTTTTTTAATCTTATTTACTTACTTACTCAGATAATCAGTTGTTCATTCATTTATTTATTTATCACACGTGCTTCCCTCAGTCTATGACATGCAATATTGAAAATTGTATATTCATAATTGTTGAGGAAACCGGTTTATATAAGAGTATACTCTTGTTCTGGGATCCTCTTTGTATATTTTGTTAATTATCCTTGTAAAATTTAGTTAACGAAATAAAATATTGTTTGAACTAGTAAAAGAAGAGAGTAAAATTGTTAATTTTTAAAGTAAAATTTTTTTGACGGCTTATTGATTTCTATAATATTGTGGGTAATGCCAAATAGTTCGCAAATTAATCAGGTAGCAATTAACTATTTAATATGTGATAATGTAAATTTCAGCAATATTATTTATTCAATTAAATATCTCAGTATACATTATTTTTTTATCTTTACTACCTATAAAAAGATCAAAGGATAATTTCACTTTACACTCTTAGAAACTCAAATATGTATTTCAATTTCAAATTTACATGTAAATGGATATTTGTCCCAAAGTGTGTGTGTGTGTGTGTGTGTGTGTGTGTGTGTGTGTGTGTGTGTGTGTTGTATGTTTTAATGCGTTAAGGTCAATGATCAATTATATTACAAAAGTAAATTAACATTTTTATTTCCAGTCTTTATCGGAACGAAACAAAAACGAATAATACATTTAACAGAAATTATTTAAAACAGAAGCTTTAGGGCACCAGAGAGAAGCGCTATCAAGATGGTATTAAAGACAAAATTTAAAACTACCATTAAAACATTTCATTTTGTGCTGTCTGATTGACATCGTTCTAGTGTTGTTGTCACTCAGATTCAGCAAACACGGTCAGAAAACCATCTGAAAGTAATGGATTGTTGTCTTGATAAATAAAGCATCCGAATATAACGATCAGCATCTGTCCTTACTGGAACAACTTCTCTCAATTCTTACCTAATTTTCCTACCTCGGCAGATTTTCTGTCACTCGACTGCCTAACCACTTGTTAACTTCTTCGGCAGCTTTCGGTCTCTTGGCCCCTTGTAACCCTTACGTCCATTCGACATCTCGTTTATTTATTTATTTATTTATTTATTTATTTATTTATTTATTTATTTCATCAGCGACATTTTATGTTTGCTAATTAACGTCATAATATTTACTTTTACCGCTCGGCTACTAGCTAGCGAGGGAACAACTTCTCGAACACTAACTAACAAGGGATCATCTGTTCGACCAATTGCTAGCTACTCGGCCTCCAATAGTTGGTGGTCTAGACTCGGCTGCTGAGGGATCGAATATGTTACCGAGCCTTTGACAGCCTTGGCTGCCCAGAGACCGAGATGTATATATAGCTTCTGGAGCACTATCTATGTAACGGCTCCTCAGCAGCCTAGTCTCGGCTTTTTTTCTTAAGCTAACTGTTTAACTTTCGACAGGTCTGTACTGTATGCGTGCTTAAAACGATAGGAATCTCTCTTACGGACGATTTAAATATGCCATAGTTAACAAAGACAAGATCAAATTGAGATACTTTCTTATATAACAAATACCTGCTGAATTTTGATGTGCCATATGTGCACTTGTCGAAAAATCATTCCTCATCAGTGACACTAGGGGTTGAAAAGTTTTATAGATAAAAACATAGCCAAACAGTTGGAAAATAATAAATCCAAAGTTCAAAAATTATATGAATCCAAATCCAGCTAATGAATGCTTTGCATGAGGGAACAAACCTTAGTTTTAAATAAATTTAAAAAAATTATGACGGCTGAAAATTAAGCTATATGGTGTATTTTCTGACAGCACTAAGTGCTGCCTACTGAGTTATGGAAAACCTCGGGGACTTTTTCTCCACCATCAGCGGTACCGCTCAGGGGTAGTAAATATATAACAAATACCTGCTGAATTTGATGTGCCATATGTGCACATTTCGGAAAATCATTCCTCATCAGTGACACTAGGGGCCGAAATCTAATTAATACAGTAGGAATACTGTGCTCCTAATATATCTTTTAAATCTACCTAAACTATGATTCAGTTAGTGCAGACAAAGTATAACTATCTCTGAGGATTTTTTCTCTTCTTCTATTGACTTCTATACAATAAGGCCTTTTTAACCCATTTGAAGTTAAAACCTTGAGTTGTATATCACGTAACTTGATAGCCGTCTTACACAACCCAGAACTAAATCAATATAGACAGTTTTATTAAAACATTCATTTGTGTAATATTAGAGCTTATTGCTCTTACATTATTTAAGTATAGTCCCTCCCCTCCCCCCATTGTATAAACCATTGCCATGTATTACATTAAAGCTGCATTAAGTTTTCCAAAGAAAAAATTAAAACGGTGTTAATCTAATAAATGATGTTCCTAATGAACAATGATACATTTGGTTCAACGATAAAAGCTCGAATAAATACAGAAATTACAGTATTTACCCAGCGAGATGCAGCATTTGGGATCTAATATTAGAACATGGTTACGTCATCAAAACCCGGGTCATTTAAACACAACTTTCAAAATGTTGAAATACGACAAATTAAACACAAAACTTCGTTGAATTTGTCATTTGTGACTTAGTAAGGGATAAATAACACCATTTCAAATACATCTGGATATTAATGAAGGACAATTAATGCAATCTGTCTTGTTTCACTTTCGATTCTAGGCTTTTCCCTACATCCGTGCGCATGCTCCAAGCTCATAATTACCATCGTAGAACACTGACCAACCGGTCAGAGGATTCCGTTTATTTACAGCTAAAATAAATGAAATTTTAGAAAATGAATGTCACGGATCGTGGTTAGAAGATATCTACTTTTAAAAAAATATATTTTTAGAAAATCACAAAAAATTCAGAAAATTGGTAAACTTAATGCAGCTTTAAAGTGTTGTATAATGTAACATTAAGCCAAATGGCAAAAGCCAGGTCTCCTGCTCTCCGAACTTTTTCCATGTTTCCGATCGACCAGGTCTGTATGCAAACCAAAAAGAAAGGAGGAGTTAATATTTTTCATAAAGTAAATTGGTTGGTTGGTTGGTTGAATGTGGGTTATCGTCAGTTCAGCAATTGTTCAACTTTTCTTGACGAGTCAGTGTTTACTGAAACACAAGTTTATGTGATGTGTGAAGTGTTTCTGATCTGCATTTTACTAGTGCGTACTTATGGCGACCTTTACATAATTAGGTCACGCTCTCGTGATGTTGCATATAAACACCACAGACAACTAAGTCAAGTAACGACCAATGACAAGGAAAACTCTTTTGTACTACTTCCGGTCAAAAGGGGTGGTACATACAGCGATGAGACACTTTAGGTTTGAAGAAAAACGTCTTAACCACTCGGCCACTAAAGGCCCATTTAATGCAGTGGGAATGTTTCTTAAACGAACTATTACAAATAGGATCGAGTTGAGTAATAATGTTTTTATTCCAAGATTCGTTCACTTATAATCGAGGTATTCAGTACTGGGATTGTTGAAAAAACCGGAGCGCTCAAGGAACCCAACCGACTTGTAATATTGAAAGAGAACTGACAAATTTTCTGACACTAGGTCTGCAAGTGTGGGATAGGAAACTAGGCGGCGAGGTGCCATTACTAATGTAGTCTTTAAGAATGCTCACGTTACACACTTAAAGAAAACCGGTTTAAACTTGTCTTTCATAACTTTAAGACAGATTGTAATTCAATCATTTTATTTTTAAACATAAAACAATACATTTCAATCGATACAATTTTCTTAAGTTTTATGTAAAATGCATTTTTAAATGCGTTATTTAAATCTTGTTTATATCTGATTTAAAATTATATTACCTTCATTTCCAAGCTATAGAAATTTTGAATTGAGTTGCGTAATGATGTTTTTTCACCCATAAGTATTTTTTTTACTTAGGCGGACGGTTCTGGGTTAATGGACAGCCCAAGTGCTCGTAGAAAACCAACAACCTTCGGCAAGCTAACTGACAAAGGATCTGTGATATATCAATAATTGCATTTTTAGCCGCAAATAGCTGTAATAACGAGGATGTGGCTTTAAACAATATATCACTTACAGACTCACAATCTTTGTTTTATTTCTGCATAGGCTAGCTACATAGTTACAAAGATTTGAGAAATAATGTGACAGCACAAAGATTTTTTTATTAATGTAATGATATGGCGGCACAATGATTTATGTAATAATATGACAGCACAATTATTTTTGTAATAATATGGCGGCACAATGATTTATGTAATAATATGACAGCACAATTATTTATGTAATAATATGACAGCACAATAGTCAATGTAATACTATAACAGCACAATTATTTATGTAATAATAGGAAAGCACTATTACTTATGCACTTTTATGACAGTACAATGATTTATGTAATAATACAATAGCACTAGTACTTATGCACTTTTATGACAGTTTAATGATTTTTGTAATAATAGGGCGGCACAATAATTAATGTAATACTATAACAGCACAATTATTTATGTAATAATATGACAGCACTAGTACTCATGCACTTTTATGACAGTTAAATGATTTATGTAATAATGACATCATAAGGACTTATGCACGTATATGACAGCACTGAGATTTATGTAATAATGTTACAACATTCTTTACTAAAATATTGATCATGCACCTAAAACTTATACGATATATTGATAATAATTTACAATAGTCATCCTAACAAAGTCGCCATCTTGATTATAGAAACGTCTGAGTATAGTTAAAATATTCCGATTTCAAATCAGGTAAATAAAGTTTTTACATGAAAAAAAATCATTTAGAATACAACCTTAAAACCTCTATCAATAACAACATAATATAAAAATAAATATAAGTAAATACAAGTAAATATGTATCCATATATAAATAACTACATACATCAACGTATTTAGTACTTTTACTCCGTTTTAAGCTCTATGAATATTTAAATCATCATAATAAAGGCTATAATAACTTAACCATCCATGTAGCCAGTTAAAATGGTAAACACTCAACAAAAATCATTTAAATCTCAATTAATAATTTCATCGTTTTAAAGTAAATAACTTAACCATCTATGAAAAAAAAAAGAAAAACAGTAAATCCCTAGCTAAATTATGAAGTAAAATACTTTAAATCTCTGAATAATTGATCCTTCAAAAGAAATAAAACTAATCTATTCGGGTATTCAATACAAAATCGCGAACGCCAAACGGCGATTTGGCGGAGTTTATCGTCTTCATGTAGCCTGGGGTCAATGTGTGATCGCCAAACAATATCGCTCAGTTAACTATATGTAAACATTTTTGATTTATTTCAATTTTTTTTTCAAGTAGATGTGTATGTAAAAAAGTAATTATTCGATTAATTTCATTATTTTCACGCACGTACGTATCTATTTACAAAACACAAACAGTCAAACACCTATAACAAGAATTTCTCGGTTTACTACATTTAAAATTCTACAAATTGTCGTTACACAAGAATTTCAATTTTGATGTTTTATTATGAGATGCAGATACATAGATAACACAATTAATACGAAGTTCTTTATTCTTATTTTTGTTCTATTAATACGCCTGATGACTACACATTCATTGAATTATCCTCATCAGGAGTAGAAGAATCTAGAAGTTGTGTGCTCTCCTCAGTCGTATCTTTTTTAAGTTCATCTTCTCCAGTTGGCGAATCCATGGTACTGACTGGAGGTTTAGTTTCGTCTACATTTTCCACTTTTTCCGTCGTATTTTCTTCATTCATGCTTATCATCGCCATTGCTCCCAATCCTATACCCATGCCAACTTCCATTGTTTTGTCGTCTGCTCCGGCTGACGAGGGTTTTTCTATCTTCCCGTATTCATTTGGCGCTGTCATATCTGAACAGTTTTCGTTTTCTTCGTTGTCTTCGCACTGACAGTCAGCGATATCTACGAATTTTTTAGAAAGGGGCCAAGTCTGAGTGTAGTTATTAATTAGATCATTGAATCCATTTTTGAAGTTTAAGTTGTTAACATCAACCGTAATCCCTCCAGTAGAGGAGAAAAGTACTTTTCTAAATATAAAAGGTAAAAATCCACCTGCAAGAGTTACTAATGTTTGATTGGTTGCTGAAATATATTCGTCACCAAACGCCAGAACGACGCAAATGACAAATATCAAGAAAATTATAATAGTCGAAATCTGGAAAACCGCACGGAGCAGATGTGGCATGACAGGTCCCGGACAACCGACGTACTGCATGTTACATGCATCAAAAAAGAATTTCTTAGTAATAAAGGGCTCATCATATTTATCTATGAATAAAACCACTCGCTTCATTTCCCATTTCCAGATCCCCCGAACTTTTTTACATTTATATCCAATTCCGGATCAATACCTTCTGGATTGACTTGAAATGCAGTATTTTCTTGCAAAGCCGCGCTTTTCGCAGTAACTTGAGCGACATCGGAACTACACATTGATTGAACTGCTTTTGATATTTGTTGATTAAATTAAGATACATTTTTGTTACAGAATTTA
Organism: Tegillarca granosa; assembly: GCA_029721355.1. Classification (NCBI taxonomy): domain Eukaryota; kingdom Metazoa; phylum Mollusca; class Bivalvia; order Arcoida; family Arcidae; genus Tegillarca; species Tegillarca granosa. The sequence goes on along the minus strand of CM056611.1, from coordinate 7,346,009 downwards.
AACAATCTCGAGCATAAAAAGTTATCATGAATATTAACATTAAAAATTTAAGCGTTTTTGATGCATTGATGATTAATTCCAATTATCGTATACATGATAATTTGAACATAGAACCCAATACATTCCAATACTATTAGCAAAAACGCCAACAACAGTACTAAACATAATACAGCATATACAAACATTAAGCCCTTCTTAAAAACACTTAATCTTTTCTTATGTGTATGAACGGTATCGCTTCTTTTGATTCGAGCTTCATCAATATCCCTTATAAGACTTACATTTGGAATGAGTCTCCTGACCAAATTTTTGCACCCTTCAACAAAACCAGGAAAGCATATTCTGAAAATTTGTACAATTATTTTAAATGAGACAGTTACAGCCGGAAAATAATGAATGCAAAGCATAATTACAACAAGTGGTATGCAAATTAGCCAGTAAAACACACAGAAAAATATGGCAAATATTCCACACTTTTTAAATGGCCATAACAGGGAGATAATTGAACCTCTGTAGACATTCGTGCGTTGATCATTAAAGTCACACATTTCACGAAATGCATTACGGATAATAAACATTGTCATTTTGTGATTTTTGTTACCTTGAATCTTCATAAAACATTTCAGAATAGCCATTAAGAAAAGAGAAATTATAATGAGTCCGTAACAAACTAAGAAAAAGATGTGAGTTGGGGGAAGTGACGTAATGCTGCCTTCGTAACGCATAGATAACTCTCTTGCTTTTGTTGCTTTAGCCCTAGTTTCGTAATCATTAGCTTCGTAAATAAAATATTCTACCAGCCAGAGAACTATAGGTGTTGTCATGACTACCATCACCAATGTATTCATAAGTATTCTACAACACCTATTCCATCGAAAATGAGGTTTTGTAAGACATTCCCCGCACATACTGCTTTCACAACATCCCCTTGTTTCCGGATGTTGGCTTATCTTACATCGAATTATGCTGCCATATAACGTTCGCATAATTCCAACTGGTACTTTGTTCTCGGGAACAAGTTTATAATTTCTAATATTAAATCGTACCTTTTTAAGTCTGAAACATTTCTCTCCACAGTCTCCCATCGAATACTTTAACTCCTTGTTGACATACTTTTCTTGGACTTTTACAGATTTTGGCTTTGCAAGATTCAAAGCAAATTCGTTTTCTGCCAGTTTAGATCTATACCACGTAGTTGGAACCAGGTACGGGCTATACAAAAACGCTAGTATTTGGACTATTCGGATAACAATAGTCAGTGCCATAGTCCAAAAATCAGGATATAGGTTGTTACATACACCTGATGGATGGCAACACTCGTAGATAAATTCTGAGTTTCCATTATCGTTTTTCAGAAGCAAGTTGCAAATTTGTTCATTTTCATCGAAACTGTGGTCACCTGGTTTTGTTGAAAAATCGTTTAAAAGTAAAGTTTTGATGGCCTTTCCTATGTCGTTAGCTGTCATATTTTTCAAACAGCCAATCGGATGCTCTGTAACATCAACGTTTAAAGTTGAAAGGTCATATGATAAAGTTCCAAGAGACAATATTTGATAACTGTGACCCAGCAGAAGGATGCTCCTCCCATACTTTCCAGCGGTACGCACCCAGAATCCTAGATCAAACATTTCTCCTTCTCTTAGCTCAGTAATATCTTTACTTACGTTTTTAAATTTTAAAGTTATTTCCACCATTTTAGCTCCAGAATCTAAAATTGATTTTAAACTATCCCGTGCTTTCATCTCATCCACTGCGATAACTTTACAATTCGCAGTGTTGTTTCCTTTCAAATCATACGTTGTATATGTGTCATTCGACTTAAAATCCAAATTTATACTTTTCAAATTACGCATTTTCATTTTGGTTGGTCCAAATCTGTCTTCCAGTTCCTGAGAAACTGAAATTATTGAAATTATAATACCAAATACAAAAATAGTTGAAATCGACATGTTGGAAGCGTTGACTATTTTAAATAAACCTTATTTCCTGTCTGTGTTCCTGGTTGTTTTGAGCGCGTATAAATCTTGTTTACCGGTTTTGTTATGTGTGTCACATGCACAAAATATAAATTTACAACAGAAAGAATTAATCAAAAGACAGCAGTTTTTTTATTCAAGGCTATATACAGACTCTATTTAAAGATACAATTCAAGGGTCACATCTTTAGAAAAAAGTTATATGGATCTTTTTGAAATACTGCATACATGTAAATATGGTTCAATATTGACATTCGTTGAAGTGCATATAAATTGCATAAAATTTAAATGCATGAAGTCATGCAGTTTAAACATATTACTAATTATTACCTGTGAAGGATTTTCTAATTTTGGATTTAATCGGTAATATTTAAACACGTGATTTTTTTTTTACCTTAGAGTTCCCCGTACTAACAAACGTTATTTAAAATATTAATATATGTACTACATATAAGTAGGAAATATCGCATTAATATATAGGTAATTACTCACCGGTAACAGCAGGTGCGCTATGTTTTTTAACTAATGTTATAGATCTACTATAGTTTTTATCACATTGACAATCTCGATTATATGATTTTTAAAAATTATGCTACATAATTTGTTACAGACCTCGTTACTGTTTCAACTGTGTTATGTGCTACTTTTGAATTTTTATAAAATAAAACAATTCAAAAGTAACAGATGACAATTTTTGAATTGTATTATTTTATAAAAATTCAAAAGTAGCACATGACAACTGCTTGAGCATATCCTATATCGTGTAAAAGGTATGTCGGTTTCTCTGTCAGAGGTTGGTTGATCGAACCGACAGATTCGATATTAAAAGATTCTTGACTTAAACGTCATAATTCGTTTGCCGTTATAGTAATCACTATTTGCGCTAAGCTTTCGTTGTGTAAGTATTTAGATACAAACTAAGTTACACTGTCATTTAAGGTGACTTAAAGCAAAGATTTATCAAGTGACTTGTCCATGTTTCGATCATCACTTAGTATGAGAACTTCCGTATTTAGTTCTGAGCATCCGGTTTTAGTTACTACGAAAAACTGTCCGTCTTCATTCGAACCACTGACTTGTTTACTCTGACATCTTACAAATGGCTACATCGATATAAGTTAAATAATAGTTACATGGACGACGTATAACACCATACTACACTCTTCAAACTCTTATTAAACGGTATGTATGTTTTCACTAAAAGTAATAATAAAAAAATTGAAAATTATTAATAAGGAACAAACCTTAAATAATATGAACTTTTTCAAAAGTACTATTTTTCTAAAAACAACTAGCTTGATTCAATGAATGCAATATCAAATAATTATACTTTGTAATTTCCAGCCAACCAGTTTGAAAAATTAACTCAATCTGACAGTGGATACTGTCTTTAAAAATTCTCGAACCTTTTTCTAATTTCATGTTTACAGACTTAATTTGCACACTCTAAAAACCTTTAAAATATCATTTTGAAACATTTCTTATACATTTGTTTTTAGAATTTCGGAATCGGATTTAAAATTTTGGTTCAACTGGTCCAGAAAAGTCCGAGTTTAAGCCCAAACCCCCTAGACCTGCTATACAGGTCAGTCTGTTATCCTTGGGACCTTAATAGTTTTTCTGGATATTACACAGATATTTAAATTTCAATTTTTATTTAATCCGATTTACCGATGTACTGATTTTACTTTTACCGGGCAGATAACTTCGACTTCTATTTGCATGGTAAGCTTTGTAAGATTTTTTATGTCAATCAGTTTTTTTTTCTAATAGAATTCCAATAATTTAGAAGGCTATCATATATATACAAATTAAGTTCAGTTGTTAATCATAATTTCCTACCAAGTATACGACGGGTCAAAAATTTATCAGATTATTGAGATTTTATCAGAGATATTGCGAGCCTCGATATCCCCCTTTGTTCGTAGGCCTTAGTTTTTAGTAACCTAGAGACGCTGAAAAAAAAAACAGTGATATATATATAATATTTAATTCATCGGTTAAAAGTTTGTCATATGGATGAATGTTATTCGAAAAGTTTTGTTTGAGGATTTTGGTCTGCGTTGTACTGTGTACTTATGACGACATTTAGAACGTTTGTTCGCTTAATACAATGTCGCAGATAAAATGTCGTAGCCGACTCATTCAATATAACTGGTACAGAGCAAAAATATGCGGCTTATGTCAATCTTTGTGTCAAACAGTTAGGAATATTGAACGATGCGTAATACATTGACTCCATATAATCCATTTCAGTCTTTATATCACATTTTTTTCACATTTTTTCACATTAAATTTATTGCATAATTGTTGGAGAAAAAACTAGCTGGTTATGTTATAAATGTGACCGGCGACAAATCTTCATATGATTGTCTGTCTTCATCTTTAAAATGATCCAAAGGATTGTGCGATGATATTGTCGTTCAGTAAAAATTAAAAAAAAAAAAAAAAAAAAAAAAAACAACTAGACTTCTAAAAATACCTTAGATAATTTATTATGAATAAAAAGGAATGAAATCTACAACAAAGTATAAGATTAATAACAAATTGTTCTTTACTTCTATAAGTTCCCTAAATGATCACAAATGGCACATCAAAATTAAACACGCATTTTTGTTAAATATTAAACCATTTTAGTTAGGTATAAAATCACAGTAAAGCGAAAAAGGTCAAAAGTAATTGACAGTATTTTGAAATATTTTACATAATAGCGATATAAATTATAAATGGACAGTTTATATGAAGAACTCCATTAGCGACAAACCTATTATTCAAGTAAAAGTGGAGTGGAGACAATTTTCTCAAAAAGATTACTCAAATGGAATTCGCCAGTGTACCACGTGATACCTTATAGCGTTTGTGCGTGACAATTATTTCTATTGGCAATAAAATTGCATAAGGTGACCTTTTTCCCGTAATAACGACGTTTTTTCAGGAATGTTTGACGTAATCCTTATCCATTTCATTCCGCACAAACGTTTAGCAGTATTGATTACGTGGTACACTAGCGAGTTCCATTACTGAATTTCATTGGTATAGTAAGAAAAAGAAGAAATGAAAATTTCCTTTAAAACTTCAACTTAATCAATTGGCAATAATAAAGATAATTGTTTATTTTTTGTTAATTATTGATTGTTTATTCCAGTTCTTTAAATCGTTTTTTCTTGTTTCTTGTCTACCTAACGGAGCAGGAACACATTCTTCATTCAAAGGCATCAATGATGGTGATGAGCAATATGACGCCTCAGTCTGAATACGTTGTATTTGTATTGCATCTGGTGAACGAACAAACTCTTTTAAAGTTGAATCATAACGTTAAGAGCATCTGATGAACGAATGATTTTAAAGTCGTTTTTATTATTATTATTATTATTATTTAATGTCATAAAAGTTTTAAAAGTCAAAATTAACGCCGCTGTTTGATGTACGAAAGAGTTCTTTTTTTTTTTTGTCATGGTGAAATATAATTATATCTATGTATATGTATATATACAGCGTATACTATATTATAATCAGCCTATACTATAAAAGAATATATGTGACCAATATAAAAGTGTGTTCAACAGTTAGCAAAGTAATTAAATCATATATTTTTCCGGATATTAAAGAGTAAATTACAGTTTCATAGTAATATTGTGAATTGAATGTTACTGAACATCTGCAAATAACACATGCGCCGTTGGGATAAAACTCGGTTACTTCCATAACGTTAACACGATTCAAATTCCAATGAGCATGTAATTTCAAGCAAACACCATAGGCCGGTTGGTTCTATGGTAGACGTTTTCACTTTCATGCAGAAGATTCAAGATTTCTTCTTCAAAGTCTCTCATTTGTTTTTCGAGATCATCTGCAATTTTTATCAAACGTTTTGCATGAGCCGACAATTCACCGGAATGGATTTTTTCTGCATTATTGATTAAAGACCACACATCCATTACCGTCCCGATAACTGCTATTGGTAGTGCAACCTTTGCTGACATTTGAACAAATGTTCTTGAAGCTCTCCTTCCCGTCGCTGCTTTACCCCCTATTCTACCTGCGGCCTCGGCAAATTTAACAGTTCCGACATCGTCTACTAACAATACCACATTCTTTTTAATACTGTTTGGAAGTATTTTCTGGGTATATTTACCCATATTCAATAGCATAGCAGCTTCATTAAGGTTTTTGGCTTGAACAGCTTTAAAGGCCCTGGCAGTCTGAGTAGCAGAACGGATATTACTAACGTTGGAACGTACTGTGTTCAAGCTTAATACAACGGTTTTGAATGTATCTGCATATGTACCAACCTCTTCCATTTTGATGATTGTAACGTTGATGTACTTCATTAGTTTTTCTGTCAATTTTTTGTCCTTTTCAAGAATGTCTTTTGCATCGCGACATTTTGAACTGATATTATTATAATTAATAGCAGAATGGGTTAAACCCAGTACTCCTGACGTCGCACCCAATGCACTTGAGCCTGTTGTTAACGCCAAGGATAAACCAGCTGTAAAAGGTGCGGTCAATATTCCGGCAACTGCGAGTCCACCCGAAACGATCCCTGCACTTGAGTAAACTATTTGTCCTTTCGTGTGATTGTTTTCACTTCGTTGTATTTTTTTGGCTAATTTCCTTAGTTGTGAAATTGTCGATCCCCTGGTTATTTTCCATTCTCTGAAGAAAAAATGTTCTAAATCCTTTATTTCTTCTCCAGCCATTTTTTCAGGTTACACTGAGTTTGAATTCAAGAAAATCGATGTGTTCTTGGTATTTCATAATGGAAATTCCACCCCTTAATATAGAACTAATTCGATGCATTTTGTAAAATCTATTTATAGCATCGATAGGTTGTGACCTAAAATTGTAACAGTCGATTAGTCATTATTTAAACCGCTCTTAGTTTTCGGTTTTACTCGGAGATACTCATATAGGTCATCCGTTATCAACTAATATTTTTCAAAAGGAATTATTTTTTAACACAAAACAATCTGTTACACAACCTACATATCGATGCTATAAATAGATTTTACATATTGCACCGAATAAGTTCTGGAATTTCCATTAAGGGATACCAAGAACACACAGATTTTCTTAAATACACAATCAAGTCTGTGTTTAACGTTTTTACTTATAAATATAACGGTCATGAAGTACGGTATTGGAAATAAAAAAGATAGTTACGACAAGGACGTATATACTAGAGAATAATTTCCGTAATAGAAATCTCTGGATACGATAAGAAGAGAATCGAAATTTAAGGAAATTGAACCAGATTGTTTAAACAGGTTCAACATATAAATTGTATTGTAATGTTTTCTTGTTCACGGATTAGGTTTAGCACGCTACAGACCCTTCTGATCCGTTTTAACGCTATAACTAAGACATTGATACGATACTGTAAATAGTGACTTTCATTCTGGTTTAAAAATGGTTTACAAATTAACAATGAAATTGTTCTGAACCTCTATCTCTTATTAACTAATATTAGTTACTTCCAATCCCTGTCTACATGGTTTAGAGGGCAATCTTATCTGCACAGTTCAGAGGTTAATCCTGTCTGCACAGTTCAGAGGTCAATCCTGTCTGCACAGTTCAGAGGTTAATTCTGTCTGCACAGTTGAGAGGGTAAATCCTGTCTGCACAGTTCAAAGGGTAATCCTGTCTGCACAGTTCAGAGGTTAATCCTGTCTGCACAGTTCAGAGGTTAATTCTGTCTGCACAGTTGAGAGGGTTAATCCTGTCTCCACAGTTCAGACGGCAATCCTGTCTGCACAGTTCAGAGGGCAATCCTGTCTGCACAGTTAAGAGAGTAATCCTCTCTGCACAGTTTAGATGATAATCCTATCTGCACAGTTCAGAGGGCAATCCTGTCTGCACAGTTCAGAGGGCAATCCTGTCTGCACAGTTCAGAGGGCAATCCTGTCTGCACAGTTCAGAGAGCAATTCTGTCTGCACAGTTCAAAGGGTAATCCTGTCTGCACAGTTCAGAGGTTAATCCTGTCTGCACAGTTCAGAGGTTAATTCTGTCTGCACAGTTGAGAGGGTTAATCCTGTCTCCACAGTTCAGACGGCAATCCTGTCTGCACAGTTCAGAGGGCAATCCTGTCTGCACAGTTAAGAGAGTAATCCTCTCTGCACAGTTTAGATGATAATCCTATCTGCACAGTTCAGAGGGCAATCCTGTCTGCACAGTTCAGAGGGTAATCCTGTCTGCATACAGTAGTTCAGAGGGCAATCTTGACTGCACAGTTCAGAGGGCAATCCTGTCTGCATAGTTCAGAGGGCAATCTTGTCTGCACAGTTCAGAGGGTAATCCTGTCTGCATAGTTCAGGGGGCAATCCTGTCTGCATAGTTCAGAGGGCAATCCTGTCTGCATAGTTCAGAAGGCAATCCTGTCTACACAGCTCAGAGGGTTAATCCCTAACTGACTGTCAGAACCAAAACAATCTCATATTTACCAACGACCCTATGCTGTATTAAGCTTCTTATATCTACAAATCTGATAGATGGGACAAATTATATACGTTTTAACTTTTGCTAATATTATTTCTAATTACCAGCACATGTTTCATAACCTGGATTTATGGAAATTCGGAATTAATTATCTACTTAGCATGTACAGATGAATAAATTCTAATATTGTTCTTGTCTAAAGCAAACAAAAAATTATGGTACATGTTCAAAATCACAACCCTAAAAAGCAAAGCAAAATTTAAAAAAAAAAACCGGCAAATAAATTAAACGTAACTTTCACCAGGAAAGTAAAGTAAGGTGCTCGGAGAGGATAAACATCTCCTGCCTAGCTAGCTACACCCATCACGTGAACTTTCAGCATGAAAGTGAAGTAAGGTGCTCGAAAAGGGTAAACACCTCCTTCCTAGCTAGTTACACCCATCGCGTGAACTTTCACCAGGAAAGTGAAATAAGGTGCTCGGGAAGGGTAAACACCTCCTGCCTAGCTAGCTACACACATCACGTGAACTTTCAGCAGGAAAGTAAAGTAAGGTGCTCGAAAAGGGTAAACACCTCCTTCCTAGCTAGTTACACCCATCGCGTGAACTTTCACCAGGAAAGTGAAATAAGGTGCTCGGGAAGGGTAAACACCTCCTGCCTAGCTAGCTACACCCATCACGTGAACTTTCAGCAGGAAAGTGAAGTAAGGTGCTCGAGAAGGGTAAACACCTCCTGCCTAGCTAGCTACACCCATCACGTGAACTTTCAGCAGGAAAGTGAAGTAAGGTGCTCGTAAAGGGTAAACACCTCCTTCCTAGCTAGTTACACCCATCGCGTGAACTTTCACCGGGAAAGTGAAATAAGGTGCTCGGGAAGGGTAAACACCTCCTGCCTAGCTAGCTACATCCATCACGTGAACTTTCAGCAGGAAAGTGAAGTAAGGTGCTCGAAAAGGGTAAACACCTCCTGCCTAGCTAGCTACACACATCGTGTGAACTTTCACCAGGAAGTGAAGTAAGGTGCTCGGGAAGGGTAAACATCTCCTGCCTAGCTTACTACACCCATCACGTGTGAAATAAAAGTCGAGTATGAAAGGAATACGGAACCATCAAACGTATGTGAATCCTAGAAAGAAGTATGATGAAGTTTATATAACATTCCTCTTAACCGACAAATACTATTACAGTTAAACGTGAACTTTCACCAGGAAAGTGAAGAAAGGTGCTCGGGAAGGTAAACACCTCCTGCCTAGCTAACTACACCCATCACGTGAACTTTCACCAGGAAAGTGAAGTAAGGTGCTCGAAAAGGGTAAACACCTCCTTCCTAGCTAGTTACACCCATCGCGTGAACTTTCACCAGGAAAGTGAAATAAGGTGCTCGGGAAGGGAAAACACCTCCTGCCTAGCTAGCTACATCCATCACGTGAACTTTCAGCAGGAAAGTGAAGTAAGGTGCTCGAAAAGGGTAAACACCTCCTGCCTAGCTAGCTACACACATCGTGTGAACTTTCACCAGGAAGTGAAGTAAGGTGCTCGGGAAGGGTAAACATCTCCTGCCTAGCTTACTACACCCATCACGTGTGAAATAAAAGTCGAGTATGAAAGGAATACGGAACCATCAAACGTATGTGAATCCTAGAAAGAAGTATGATGAAGTTTATATAACATTCCTCTTAACCGACAAATACTATTACAGTTAAACGTGAACTTTCACCAGGAAAGTGAAGAAAGGTGCTCGGGAAGGTAAACACCTCCTGCCTAGCTAACTACACCCATCACGTGAACTTTCAGCAGGAAAGTGAAGTAAGGTGCTCGAAAAGGGTAAACACCTCCTTCCTAGCTAGTTACACCCATCGCGTGAACTTTCACCAGGAAAGTGAAATAAGGTGCTCGGGAAGGTAAACACCTCCTGCCTAGCTAGCTACACACATCACGTGAACTTTCAGCAGGAAAGTGAAGTAAGGTGCTCGGGAAGGGTAAACACCTCCTGCCTAGCTAGCTACACCCATCGTGTGAACTTTCACCAGGAAGTGAAGTAAGGTGCTCGAGAAGGGTTAACACCTCCTGCCTAGCTAGCTACACCCATCACGTGAACATTCACCAGGAAAGTGAAGTAAGGTGCTCGACAAGGGTAAACATCTCCTGCCTAGCTAGCTACACACATCGTGTGAACTTTCACCAGGAAGTGAAGTAAGGTGCTCGGGAAGGGTAAACATCTCCTGCCTAGCTTACTACACCCATCACGTGTGAAATAAAAGTCGAGTATGAAAGGAATACGGAACCATCAAACGTATGTGAATCCTAGAAAGAAGTATGATGAAGTTTATATAACATTCCTCTTAACCGACAAATACTATTACAGTTAAACGTGAACTTTCACCAGGAAAGTGAAGAAAGGTGCTCGGGAAGGTAAACACCTCCTGCCTAGCTAACTACACCCATCACGTGAACTTTCACCAGGAAAGTGAAGTAAGGTGCTCGAAAAGGGTAAACACCTCCTTCCTAGCTAGTTACACCCATCGCGTGAACTTTCACCAGGAAAGTGAAATAAGGTGCTCGGGAAGGGAAAACACCTCCTGCCTAGCTAGCTACATCCATCACGTGAACTTTCAGCAGGAAAGTGAAGTAAGGTGCTCGAAAAGGGTAAACACCTCCTGCCTAGCTAGCTACACACATCGTGTGAACTTTCACCAGGAAGTGAAGTAAGGTGCTCGGGAAGGGTAAACATCTCCTGCCTAGCTTACTACACCCATCACGTGTGAAATAAAAGTCGAGTATGAAAGGAATACGGAACCATCAAACGTATGTGAATCCTAGAAAGAAGTATGATGAAGTTTATATAACATTCCTCTTAACCGACAAATACTATTACAGTTAAACGTGAACTTTCACCAGGAAAGTGAAATAAGGTGCTCGGGAAGGTAAACACCTCCTGCCTAGCTAACTACACCCATCACGTGAACTTTCACCAGGAAAGTGAAGTAAGGTGCTCGAAAAGGGTAAACACCTCCTTCCTAGCTAGTTACACCCATCGCGTGAACTTTCACCAGGAAAGTGAAATAAGGTGCTCGGGAAGGTAAACACCTCCTGCCTAGCTAGCTACACACATCACGTGAACTTTCAGCAGGAAAGTGAAGTAAGGTGCTCGGGAAGGGTAAACACCTCCTGCCTAGCTAGCTACACCCATCGTGTGAACTTTCACCAGGAAGTGAAGTAAGGTGCTCGAGAAGGGTTAACACCTCCTGCCTAGCTAGCTACACCCATCACGTGAACATTCACCAGGAAAGTGAAGTAAGGTGCTCGACAAGGGTAAACATCTCCTGCCTAGCTAGTTACACCCATCACGTGAACATTCACCAGGAAGTGAAGTAAGGTGCTCGAGAAGGGTAAACATCTCCTGCCTAGCTAGCTACACCCATCACGTGTGAAATAAAAGTCGAGTATGAAAGGAATACGGAACCATCAGACGTATGTGAATCCTAGAAATGAGTACGATGTAGTTTATATAACATTCCTCTTAATAAGCTTGAGGGGCTCGAACCCCAGCCGGGACAAACATAAGGTGTTAATATTTGAAATATTGCTTCCTCGCTTGATTCTGCACACTGCGCAGACATGGGTACCTAAACCACCATCATTCAGTTTTTATATTCACTAACGGCTCAGCTACAATTACCCGTATATAAGGCCAATACAATTCATTACCGTAACACATAACCAATATATGCCAAGTACGATAACACTTTACCCTTCAGCTCTGATGATTGTTATCAAATGTAACATGCGAGGTTTAATATGACATTTAACAAAAATGTCTTAAAAGCCTTAAATTAAATGCCATTGTTTTACCTACACAAAATGTTTGACTTGCAAGGTGTTGGGTTGCTTACTTGTAATTGGTAAGTTGATTGGTTGTTGGTTTGGTTGGTTTGTTGGTTGGTTGGTTGGATGGTTGGTTGGTTGGTTGGTTGGTTGGTTAGTTGGTTGGTTTGTTGGTTGGTTGGTTTGGTTGGTTGATTGGTTTGCTGGTTGGTTGGTTGGTTGCTGGTTGGTTGCTGGTTTGATTGGATGGTTGGTAGGTTGGTTGGCCCGATGTTTTGTAAGTCAGTTGAAGTTGAGAGATGATCGAATGAAAAACTAAACTTCAAACGCACAAATATATCGTCAAAAGTGCTAAATGTATTCAACGTTATACTGTCCATTGCATAAGTGCCACCTGCATGCAAGCTCTCTTTGACGCTCGGATAGATACTCGGAAAATTATGTACTATAGTGGATATAGATCTATTCGAAGTTTCCGTTAGTAGTTAAACTAGAGATTTTTCAACTTCCCAAAAACAAACTATAAGCTTCATTTTGGTTACTACAGCTGGCAAAAAAGCATCACTTAACACTCTTCCATTTACCACAACATTATAACAAATTTCCAACCACCACCTGGCAGCACCGCTACATGCACTATCAATGTTAATCCACAAATGAAATTTTCAATGACAGACATTCATATGGTGGCACAGAGGTGACATGAAATATTTTTTTCCTATTACGTGCGCACGTAGTAACCAATACGTGCGCACGTATTACTAATAGGTAATACGTGCGTACGTATTGGTTAACCTATTACGTACGCACGTATAACTTATTGGTAATACGTGCGCACGTAATAGGTTAATACGTGCGCACGTTAAGAGTAATACGTGCGCACGTAATATGAAAAATATATTTCATGTCACCTCTGTGCCACCGTACATTCATTCATCGTTTTTAAATTATCTTAAAGTTATTGTTCAATTAATTATAACTTAAAAATGTAATTCGTGTTTGTTGTTATTTTATCAAATTAAATAGATTGATCAGTGCGCGGGGTCATATGGCCAATGATATTAAAAGTGGGCGGGGTCAGATGTTCTTTTTGAATGGCAGGAGACGACCCCTGTACTAGAAGTGCATTTCAAAACCGTTTTTAAAATTACATGGAAATTGTGAGACGGCATGAAAATTAAGTTAAAAGAACATTGTAAATATGAGCAATAAGGTAATTTTCCAATGTCTTTATGAATTTGCAAGGTTTAATTGGCTTTGCCTTTTATACAATTATGGACAGTCTGTTTTACTTTGCAAGTTCATAAAGACATTGGAAAATTACCTTATTTCTTAAATAAAATAGACTTTGTAACAGCTGCCATGCACACCTAACGATGACACAAAAGTAATGTCTTAATCCCGAGATTTATTTGTCTCGCTCGACCTAAATGTTAGGACAAACAAAATTCCCTCACGTTTAGCATGAAATAATATCATCGACTGGTCAAAATTACAAAAGGCTTTCACAGAAAGTTATATCAATTTTTTTTTTTTTTTTGTTTTCCAAATGCTAAAAGACGTCTACATGTATGTCGAAATATTCATATAAATTTTGCTCCTAGATATAAATAAAAAGTTCACATAGAGGAATTCAAATATATATTTTGCGTTGTGGTGAAAAAAATTTACATTGGGATATTTACATACATATAACACTTCAAGTGTTGACTGGCCAGAAAACGTTTATACCTAAATAATTTATTATATATTGTTGCGGCGAGCGTTCAACCCTTTACGGACTTATTTACAAAATTATGACTAACGATCAAAGAAAATATATAGCAGCTCTAGGACTTACAAGTCTTCTAATTTCCTTTGGTGGTATCCATCAATATGTATTTAAGCAAGGTATGTTTGAACAAAATTTTCTTGACAGTTTAGGTAAATTTTTTCTTTTTCATTCTTTCCTGATTTCTCTCTCTTTTTATTTGCAATTTGTTATCAAAACTGTGCACAACATTTTTAAAAAGGATAAATTTAAAGTGCTTTGCAGCATAAATACGTATTTTAAATAGACATGCAATGCAACCAAGAAACCAACACAAAGAACAAATTTGAATTCCAAAAGACAAAGGTACAAATTAAAACTTCATTTTTTTTCACATAGACAATATTTATGTCTCAATAACATTGTGATATTACTTTTAAATAGATTGATTGTGAGTAAATGTTTTCATTTTATTTGGTTTAATTTTATTATTATTATTATTATTATTATTATTATTATTATTATTATTATTATTATTATTATGATGTTTCTCTTTTCATTCTTTTTTCGCTTTTTAGCTCACCTGACCGAAAGGTCATGTGAGCTTATGGCATGGCGCGGCGTGTGTATGTGCGTGCGTGCGTGTGTGCGTGCGTGCGTGCGCGCGTGCGTGTGTGCGTCGTTAACACCTATTTTTGACTTCTCCTTCAAAACTGCTGGACAGATTTCAAGTGATACTTGGTCAGAAGCATATATGGGCCGGTGCAATTCAGATTTGTTCATGGCGTTGCCATGGCTATCAAAACTAGGTCAAGGTGACCTAGGTGTCCAAAAATCTTAAAAAATCTTCTTCTCTAAAACCGATGATGGGAGAAAAAATCTGATGTGATATTTGGCTTTTCTAGGGTCTTAAGCCTATAGTTTGTTCATTTCGTGAAATTTGGTCGAAAAATGGGTTACGCGTTTTTGCGTTTAATTTTAAAAATTTCGTAAAATGGCTTCAAATTGTTATAACTTGACTATTTGAACAGATAATGACATGGGGTTTTAAGTTTTGACTTTTTCTTGAAATGACCTTTAAATTAGGGTCAAGGTCACAAATCAAGGTCATGAACTAATTTGTGATTTATGCAGTTTTAGGCAACTTTCTTGCAAATATTAAGAGATACATGTAATCAAATCATTGTTAAAATGTTCAGCATGACAAGATTAAAAAGGTACCAAGTTTTGTAACTATATGATAATCCATGTAAGAGTTGTTGCACCTGAAATGTTATTTTCGGCTTATAAAGGTCAAGGTCACAGCTGCAAAAGAAGTCATAAATTGCTTATTATCATGAAAACTATTTACTTTTTGTATAGACATGTATATTAGAATATTTTAAGCATTGACATGACGATAATAATATGTTCAAAGGTCAAGGACATAGTTGCATAATTTGTTAATGATTTGGAAATTATTCATTGCATTACAGTTACTTCATGCATATTATATAAGCTACTTATAAATGAAATGTGAGTGGATATATTTCTGATTAAACGTGTAAAGTTTCAGTACCAATTATGTTGTCTTTTGTGCTTTGCAAACAATTTTGGACATATCCTCAGGTGAGCGTTAAGGCCCATGGGCCTCTTGTTTCACCTTATCGCGTTTTTCTTCAAAAGTGATTATACAAACCACTGTATAAATTCAAAACAGACGAACAAAAATCTGCCAAAAAATTTAAACTTTTGATAATTTTTACATTTTCTTACCAGTTTAAGACATATTTGAAAATTTTCAAACTATGTACGGAAAGTTTAACCCTATGGGCGCATGTTTGACTTTGAGCGTTTGCAGTTATGTACTTCCTATAAATGATATCCGATGTAAACAAACTGCCACGAATTTGATATTACCACGAATTTAGGCGTTGATGATAAGTATGTTTTTAATTTGATTGACGTTTCACATCCACGAAATATACATGTGATATTGTATTCTGATTGCAGAAGCGAAGAAAAGCCACGATCAAATACCACTCATAGGAACAAATTCCGCGACTCCAAAGACTTTGAGAAATAGGTAATAGTTTTTAACTTTGATACAATAAAATAAAATGATTTCAAAGTGGGTGAAATAGGGGTTTTACGTCCATCCAAGCGTTTATCAATCATATCATGACGTCATCAGCTGGTAACAAACGTAAGAAATACAACGTTCATGTACCTGTGAAGAATATTTCTTTCTTCTCTTATTTCTGCAGCAAATTTACCTGTGTTAAAAAGCTGGTCTAATGCAGTTTTGTGAAGACTTTGTAAAATAAAAATTCAAAATGTTTGTAATATTATTAACTTATTCATGCTTAATGAGTACGGCATTTATTGTCGAACTTTTGATTTACTAGTAGCAACATCCAATGTACACATTCACATTCGAGCAAGAAGCATAATACGACGCATTTGTT
The DNA here is from genome assembly GCA_029721355.1 of Tegillarca granosa. Classification (NCBI taxonomy): domain Eukaryota; kingdom Metazoa; phylum Mollusca; class Bivalvia; order Arcoida; family Arcidae; genus Tegillarca; species Tegillarca granosa. Next base: position 7,329,573 of record CM056611.1, on the reverse strand, counting down.
ATAGAAATTATTTAAGAAGGAGCGTCCTTAACGTTAACGTTTGATATTAAAAGGCTTGACTTAAAAATTCGACATAATTGTTTTTCTTTAAGATATTGTATGAAAAATTCAGAGTGAGCAATCAACTCATGTTAAAATCGGATCACGTTGATCTTTTTCTTGAGACAACAGATGGATTTTACTTTACATTATGTAGTGTAATCTCTTTGTTTACGAGACGTCAAACGAGATAACAATGCGACATCAAATTTTTGTTAATAGGATTAGAAACCAATCAAAGCTTAGTTCATTTGGTGGAATAGGTCAACTAATATGACCTGAATGATTGACCTATAAAATTAAAGCTATGTGTATGTCAAATTGAAAGTCTTCGGATTTACAAGCAAAATGTTTGTTCTGACTTTGAAAGAAAAGTATTTCTTATAGTACAGTTGTAAATATTTATTACGATTTTTTTCTGATGAGAAATACAATAATGTCAAAGATAAAATAAATTAGTTTTGGATTTTTTTTTAAATGACTCCTGTTAAGAACACGAGTATATTCTTCAGTAGCAAATTATTTTCTCTAATTTTAAGACTATGTTTTTGTATCTTTAGTGATGACTCAATCACAACAGACTCTCGTCAAGGAAAAATTTTGCTCCTAACATACTGCCGTTCAGGATCAACGTTTACTTCTGAGATATTACAACAAAATCCCGATGTATATTTTTGGTTTGAACCGTTCAGAATCACGCTGTATAACGAATTTTTAGTAACTTTGAATTCTGCTAGGAAAATAAGGTATGTATGTTTCACATCACGCTGGTGAATATTGTCAAAGGAAAAAATATTAAATTTATAATATCTGTAAATCTTGAAATGTAAGTCGAATGTATGGTCAAAGATAAGTCGTTCAAGGAGAAGTCGAGATATCGAGATAATTATCACGACTGGTCAACATAAGTATCACGGCATGTCGTGTTATTTATCTCAACTTTTTACTTTTCATGATATGATAATGATAGTTAATGATATTAAGTCGACATGTTGAGATAATTTTATGTCGACTAAAATTATGTCGATGTCAGAAATAAGCCACCATAGATTTCAAAGATTAGCCACCATAGATCCTAGTTTGCCAGTTCTCGCGTTGAAGGTCTGTGGTTTTCTGGGCACTCCGTTTTCTCCCCTTTTTCTGACTGACTCCCTTCGATATAAGTTAATGATTCTTGACAGTGACGTAAAACACAATAAATCTCAAATCGATCAAATTTATAATCAATCATGTGAAATTTTTTTTAAACTGGGAAGCAATGAGTACACATTCATCTTAATAATGGTTTAATCTTCAAGTCAAATTCTTTGTTAATATTAGCATACATTTTGTTGTTTTGTATACGTAATACTAATTGTTTATTCGCAGAACGAGAAAGTTTCAATGCCAAATATGACGAACTAGTAAAAAGTTTTAAATTTATTTTATTTTATTTTATTTTATTTTATTTTATTTATTTATTTTATTTTATTTATTTTATTTTATTTTATTTTATTTTATTTTATTTTATTGTATTGTATTGTATTTTATTTTATTTTATTTTATCTTATTTATTGTATTGTATTGTATTGTATTGTATTGTATTGTATTTTATTTTATTTTATTTTATTTTATTTATTTTATTTATTGTATTGTATTGTATTGTATTGTATTTTATTTTATTTATTGTATTGTATTGTATTGTATTGTATTGTGTTGTATTGTATTGTATTGTATTGTATTGTATTGTATTGTATTTTAGGACAAAACAGGATGCGAGAAGATTGTTGGAAGACCTTTTTAACTGCAATTTGTTGGCTATTCCTAATTATTTTTGGAGAGACAAATTCCAAAAATATAGTTCAAAGGGGAAATTTTACCAGAACTGTATGACTAATGGTGAAATGAAAAATTCAACTTTAGCAATGAAAAAATGTTTACTAGAGTTACAAAATATTTGCAAAAACTCTAAGTACGTTCTCATCAAAACAACACGGATTCTTGTAGAGACCGTGGTGCTCTTAATGGAAAAATATAAAGATTTGAAAATTATTCATCTCACGCGGGACCCTCGTGGGTTGATTACTTCCCGGCTTCATTATAATTTCTTTCCAAAAAACATGACTGTATCAGAGTTTGCGAATAATCACTGCAATATATTGTTAAAAAACATTAAGGATGGCAAAACATTAGAGAATCGGTATCCAAACCGATCTATGCAGCTGAGATACGAAACTTTGGCCTGTGATCCTATTAATTTTTCAAAAATACTTTACGAATTTGGCGGTTTTAAATTTACAAGCAAAATAGAGAAAACAATTTTCTCCATGACAGGAAAGGGAAAATTTGTGAGGGGACCTATGGGTCTAGTCAAGCCAGATTCCTGTCAAGCAGCTCATGCGTGGAAAACTAATATCGCATATGAGACGGCAAAAGACATAGAAAAAGAATGCGTTCCTTTGTTTAAAGAGATGAATCTTCAAAATATGAAACCTAATAAAACCATTTTTTGATGACAAACAAAATGGAACAACTCCTTTTTATTTTCCCAGTACTTAAAATATTCTTCTGTAGAAACCTTAGCGCATTAGTTGATTGAGTGAGAGTTAACGTCCCAGTCAATAAATTTTACTTATTTCAAGCCGTCACGAGCTATAGTGGCAGAAATTCTGACCTTGACAGTGCGCTCAGGACAATGTGCAGGGAGGGTTCTTAAGTATTACACTCCTACCGTGACCGTGATGGGGCCTCGGTGGCCGAGTGGTCTAAAGCGCGCGCCAAAGGATCACAGTGCCTCTCACCGCCTGGGTTCGAATCCCACTCGGGACAGATCCTAGTGTGAGAAAGTTTGTTAGTTCGCTTGCCGAAGGTCGACGGTTTCCTCCACCATTCCAGATCTGACCGCCTCGAAATTAGTAAAAGATTTTTGACTGGGGCGTAAAACACAAGTACTCCACTCCACTCCACTCCTACCGTGACACGAGGCATCAGTTTTAAAGTCTTCTTCGAAGGATCCAGTGTCTTTCATTTCCATTTTTGGGAAAAGACAGTCACTATCTCTTATAGGTCTTGGCCATACATAAAACTATTTGGTTGCAACGCGGTCTTTGTAACAATGAAACATACTAGTACCGCAACACGATAAATTAGCAAAGGTAAGAGTTGAGTCAGTGTAATGGAATGATGTTTTGTTAAAAAAAGTATACGAACCAATAACGGTAAGAATGGAGACAGTGTAAAGGAATTACTCTATTTTAAACGTGTATTCGAACCCAATAATACTAAGAGTGGAGTCGTTGTAATGAAATTGCTCTATTCGAACAATAACTGTATGAATATATTGGAATAATGTCAAAGACGTATACGATCCAATAACGGCAAGAGTGGAGTCGGTGTAATGTAATGATATCTTATTGAACAAGAGCTATGTTGAGAACAAAGTGTTGAGGTTCAAAACGCGAGCAGGTGTTTTTATCCCTAGTTAGTACAAGTAATTACATGTACCTGCTTCATGTTTAGTATAAGTGACCACTATACAGGTCCTCAAAACCCAATTACAAATTTGTAGGTGGGTGCATTGAAGGTATTATACAGTCTGGTGATTGAATGACCATACGATTAATATACAGGGGTAGCTGGTTTCATCCAAGGTAATTTACTTGTTAATTCTTTAATTACCTGGGATGACACCAGGAAGTTTCCCAATCCGACACTTTGGTTGATAGTACAACAGGTGAACTGGGATGACAACAGTTTCAAAGTGTTTAACTAGTAATCAATCGATTAGTTTTACAACAAAATAAGAAAAATATTCATAACCAAAGTTCCTGTTGCAGACATTCAGCAAAAATTTGCATTAAAGTTTATTTACCGACTCTAGAATTTTTTTAAATCAACGGACAAACTTTAAATACACGGAAACGGAATTCTTATTTATAGTAACTATTACCTTGACCTTTGACCTAGTGATCTAATTTGAAATCCCATACGATTTGCCATCACGAAGAATAAGCTGACCGAGTTAGAGATCAATCAGATAAATGGTAGATTTATAAATGCACGGAAACTAAATTCCTATTTATAGTAGCTGTTACCTTGACCTTTGACCTAATGTCTCATCACAAAGAATAGGTTGAACGAATTTTAGATCAATCGCAAACGATGGGTCTTAAAATGCACGGAAACCGATTTCTACTTATAGAAACTGCTACTTTGACCTAGTGATCTGATTTGCAATACATGCGATGACTCATCACAGGGAATAAGTTGAATAAGTTAGAGATCAATCAGACAAATGGTGGTTCTTTAAATGCAGGAAAACCGTTGGGGACAGACAGATGGACGGAACCGGACAGAACCAATATGCACCCCCTGTGTCACAGGTGGGTGCATAAAAACTAGTGTAGTCAAATTTATAAAGGTAATAATTGAGGCAGTGTTGAAAATCTACTTTTAGCTTCACTGTTTTCACTTGTAAATACCACCTTTTTTTGAATTATTATTTAGATAAAGACTTGGTATATTTGTGTTTTATTTTAAAAAATACCATAAAACAAGTCCTTAGCTTTTGTAAAATAAAAAAAAGAATAAAATAAATAAAAAAACTAGAGGCCCAAAGACCTTCACGCTTACTTGAGGATACGGCATGGCGAACCTTAGGATATATCCAACATCATTTGTAAAAATACATACAATATTCTAATATACATGCCTATACAAAAAGTTAATAGTTTACAAGATAATTAACAATTGGTGTCTTCTTATGCATTTACGACCTTGACCTTTGAATATATGACCTTGAGCCATATATCAAAATCATTGTCATGTCAATATCTCAATAATCTAAAATACATGCCTATACTATAGTTTTCAAGCTAATGCACAATTTTAGTTTTTATAAAACCAAAAAAAAAAAAAAAAAAAAAAAAACAACAAACAAACAATTTAAGGGGCAACAACTCCTACATGCATTATCATATTGTTACGAAACTTTGTACCTTGTTAAATTTTGCCATGCTGAACATTTTAACAATGTTTTGATATTATATATCTCTTATAGTTTTGAAGAAAATAGCCTAAAACTGCACAAATTACAAACTAGGTCATGACCTTGAACTTTGACCTTGACCCCGTTTTGAAGGTTATTTCAGAAAAAGTCAAAGCTGAGAACCCCATATCATTATCTATTCATATAGTCAAGTTATAATAATTTGAAGCCATTTTACAAAATTTTAAAAATTAAATGCAAAAACACATAACCTATTTTTTTTTCAAATTTCATGAAATGATCAATTTATAAGCTTAAGACCCTAGAGAAGCCAAATATCACATCAGATTTTTTCTCCCGTCAGAGAAGAAGATTTTTAAAGTTTTTTGGACCCATAGGTCACCTTGACCTAGACTTGGGAGCCATGAGGTCACGAACAAATCTGAACTGCACAGGCCAATATATGCATCTGACCAAGTATCATTGAAATCAACAATGTAGTTTCAGAGAAGATGTCAAAAATGTAAAAGTTTATGCCATGGATGATGATAATGACAACAACAAAGACAACAGACAAACTTTGATCAGAAAAGCTCACTTGAGCCTATGGCTCAGGTGAGCTAAAAATAAGTTAAAATCAAATACAAGTCAAAACTGGTGATATTATATTTTCATTTTTATTCAGAAATATTTAGTACACAAACACTAATACATAAAAATAAGAAAAAATAGCACTATTGCTAGCTTTGATTTTTTGATTTTTAAGTAATCACAAACAGTTCTGTGCCTTTTTGTATTCAGACAACTTTTCTCTGAAAGCAATCTTAATAAACAGCAGTGAATATTTGTATCTCTACTAGATTCTTCTCCACTAGCAAAGTTAGTGCTTTAATTACAGCCCTTGCTTCAACAGAATTATTGATTACATCTAAAAATAGTTAAGCATTGTTTTCTGCTATATACATGTATAAATAAATGTAAATGAGACCAGTAGATTTTTTATTTTTTGTCTGGAATCTTTAAATCAATTGGATTCACAAATTTAAAAAAAAAAAAATTAAATAAAAAAAATTTAAAAAAAAAATGTTTGCACTAATTCAAATAATTTGCAGTTTTTAAAACAATGTTGCTCTCAGTTGATTAAATGGGTTTATAAATCTCTCTCTCTTTCTCTCCCTCTCTCTCTCTCTCTCTCTCTCTCTCTCTCTCTCTCTCAAACACACACACACACACACACACACCAAGTTTTCACAAACCAAATCAGATCTCTGACAAAGGCATAGACAGCAAACATCATAAGCTGATATTGCATTGCTGGTATGATAGTTAAACAAGCATCCACATGTAGCACATTCACATTTAGTACTAACAACCTGATGATTTAGGATATGTGTAACTGGTGTGTGCCAGCATGGCAAGCTCATAAAATACATAACAAACCTTAGGCATGCTAGCATGTATACTGTAATTTGGGAAATTTTCGTATAAGTTTAAGACTATCGCCAATTACAGATATTTGCATACTTTTATTTTCGCATAATGGGATAAATGTCAGTTAAATTGCAAGTGAATTATTTTAAAATTAAATATTAACAAACGACATTCGTGAACCTTTTATTTTTACGTCTTGTCTTTGTTGTAAATTTACATGAAAATTAAACTGAAGCAAAAATTTCCCGATTTACAGTATTTGAGAATACAATTGTTGAACTTGCTGGCTCAAGTTTCACAATCGTTCCTTAGCTAAGTCTGCTTAATTTTAATGTTTGGTACTATGAAAAGAAAGAACAAAACGTTAAAAGCTAGGAGTGATCTTGGAACAGTTTCTGTTATTTATATGAATATGTATGAATATACTAATTATATATAAAATTGATACAAATGTTTATTAATGATAACAAAATATCATTATATATATATATTGCCATTATGTAAATGGCACAGTTTCTTACAACTTAAATAGAGTTCTTTGGTGTTCTAAGTGTACCCTGAAATGGGGCATCGGATTAAAGTCTAAGGGTCCCTGAGAAAATTTTAAAAACCAAAAGGAGTCACATGCAACACAATTACATGAAGCTCAATAGTACACATGCATCTTACATCATCAAGGTTGCCTAAAGAACTTAAGAGGCCTCGATGAATATATAGCCTAAGGCACAGGCTTACAGATCAAAGTGCCCCTTACCGCCTAGATTCAATTCACACTAAGGCAGATCCAGTGTAAACAAGTTCGTAAGTTTACTTGTGAACGTTTTATGGTTTTCTCCAGGCATTCCGGTTTCCTCTACTATCCTAAAACTGACCCCCTCAATATAAAAAAGAATCTCGACATATGAAGTAAAACACCATTAACCCACTCCAATCCCATAAACTAAACATTCAATGTCTACATAGACAAAGGGGCTCTTTTGCAATTCATGCAGTCAAGCTTATAAAAAAGTTTGCTTTTAATTTTCTCTTACACAACAAAGAAAGTTTATTTTAAAACAAATTACAGGAGCCAGTTTTATGCCCATTTATGAAAATTTGGCATTTTTCAATAATAATGAAACAAAAGATATTTTATACAAAAAGCATACTTAACATTAACTCATAATAAATATTTCTTAAAAATTATACACACATTTTATCATTGTGATTATATAAAGTATGCTGGTTTCTAAAATTTAAAAAAAAATGAGCAAACAAAAAAATTGATAAATATTGATACAAAATGTTACAAATGGTATTTTTTTCTGATTATGAAGGAATAATATTAAATATACATTTACTGTGAGTTGAACCCATTACTTCTTGTATGAAACATAACCACATGACTAGACCATTGTAACAGAGAGAGTGTGTGACTGGTAAATATACGAGGTAGAATATAACTTAATGTACCACAGCAACGTACCGTACAACAACAGTCACCTGATTACTGGGGCTAGCAACATGGCTGTTACATCTAGCTGCTTCACATAATTTCCAAGGAATTTAAAAATTTAAAAGATCAGTAATAATAATCTAGTTTAGGATCAATTTAATTGTTTATATAAACATTAAAATATTGAAATATGTTAACTAAGCTCCTGAGACTTCTGTATCTATCACAGGTGAGCTGTAATCATAACTTTCTAATACTCATTGTTCAGTTTGTCCTATGACAGCTATCTGACTATGTTTACCATATGGGCTCTCGTTTCCAAAATATATGAGTTAAAGCATTGTACAATATTGATGGAATTTTTAACAGTTTATGAAAAAAATTAAACAAAATATACAAAACAAACAAAATACAGCAGATAAACAAACATATATGTACTATGAAAAAACTAGATAAATTTTCACTGAGCACAGCAAAGCAATCAAGTAAGCAAAATAAACCGTGAAGCAACCATCTGTAAGCAATACCGGTAACTCCAATTCAACTACATACTTTGTAAAATAGCAAACATATGATTAATAACACCTAGATTTCTGAGGAATCCCAGTGGATAAAAATATCAGTATTTGATTGGTTACTATGGTTACCTGCAGATAACAAAATGCTGCCTGAATATAATAACTGCAAAATATAAATAAATAAAAAAAGAAATACAAAAAAAAATTTAATTTTAAAATTAGTATTAAAAAAAAAAAAAAAAAAAACAGCAAATGGTTTTGTAATCATGGATTTATCTCGATCGGGCTGTTATCAGGCAAGTGTTAAAAATAATAATAATAATAATGAAATAAAAATAAAAAAACAATATGAAATAAAAAAAACAAACAAAAAAACAGATTTGAAAATTTTATAAATTATGGCTTAAATTTTTTTGGTATAAAATACATTGAGAGTCGGAAGAACTTAATGTACTTCAATCTTGGCAGGAAGTATTTAAAAAACTTCAGATACTGTTAATTATTACCCTAACACCATAATTAACATTTATTCATTTATCTTACTTTACCGTTTTGTAAAAACATTTGGACAAAATATCCTTTCATTGAGGAAAGTGGAATTAAAATTCAACTTGTTCAAACACCAAGTAACCGGAATAAAATTATCTTAGAGCCCTGGACCTAGTTTTACAATTATACACTCAAATGAGTGTACAATCAACTCAAATATTCCCATTTTTCTTTTATGAATATTCTAAAAATTTAAAGTTTTATGAGACAATGTTTGGTTTTGTTCAACTAACCAACAATAAACAATTTTAATATAACATTAGATATTCAATTTGAACTGTGTTATGTCTTAAAAATTGACATTGAAAATATTCCCAAATTTGAGTTGAGTGTAAACTCGATTAAGTTTTTGTTTGTGAAAATTGGACCTGGTATAATATTAATAGCTGATGTGTATCAAAAATGTTAAAACAATCTATTTATAAACTGATAAAAACAATAAATATAAAGTCACATATTGGAACTGGTGTTTTTTTTTTCACAATACCAGGCTTCAATTAGATCTAGTTTCAAAATAATAATAACAATAACAAATTGGTTTACATTTTTTGATACATTGAACAAAGTTGAATCCATTTGCCCTTCAGGAACATCATGTATTAATTAACTGGTCTTAACAGCAGGTCATAAACATTTAACAGTACTGGTACTAAGTTCGCATCACTTTCCAAGTTGCAGAAAGTAAAATCTGTGATCTTGTTTTAGTAACACTGCATTCCTGTAAAACCTGATAAAATATTGAAATCTCACACTTTAACTATACTAGGTTTGCATCGTTGGCTAAAATTAATATCCTGTGCCAAAAATATTACCCTAAATGCCCTCTAAAATATGATGCAAATGAAAGTCTTATTTCAACAATAGTGAAACTAAACTAGATTTGCGTCTTTGGCCATGCTGTAGAAAGCTGATCCATTGTCCTTCAGTAAATTTTCAGGACTATCATACTCTTTCACCAGTCCTTGGTCTAAAACCAAAACTCTGAAAATATGATAACAAAAAATCAATGTAAAAAAAAAAACCATATGAACAGAGAAATGATAAAAATCAATTTCATAAAAAAAAAAAAAACACATATGAACAGAGAGATTACAAGTGCTGTGGATAAATGAAGTACCGGTAGCTATTTAAATTTAACCAAAAATTTTGGTATCAAACCAAGCAGCCACTACTAACAGTGGTTGTCCCTGCAGTGACTAAGTGAATAATATCACCCATCTCACTGTATGGATTTACATCCAACTTAGGTAGATCCCATTTAGAGTTGAGTTGAGTAATGGTGTCCCAGTCAAGAATAACAAGATGTTGCCAGCTATAGACCAAAATGCAGAAATTTTGCCTGTGTGCTACGCTGATGGCAATATACAGTAGGGTTCTTTATTGTGCCATGCCTACCATAACATGGGACCCGATTTATTTAAAGTTTCCATCCAAAAGAACCATGACTCATTTTGTAATGCCAAGTGCTTGCAAAAGAACAGTCACTACCCACTTTCAAGTCTTGGGTCAGACCCGGTCTGGTTTGAATCCATGACCTCCCACTTATGGAAGATCCTTCTATGAGAAGGTTTGTCAGTTCACTTGCCAAAGTTTATGGTTTTCAACGAGATTTATTTTCACAAAAATCAGTTCCCCTAAATTTTCTCCCATCAGTTTTCTCTTTATTTGCAAAAAATAGGAAATTTAAGTGAATGAATATTAATGATTCTAGAGCCATTTCAGGTTATATAATCCAAAATACTCACTTGTTGTAATCCATGATTGTGTTGAGCCTGTGTGCAATTGTTAAAACTGTACAATCTTTAAACTCTGTTCTAATTGTTTCTTGTATTAGATCATCCGTTTCCATGTCAACTGCTGCCGTAGCTTCGTCCAATATCAGAATCTTGGTCTTCCTTAGTAATGTCCGAGCCAGACAAACCAACTGTCTCTGTCCAACACTGACAAAAAAATCAAACAATTGTATCAACCCTAGTAATTCTTTTTACAATCCAGCCTACCATAAAGGGGAGACTCAGTAGTTGAGTGGGGTTATGGTGACTGAGTGGTCTTCGGTGTAACAATATTGTATATCTGTCTGTGTATATACGTCATGTGACGTCACTTATGATTACCACGTCATTGTTTAATGTGTATGCCTTGTGTAGTAATAAAGCGGCCATTGCGGCAGTGAGACTGATTATATGTGTCATCAGAGTGATTATTATACATTCAGCGTGCCCTTAATGATAAAACTGCTTCTCACTGTATAGGATTGATCCGATGTAGGCAGATTCTAATGTGAGTAAAATCTGTTGGTTTGCTGGATCCTGTTCTTATGCTATATTCTGTCCAAGCCTGTGGATTAATTAGGTCCCTTCTTATAGTTTCAGTCCATTGAAGTGACTTCAAACTTCAGAACTCTCAACAATAAAATAAAATTCATCAAATAGACAACTCATACATTTCTTTACGTGGAACTTATTAATTTGGACTTACATGTACATTTCTTGGAATAAAGCATGAACATACATAATTATACTGTAAACAGTCATATACAAATGAATATAGACCTTATGTTCTGAGTCCTCATTAACATAAAATAACAAAGGATTGTCAATCTACGTGTAAATGAACAAACAAATTAATGTTTCCTTTTTCAGTTCATGGAACCAAATTGCAAAATTCAATCTATCTATATGGACCAATCTGATTTCTTCAATCAACTGACTGTCATTAAAACAACATAATAACACAGGGTTTTCAATCTACATATTGTATACAACCAAACTCAAGTATCTTTTTTGTTCCTCTTAAAGACCTGTGTGCAAAAGAATGCTATTTATCTTAATGAAAAAATCTATAAGTTCTTTATTCAATTCACAGTCCCCACATCCACTACAGAATTCTTTTTCTCTTATATAAACAAGCTTGAGATTCTGTATTCAATTCACAGTCCAAGACCGAGATTCTGTATTTAATACCGAGTTCTCAAAACCACTACAGAACTCTATCCCTATTATATAAACAAGCTTGAGAATCTGTATTCAATTCACAGTCCAAGACCGAGATTCTGTATTTAATTAGTTCTCAAAACCACTACAGAACTCTATCCCTATTATATAAACAAGCTTGAGAATCTGTATTCAATTCACAGTCCAAGACCGAGATTCTGTATTTAATACCGAGTTCTCAAAACCACTACAGAACTCTATCCCTATTATATAAACAAGCTTGAGATTCTGTATTCAATTCACAGTCCAAGACCGAGATTCTGTATTTAATAGCGAGTTCTCAAAACCACTACAGAACTCTATCCCTATTATATAAACAAGCTTGAGATTCTGTATTCAATTCACAGTCCAAGACCAAGATTCTGTATTTAATACCGAGTTCTCAAAACCACTACAGAACTCTATCCCTATTATATAAACAAGCTTGAGAATCTGTATTCAATTCACAGTCCAAGACCGAGATTCTGTATTTAATACCGAGTTCTCAAAACCACTACAGAACTCTATCTCTCTTTATGAATAATTCAGAGTCCTCACAACTAATGCAGAACTCTATCCATCTACAATGTATATGTACAAGACTGAGATTCTGTATTCAATTTACAGCCCTAAAATTACTTTACCTTATATTTTGTACTATGTGATCCATTGTTAGACACACTAGTTCATAGCTTCATGACTTCAGTATAAAACGTGCAGTTGTGTGACATAACAACTAATGACGTAAGAAAACATTAAAATTTGTAAACAGATGTTGGGGAATTTCCTGATCTGTTTATAAAAAACACAAGTCAAAGCACATATTAATGTTTATACACAAACTTTTTAAAATATCGCAAGAACGCGATGTACTTATGCATAAATAAATAAAATAGCATTATTTAATTGTGCATATATCGCAATAATATATGCATTAAAATTAGAACTATTTTTTGTTTTTTAAAATTTGGCCCGAAACTAGCACATGTACACTGAGTCCGTAAAAAAGCTATACAATCGTACAAAGGTTCAAGAATTCGTACATCATGATTTTATACATAGTTTATTTTATTGTTTTACACAGGAATCCTGTCAGATATTGTAAATATAAGAATTGACTTCTTGTTTGGTAACGTATATGAGGGTATGAATGCTAGTGAATCTCGTACAAATTTGCACATGCTTCACTAGCGTTCATACCCTCATATACATTACCAAACACGAAGTCAATTCTTAAATCATCTACAATGTATAATACTTGCTACAAACCTGAGGTTCTGTCCTCCTTCTCCACACTCATGTTGTAATCCATCTGGTAGATCAGACACAAACTTCTTTAAGTGAGCATGCTCAATAGCTCTCCAGATTTGTTCATCGCTATAGGAATCAAAAGGGTCAAGGTTCATTCTCAAACTTCCAGAAAACAACACAGGATCCTGAAAACAAAGAATGAATCTAGTACATGGATAAATTTTATTACTCAATTTATTCACACAGAATGAGTTAGGTATTACATGTAGATAAATACATTTTTTATTCACCATTTTCAGCCATTTTCAAAGACAGTTCATTTTACATGTTTTGGATAAATCTCTATATTTTTATAGCTGGTCTTGAATGTTTTCTTTATTAAAGCACCATTTTCAAAGATGGTTAATATTTTATGTTTGAAATTAATCTACCTCCTATTTTTCCTTTGCAAAAGTGCCATTTTAAAGGTAGCTAAAAAATTAACTGCCTTTAAAATGGCACTATATCTACAAATACAATGCATCTTGGATTTATTTTCAAACTGACTCCAATGTTTCTATTTTATTTATTTAGAAGCTTTTTACTACCCTCTTAACTTTTTTTACCTGTGATAAAAATGAGCATACAGCTTAAGTAAGTAACAAGAATTCCCAGAATTAAATGTCTCGCCTGGTTAGTTTTTTACTTTAACATTAACTTTCACATTTTGGCATGCTGCCGCCGACACCGGAAAAGTAACACCTAAGTCTCACCTTATGGCGATGCCAGGCTCAACAAAAAAAAAAAAAATTTAAAATTGGTTTAAGAATTCTGAAGATTTTTTATGTCCATGTTACTTCAGCTTGTAAACTTTATAAAAAAAACCCACAAACATTAGGATTCTTACTTGTGGGAGAATGGTGAGCTGTAGTCTCAGGTCATGTAATCCCATCTCTGATATTCTCTGTCCATCAATAACAATTCCTCCACCTGCTGATTCAATTAACCTGAACAATGCCACAGTCAGTGAAGATTTACCTGCCCCTGTTCTTCCCACAATTCCGACCTAAAAATAACAGAAATAAAACATTTATATAAGGTTTCTATAACAGCTTCTATGTAATAAATTTCTGCATGATTACCAACTTGAAGATAGCATCATTTCAATGTTTGCTTGTGCCAGTCAGATGACACTGTTTAAAATCACCCCAATTTGTGTGTCTGCTTTGCAGAAAAGTGCACTCAGGACAAATTTTAGATGTTCACTCTTCATGACAGCAATTGTAGATTGCTGAATCATCAGTCTATTGTCCTAACACATAATAAAGCAGCAGGAATGTAAAATGAAGTGACTTTCCTAAGGTCACAAAATGCAACCAAAACAGAATTTGAACCTGAGCCCTTGGACCAAATAGTCTAACAACTATGGATTGTAAAATTTTTTTAACAAAGGTCAAGTTTAGAAATTTTCAATAAAAAATGCAAATGTAGATGTTTTTTTCTAGATTTTTTAAACAAATAAAAAATAAAAGTATGAAAGATCAGAGAAGAAAAAATAAAGAAACATAATAAATGAAGTACTTTTATACATTTTTTTGTAAAGAGGATGTTATCAAAATTATTGCTCTTGTCTGCATTGCTTTATAGAAGTAAAACTAAAAATCATTTAAGATTTTTTTTCTATTTTTCAAGACTAAATAGTGAATTTCCAGCTTGCATACTGACAGACATCAACTAATGATTTTATATACTGATTTAAGTAGTCTAGATTCAGTAGATGGCAGATCATACTTAGTCAGTAGGAATTAGGAAGATCCCAATTCCAATTTCTCTGTTTGGCCACTGAATTTTTTTCTTTTCTTGTCGTACTTAACACATTCAATATCTGAAACATTTATGATAATTCTGGGTAACCTAGGCCTTGGTTTTAATTAGAATTCATTCTTACCTTTTCTCCACCTTTTATTTCACAAGATATTCCATGAAGTACAAGATCTAACCCTGGCCTGTATCTTGTCTTGTAATCATAAAAATTCACTTGTCCTCTGTCTGGCCAACCATGTGGTGGTTTTCTAAATGGTAAAGACCACTCTGCCTGTAAAAAAATAATCGGTAAACAGTCATATAAGCTTTTGAATCTTTTTAGAATGTAAACTACAATATAGAGTCAAAAATTTCTTTGTTTTCCTTTATATTAAATTTTTCTTTACTCGTTTCACAGCTCACAATGTAAACCAAATAGCTTTCCATCTTCAGTTTGATGAACCAGTCCCATTGTTCACTGTGTTAACAAATACTTTCCTGATAGTTTAACATCTAGTTTTTATGTTATTTAAATGCATTTTTTAAACCTAAGAATCTTTTAATAAAAATTCAGAAAGAAAAAAATGAAATACATAATCTCCATTTTGTAATTTTCATTCATTATGGAACATAGTCTTCAAAAGCATTGGTTGGTTGATTTTTGATAGTATTTCAGCTCAAGCAAATCCAATTGATAAAATGGTGTGTTAAAAATTGTTAGTTTCCAATGAAACTCAAGGGTCTTTATGGCTGAGTGTTCTGTAGGCCAGTTTTTTTTTACCTCCACATGGGCTTACGATTCACAGTGTCTTCAACCCGGGCACTCATCCTAGTATGAGAACGTTTGTCAGTATTTTTGTCAAACATCAGTTTTTTTTTTCTGGGTACTTCAGTTTCCTCCATCATCTGAGAAATGACTGCCTTATTATAACTGAAAAACTCTTAAATTGGGGCATCAAAAAACATCAATTAACTCAACTCAACTCCAATAAACACTTATGACCCTATAAGAATATGATTTACTTGAAAATGGAAGAAAAAATTAATTACTCACCTCTGTTGGTACCTCTGTGTATTCTTTGACTCTCTCTACTGATACTACATTTGTCTCAAGGTCAGAAGTCATTCTAACAAGCATATTTAAAGCACCAGTAATCTAAAAAAAAATCCATGATCATAGTCTTTATTGAGTTTAAATAATTATCGTAAACAAATAATTTTGACTCTGTGCTCTGTGTGTGTGTGTGTGTGTGTGTGTGGGGGGGGGGGGGAATAAAAAAAATCCCACAATGTATGAACCATATCAATGGCATCATTTGTCATTTACTTCAATGGCTGATTTATTTTTTTATTTCCAGTGGTCACATTTTACTGGGTATAATGCTTATATATCATGTAACTGGTATTTACTAAACATAATATACTTTTGTGGTGTGCTGTGTCTGATAGCTCTATCTTCATGCACAACCAAATGGTCCTAAGAACCACTTCAATGTATTTTAGAAATTACACCAGATCCATTTTATGTCACATTAAATTATTTTGACCACCCACTGTCAATTTGAATTATTTTAGAAGTTCCATTTGATCCATTTTGTGCCATCTTATTTTTAATTTATATAAATATTTTTTTCGATGAAATGATTTGTTATCCATGTTATGTTACTAATCACTCCGGAAATAAAATTTTTTTATTAAAAATGACAGAGAAATCGTAGCAATAACAAGAGGCCCATGGGCCTTAACGCTCACCTGAGAATATCTCCAAAATTGTTTACAAAGTGCAACAGACAATATATCAAGTACAGAAAATTTAAAGAAACTCAAGAACTCCCAAAAAAATTAATCAGAAATATTCAGTCACATTTCATTAATAAGCAGCTAATATGCATAAAGTGACTGTAGTCTTCTTTTGCAGCTGTCACCTTGACCTTTCAACATATGACCTTGAATCATATATCAAAATGATTGCCACGTCAATATCTACAATATTCCAATATGCATGCCTATACAAAAAGTTAATAGTTTACAAGATAATTAGCAATTTAAGTCTTCATTTGCAGTTGTGACCTTGATCTTTTGACATATGACCTTGAACCATATATCAAAATGATCGTCATGTCAATACCTACAATATTCTAATATACACGCCTATACAAAAAGTTAATAGTTTTCAAGATAATTAGCAATTTAACTTTTCTTTTGCAGCTGTGACCTTGACCTTTCAACATATGACCTTGAACCATATATCAAAATGATCGTTGTCCAAATATCTACAATATTCTAATATACATGCCTATACAAAAAGTTAATAGTTTTCAAGATAATTAGCAATTTAAGTCTTCTTTTGCAGCTGTGACCTTGACCTTTCAACAAATGAACTTGAACTATATATCAAAATGATTGTTGTCGCAATACCTACAATATTCTAATATACATGCCTATACAAAAAGTTTATAGTTTTCAAGATAATTAGCAATTTAACTTTTCTTTTGCAACTGTGACCTTGACCTTTCAACATATGACCTTGAACCATATATCAAAATGATCGTCATGTCAATACCTACAATATTCTAATATACACGCCTATACAAAAAGTTAATAGTTTTCAAGATAATTAGCAATTTAACTTTTCTTTTGCAGCTGTGACCTTGACCTTTCAACATATGACCTTGAACCATATATCAAAATGATCGTTGTCCAAATATCTACAATATTCTAATATACATGCCTATACAAAAAGTTAATAGTTTTCAAGATAATTAGCAATTTAAGTCTTCTTTTGCAGCTGTGACCTTGACCTTTCAACAAATGAACTTGAACTATATATCAAAATGATTGTTGTCGCAATACCTACAATATTCTAATATACATGCCTATACAAAAAGTTTATAGTTTTCAAGATAATTAGCAATTTAACTTTTCTTTTGCAACTGTGACCTTGACCTTTCAACATATGACCTTGAACCATATATCAAAATGATCGTCATGTCAATACCTACAATATTCTAATATACACGCCTATACAAAAAGTTAATAGTTTTCAAGATAATTAGCAATTTAACTTTTCTTTTGCAGCTGTGACCTTGACCTTTCAACATATGACCTTGAACCATATATCAAAATGATTGTTGTCGCAATACCTACAATATTCTAATATACATGCCTATACAAAAAGTTTATAGTTTTCAAGATAATTAGCAATTTAAGTCTTCTTTTGCAGCTGTGACCTTGACCTTTCAACAAATGAACTTGAACTATATATCAAAATGATTGTTGTCGCAATACCTACAATATTCTAATATACATGCCTATACAAAAAGTTTATAGTTTTCAAGATAATTAGCAATTTGAGTCTTCTTTTGCAGCTGTGACCTTGACCTTTAAACATATGACCTTGAAATATATATCAAAATGATCCTTATGTCAATACCTACAATATTCTAGTATACATGCCTATACAAAAAGTTTATAGTTTTCAAGATAATTAGCAATTTAACTTTTCTTTTGCAACTGTGACCTTGACCTTTCAACATATGACCTTGAACCATATATCAAAATGATCGTCATGTCAATACCTACAATATTCTAATATACACGCATATACAAAAAGTTAATAGTTTTCAAGATAATTAGCAATTTAACTTTTCTTTTGCAGCTGTGACCTTGACCTTTCAACATATGACCTTGAACCATATATCAAAATGATCGTTGTCCAAATATCTACAATATTCTAATATACATGCCTATACAAAAAGTTAATAGTTTTCAAGATAATTAGCAATTTAAGTCTTCTTTTGCAGCTGTGACCTTGACCTTTCAACAAATGAACTTGAACTATATATCAAAATGATTGTTGTCGCAATACCTACAATATTCTAATATACATGCCTATACAAAAAGTTTATAGTTTTCAAGATAATTAGCAATTTAACTTTTCTTTTGCAACTGTGACCTTGACCTTTCAACATATGACCTTGAACCATATATCAAAATGATCGTCATGTCAATACCTACAATATTCTAATATACACGCCTATACAAAAAGTTAATAGTTTTCAAGATAATTAGCAATTTAACTTTTCTTTTGCAGCTGTGACCTTGACCTTTCAACATATGACCTTGAACCATATATCAAAATGATTGTTGTCGCAATACCTACAATATTCTAATATACATGCCTATACAAAAAGTTTATAGTTTTCAAGATAATTAGCAATTTAAGTCTTCTTTTGCAGCTGTGACCTTGACTTTTCAACAAATGAACTTGAACTATATATCAAAATGATTGTTGTCGCAATACCTACAATATTCTAATATACATGCCTATACAAAAAGTTTATAGTTTTCAAGATAATTAGCAATTTAACTTTTCTTTTGCAACTGTGACCTTGACCTTTCAACATATGACCTTGAACCATATATCAAAATGATCGTCATGTCAATACCTACAATATTCTAATATACATGCCTATACAAAAAGTTAATAGTTTTCAAGATAATTAGCAATTTAACTTTTCTTTTGCAGCTGTGACCTTGATCTTTCAACATATGACCTTGAACCATATATCAAAATGATCGTCATGTCAATACCTACAATATTCTAATATACACGCCTATACAAAAAGTTAATAGTTTTCAAGATAATTAGCAATTTAACTTTTCTTTTGCAGCTGTGACCTTGACCTTTCAACATATGACCTTAAACCATATATCAAAATGATCGTTGTCCAAATATCTACAATATTCTAATATACATGCCTATACAAAAAGTTAATAGTTTTCAAGATAATTAGCGATTTAAGTCTATTTTTGCAGCTGTGACCTTGACCTTTGAACATATGACCTTGAACCATATATCAAAATGATTGTTGTTGCAATACCTACAATATTCTAATATAAATGCCTATACAAAAAGTTAATAGTTTTCAAGATATAGTGACAAATAAATAATTTTTAGCAATTTTCCCACTAAGTTCCTTGCCATTTCCCCATTTTGAGCCCCATCGCTTTCATTTGTGCAAATCTAAAACTAGATGACCTAAGAATGTTATAAGTGAAATAACTAAGGTATATCACTTGTACATTCAGAGGAGAAGATTTTTAAAGTTTTTCACTATTTCCCCCCTTATGGGGCCCCAAGGGGACATAACTCCTTCATATGTGCAAATCTGAAAGGCCTTCACCCAGACATCATCATCACCAAGTTTCATCAAATTTGGGTTGGTAGTTTTAGAGGAGTTGATTAAAATGTAAAATGTTAACGCACGACGGACGACGCACGACGCACGACAGACGACGGACGGTGAACCATCGCAATAGCTCATCTGAGCTTTCAGCTCAGGTGAGCTAAAAATTAAATGCATATTGAAGCATGCAAGGAACTCACCTGTAGAGCATATGAGACAGACAATCCCACAATTCCACCTGATATGTCTGTTGATAACACAGCAAACATGGCTGCAGCAAACACTACCAAGTTACCAACCATCTCTAATCTAAAGCCAAGCCACCTGAAATGTAATTTACAACAAGAAAAATGAAATTTAGATACAACAAAGCAACATATTAAATCAATTTCTAAGCCTTATACAATTTATTATTGTTCTAATTTGATCACATATTGTTCAATTTCCGACAACGCCATATTGGATTGCCTCCCATTCTAACAACCTTTTTGAAATTCTGAATGATTTGTTTTATTGCATCACCTTTGATTTGGGTAAATTCTTGTGTGGAAAAAATTTGAACTTGTTTAAGGATTCTTCTCCCCAGGGCTAATAAAACTTCGAGAACTAACTGCCATGTTATAACAAACATAATCTTGATTTTAGATGTAAAATTCAACATTCAGCAAACTTATTGCCATTGTGAATTATCTACATAAGTACATTACTTGTTAGAAACTATCCGAGGGAAAAAGCAAATATTCTACCAACTTATTTCATCATGAATTACTTTAAAAATGCTCTCCTACTTTTAGAAAAAGGAGATATTCCAACCACTCATTTTATTGGTGAATTTACAATACATATAGCAGTCTTACCTGTTAGAAGCTATTTCACAGAAATAGAAAAAGATATTCACCAACTCACTGTCAATGTGAACTACCTACGAATAAAGCAGTGAGAAGCTATCCTGAAGAAAAGGGAGATATTCTATCAACCCATTGTCATGGTGAATGTCAACATGTATAGCAGTCTTACATGTTAAAAGACATCCCACAGAATTAGGAGATATTCTACCAACCCATTGTCATGGTGAATGTCAACATGTATAGCAGTCTTTACCTGTTAAAAGACATCCCACAGAATTAGGAGATATTCTACCAACCCATTGTCATGATGAATGTCAACATGTATAGCAGTCTTTACCTGTTAAAAGACATCCCACAGAATTAGGAGATATTCTACCAACCCATTGTCATGATGAATGTCAACATGTATAGCAGTCTTTACCTGTTAGAGGCTATTCCACAGAATAAGGATATACATGTAATCTACCAACCCAAATGTCAACATACATGTATATATTATATATAACAGTCTCACCTGTTAGAAGCTATCCTACAGAAATAGAAGGAGATATTTTTATCGACTCGGTCTTTGGATTCCTGTATGAATCTCTCCTGTTGTTTATAAGCTCTTATCGTTGATGCTCCGGTTAACGTCTCACTGAAGTGGTTATATATCGGTGACCGCGTTGTAGACTCAAGTCGCTGTAACTGTCTTGATGTAGGTATATAAAATTTCTGTCAAAAAAAATTTCAAAAGAAACTAAGAATTGTCTGTGTGTTTTCAAGTAAAAAGGGGGCTGTGTTTCTGACTATTTGTGTGTCTTATGGGGCCATCGTGGCTGATTCAGATGTACATTTATGGGGCCATCGTGGCTGATTCAGATGTACATCTATGGGGCCATAGTGGCCCATTCAGATGTACATTTATGGGGTCATCATGGCCCATTCAGATGTAAATTTATAGGGCCATCATGGCCCATTCAGATGTAAATTTATGTAAATTTATGGGGCCATTATGGCCCATTCAGATGTAAATTTATGGGACTATCATGGATCACTCAGATGTAAATTGATGGGTTTTGTTTCAAAAGTATAAGTTATCTAATTCAAAATTAACCCATTTCTTTAAGAAAATAAAAAAGGTTCCAGATGTATCGAAATATACTAAAAGTTACACTCATCTGATAAAAGTTATTTCAAATAGACAGAGTAAAATAGGAAAGTGACCCACTGGTTTAATTACATAAGGATAAACCTTTTTCTCCTTATCATGGTATAATGGCCCAAAAAACAGTCAAAAAACAATGTAAACCTGAAATTAAAATTCATGACTAAAGGAAACAGATAAATGGGTAAGTAGTTATAAATAATAATCCCTAATAAACACACACACACATTAGGTGAGTTTAGAGTCTACATGGGACCTTGCGGCCATTGTGCAGACTGTTTAATAAACACAGTCCATTTATGTATTTATTTACTACAATTATGAGTCTTTTGATAAAACTTGTAGCAATGTCACTCCATTGTGTCAGCCCACTATTTTTTAGTCCCAAAGTTCTCTCTTACTTCTCATGTTTACCTACTGGTATACAAGTTAACCTCAACACACTTTCAACAATTATGTTAGAAGAAAAATGTTTTACTGTATTGTAAAAAAAGCTTGATATGAATACTGGTACTATTTCCTATACAAGCAATTCTGTTTCCTATTATGCCCTAACCTCTATCATGGCTGAATAGGTGAAGTGCTCATTCTGTATGTGGAAGGTTGGCTCAGTCAGACAAGACTTGAAAAAGAGTAGTGTTTGAGTGTTCATTAACCAAACCTTCATTTGGAGCTTCAAGTCATAAATCTCTCTGATGCTTTATGTCAGGCACACAGTAGGTGTGGTACCCTAAACCTCTTTTCTTATAATTGCCATAAGTGCACTTGTCTGCAAACTTGAGGTAAAGATTTCTGTCACTTGACCTATAGCTGGTGATGTTCAGAAATAAGTGGAATATTCTTGACTAGAGCCTTAAATCCCATTCAATCAATCAATACAGAGGTCAAAATTTCTGCCACTTCAACTAGAGCTAGACATGTCTAGATATAAGTGAAATATTACTAAGATGTAAACTCCATTTCACTCAAACATCACATAAACTCAGGCTAAATGCTGCAGTAATTTATTGTTAAAATCTGTGTGATTAACATATTACCTTAATCATGCAGAACCAAACAAAAAGGCAAAGAAAGAAATTCCCACTTCAGTTTAATATTCAAGGCATTAATTAGTATACTGACGTATCCCCGTATTAATGTAACAAGTAGACTATGCTTATTCTATCACTATGCACTATGCCATATTAATTTTATTTACTGTACATTTTAACCTATAGTTAAAATTTTCTTACATTCCAGTTTCCAATGAGGATGTTAGGTCAGTAATCACTTTCAGAAATGATTATAAAAGCATCCTAGAACAAATACAATATGGTGGGTTATTTTAACGGGGTTAAATTTTTGGCGATTTTGACAAGGTCAGTTGAAAATTTTAGCAAATTTATTTTGGGGATCTAAAACAAACTCACTCATAGTAGACTGGTACAGTTTTCTTTCTTTTTTTTTTTTTTTTTTTTGTCAATTTGAATACTACCACCAAAATATGCCAAGATTTGCACCCTGCGAAAATAACCCCCTATATGGTATAAACATTGCCTTGGTATAGTCAAACTTTGTGTCAAGATGACATGTGTAAAAATGTCAAAAAAACCATAGACTGTTGTATATTTAGTATTTTGTAACAAAACAGGATTAGGACTGTATCATTTATGATTCTGTACCTCAAAATGATCCCTTACATGGCCCCAACCATGCTCTTTATTATTAAAAATGTAGCAAAAAAAATGCCATCTGTTGTATACAAAGCATTGGTGTGGGCTTAAAAAAATCCTGTGTAAACAACATACTAGACCAGCGCTCCAGAAATGCCGGCAGTGTCAACCAGCGATTTTAGAAAATAAGTAAAACAAGATTTTAAATGCCAAAAATTGCGTCCTTGGTAACAACTCCCCCCCCCCCAGTAGTTTACCGTAATAGGAAGCCTTTATTAATAGAATAATCTATAACCTAATGTATAAATGAACATTTCAAGTCATCAACTGTATATTAATAAAGATCAGAGACACCTAAATGGTGGTCTTATGTCATTTCCGGTTGATTTTCTTTCTCGTGGTATCTATCCTTCAATGATCAGAGCAACATCATATGATATAAAACTGTATAAATTATTAAGTAAAAAATTCGGTTATTTAGAAGAATTCAATAAATCTAATCAGGACTGGTTTTTGTCTGAAAGCAAAAAAAAAAAAAAAAAACCTGTACTACTTTTGTTTGTCATTTTCCGGCAAACCTCGTTACTTTCCAAGCATAGATGGAATGCAAATGTGATAAAATAATGAAAGGCTTAGCATATGGTAAATTGTTATCTCCATGTTGGTATTTAAACCGTTGCTGTTTTTAAAGTACTTTCCCCAGGTAAAGACACCGATATTACTCAATCATTAAACCATTCAAGCCGTGTAACACGTGTCCTGGCTAACGATGTGTGTATATTGATCACATAATTACAGGTAATTAACGGATTAAGATAATTATCGAGCTATCGGAGTTTAAGCCCATAGTTCTGTTACATGATTGATATTCATCTCAATTATAAAGGTGCAGTAATAATTTATTTTTCGCCGGTTGGATGTTTTCACAACCGGCGTTTTTGCTTGCAAACCGGTTTTTTGCCGAAAAAGTGACGTTTCTAGAGGCCTGTACTAGACACTTAATGATAAAAGTTTGAAATAAATAAAATATTTACCTGAACAAAATAATAAAATATCCCAATAGGTATAATAACAGATAAGAAAATCGGTGTACTGTAACTAATTACAACTACAGTAGACAGCGTAGAAAACACAATATTAATCCACATGCGGAAAGTTCCGGGGAGGATACTGTCCATGACTTCCACATCACGTGAGAACCTATTCACAATCCGTCCAACTGGGGTTGTATCAAAGAATGCCATTGGACAACGTAAAATGTTGATCAACATTTTCTCATGCAGTCGTCCTGATGCTTTCACTTGGGTTAATGAAGACAAGAGGGAATTCACTAAAACCACAATAGCTGTAATAGAAAAACAGTTTATATAATATCAAAATGACAAATTAATGTAATAATCAAAGCCAGTAATGTACTTCTACTTTTCTCTGAAAGGAAGCTTGCCTGAACATCTATCAAAAATATTTAAACTTTAAGCAGTGTAAATGGCACAGAAGTGCAGACAAGCTCAATTTTAGCTTACTAGATGAGTAACAATTACTTTACTGTTTATTGTTTTATTAATAGTCAATTAGGAAAAAAATGTGACAAGAAAAAAATTCCTTTCTTACTTTTAGTCCATCTGATTTGATACCTCAAATATGGGAAGTAATTGGATTGGATTTGATGGATAGTGTTTTATGCCCAAGTCAAAACTTTTCACTTAAATCAAGACATTCAGATTTGGGATGGTGGAGGAAACTAGTGCCTGAAGAAAACTACAGACTTTTGGCAAACAGAACTGATAAATATTCTCACTCTTGAATCTGCACCAGTGGAATTCAAACCTAGGCAGTGAGAGGTACTGTCATCTGTAAGCATGTTTTCTAGACCTCTCAGCCACTGAGGCCCCTTGATGAAGAATTTGGTGTTTTGTTTTTGAAAACCAACACTTGCTCCACTGAACATGCTGAAGCACTAATGCCTTTAAAAAATGACAAATAACACATGTTAAAAGTTTAACATACCCTGAGCAAGTCCTAGACCACCATACACACCAAGATACATGTTATTTCGATCTGTGTATTCTGTTGTACTACTCAAATTCTGATTCTTCAGTACTTTGTCATCAGTCCACATACTAAGCCATATGTTAGCGCCCACACTCGCACCTTGATTGACGAACATACAACAGAAATATTAGTATAGTGGCAATAACACCAACCGCTCGGATGTACTTCAGGTATACTGTCTTCTTAACCTAGAAATAAACAAAAAAAGAAATCTCCAATTCAACAAAAATTAGTGTGAAATAAAAATAATTATACATATTTTTTCACTTTCCTTAAAAAAAATATGAGGTTTAATTAGTTAATTTAAAAAAAAAATTTCTTTCCTTATGGAAAAATAAAAGATTTGATTGATTAACCATGCAGTGTGTAAAATGTATATAAAATCTATGGAATTCCATCTTGAATCTAAGGTGTACAATCTCACAACAGCGACTGTGTGTAAACACATGCACCTTGAAAAACAATCACAATTGAATAGATGTTCACCAAAATGAAAGCATTCTATACTGTTGAATGGGACTAAAATAAACCTATAGAAAGAGAGGAATAATGGATTTTATTTCTTAGTCAAAATTTTTCACATAATTATTTTATGTATAGTGAGACAAACAATTCTGGGATCATGGTTTACAAAATTGGAGTGCAAAAAAAAACCTGCTGACCTTCAACAAGCAAACTATCAAAATGAACTAGGATCTTACTCCAAACTAGAAAGTGAAAGGCAATGTGATCGTTAAGTGGACACTTTTTACCAATCAAATGCCGAAGCCCCTAAACATACTACAAAGAGACCAATGCTTGTATATAATACTCCTGGCAGTAAACAAGCAATGCAAAAATGAAAACATGATGTCTATTAGTTTGGTTAAATTGTTAAACATTTGTATCATCTCAGTGCTGATCCCATGAATTGTATCTGATTGCATGGTTGATCAATACAGCACCGAAATTTGACCGAACAAAAAAACACCATTTTACTGTAAAGTTAAAATACATACTTTTCCCGATTCTCGTTTTTCAGCTTCTATCAATTTTTCTTCAGCTCTATCTTTTTTCTTGCCCTCTTTGCCACCATCTTTATCAGGCTTGCATTCACCTCCACTTTTTTCCACTACAGATATTGATCTAGATACCTTCGGTCTCTGATCCTGTGATGTTCTCCTATTATCAACAAAATAAGCTATTAATTCCACTAGACTGATTGTAAGGTTATCTTGATAACATTATAGTGACATTTTTAAGCCACTAATGACAAGAGTGAGTTTATTAATTCCCTAAAGACAACTTTGTTTATGCAAGAGATGTGCAAGTGTGTAATAATGGTCCTGCCTTCTACATGTGTGCACTCAGGGTGACTTTCTGTAAAGGTATTAACTTACTGAGTAAGTATGCCACAGACAAGCATACCATATCTATTAAACATGTTAAATTTCCAAAATTGGCCCAGATTGTTCAACAATGCTGTTGTTGTAATGTTGTTTAACATCACATTAGCAATTTGACAGCTATTTGCTATGACAGAAGGGGGTATAAATCTCAATGGATTAATCAATGAACAAGTTTGTGTATGTGTGAGATGAGCGTGTGTATTATGACCTGCCATGTATAAGTGCCAACTCAGGGTGACTTTTTTAAAAGTACTAGCTCATTGAATCAGAATGCTGCAGATAATCATACCAATTCCCCAGTCCATTTATAATACTGGCACTGGGTGAACCAGTCAATACTCTATCCTATTAATCCTGAATGACAGGCAAGGAAGTAGTATATCAGATTTTAAAGTCTTGTGTATGACCCGATGGGGGTTCAAACCTGTGACCTCTCGCTATTGAGGTAGACACTTTACAACTGAGCCACCAAGGAAGTTCTGTTTAGATGATATATATGATGATATATTATTACTTAATATTATTTAATATTATATATTATTGTCTACCCTTTTATCAAGCATGCAATAACAAATCTAGTACCTCTGTCTAAGTTTACTTTCAACATCATCTCCCGATGCCGCGGTGTCTGATGTGACGGACTCTACTCTTTCCAGTATCTTACTTCTTATCTGCTGAACTGGAAAGAAATTTTGTACAAAATATTACCCAACAGCATTCCAGTATTCACTTATTCAATAAGTAAGATTTCCCTTGACTATATTCTAGGCAAATTTGATATCTTGATAATATTTTTTAACGATTAAGCTATTATTATTAATAAGAATTTAAAAAGCATTTTGAAGGTAATTTTATTACTAACATTTTGAAGGTAATTTTAATACTAACATTTTGAAGGTAATTTTAATACTAACAATTGTTCTATAAGAGATTGCCATAATCTCTTCCATACCTCAAATTAGCAAGTCTATGCCCCAGTCAAGATTCTTTTACTTATATTGAGGTGGTCAGTTATGGGATGGTGGTGGCAATGGGAGTGCCAAGAGTTCTGAGATAGTGTGGTAACAACGGGAGTGTCAGAGTTCTGAGAAAGTGTGGTAGCAACTGGAGTGCCCAGAGTTCTGAGATTGTGTGGTGGCAACTTGAGTGCCCAGAGTTCTGAGATAGTGTGGTGGCAACTTGAGTGCCCAGAGTTCTGAGATAGTGTGGTGGCAACTTGAGTGCCCAGAGTTCTGAGATAGTGTGGTGGCAACTTGAGTGCCCAGAGTTCTGAGATAGTGTGGTGGCAATGGGAGTGCCCAGAGTTCTGAAATAGTGTGATGGCAACCAGAGTACCTAGAGTTCTGAAATAGTGCCGTGGCAACAGGAGTGTCCAGAGTTCTGAGATAGCGTGGTGGCAACGGGAGTGCCGAGAGTTCTGAAATAGTGTCGTGGCAAAAGGAGTGTCCAGAGTTCTGAGATAATGTGGTGGCAATGGGAGTGCTTAGACAAAGCCATCGACTTTAAGCCAGCAAATTGACAAACTTTTTCGCCATAGGATCTGTCAAAGTAAGATTTAAACCTATGCATTGAGAAACATAGTGATCTGTAAATTACAGGATTAAGACCATTTGACAACCAAGCCCCTGGTTGATATTGGAAACTGACCTACATTTACCACCATAGTTTACTTACTTTCAGGGTCATCATCATCATCCCCTTGATCTTCTTGTGTCAGATAGGTCTTCAAGAACTGTGCAAAGGCTCCATCATGACTCAGTAGTTCATCATAGGAACCTAACTCTGTTATCTTACCATCCACTAATACTACAATTGTATCCACCATTGGTAACCAATGGACACCATGGGTAACCAGGATCCTTGTCTGTTATAAACAAAATGTTCTTCATTAAGTGGTATGTGTATGTATGGTAAATAAATGTGAAGAAATTTAAATATTTCCCTTGTTGTGTTGTGTTCTTAGTTGAGTTTATTTATTTATTTATTTATTTATTTTATTTTTTAATTTATTATTTGTAACTATTTCTTTCTCAGACCTACAATGATAAATATATTTTAATAAAAGTTACAGTATTATTGAAATCTTTATAAACATATCTGGTTAATGAAAGGAAACTACATGTACATGTACATCTATATACTTTTAGATTTAGCCCATAACATAATCAGAAAATCAAATAATTAGGTTTATAAATAAAGGATGAAAGTTTTTTTTATTCCATGTCAATGTTTTTATTATAATTATTTACATGACTGTATATTTGAATAATGCTGTAGAATCCATATTTATTCAGGAGATTGTATTTCCATGTTATTTCCTGATCTGACTTTAACAGAGATTCAGATTCCAGGCAGGTCAGACTCAGTCACAAGTTATTTACTACTTTTAATGTTTGACAATTTTTACAATGATCATGATACAGGACATAAATTCAAAGTTTTATTAACAAGTACCCAGCAACTATATAAATTTTGTGAAAATAAAAATAAATAAAGTGCCAAGAAAATCCTGAATCTTCATTATTACTGAAAAAGAATTAGTTTCAAATGGATTAATAATTCAACAACTTTTAAAAATTAATTTGAACACATTTGTAAGAGATTGAATCTGGAACCTAAAAAAGTTTTCAGGACACGACATAAACATTGTTACAATACTGTGTAATATCTCAGTCATCTCACTTGTCACCACAATATTTTGGAGGTCCTGTATGTCCTTCTGTAGTTTTTCTTTAAAATACTCCAGATATTCAATTCAATACCATACGTCTTTACAAATGTCAAAATCTGACTGAACAACAGTGGCCATGAATCCAGCTGTCATTGTGTTATGTTAAATATTTTACATTGTTTGTTTTAATAAATTTAGTTACTGTAATAATTTTTTGTTTTAGCCTTGGGTAGACCAAAACTGAGTGAAAATGACCGAGAGAAATGGGACCACAAGTCCCTGAAAATGAGTGATACTAGCCCACTGGATTGCCGAGCATGAAGGTGGAGTCAGACTTTGTTCTCCACTTGACAGCCAGGCTTCAAACTTGTAAAAGGAATAATCATAGGCCTGGATAATCTTAACAGGATAATGATGAAAAAAGATTAGAAAATGCAATTGATTGGTCTATCAAATCTTATAAATGCTTCTACATGTATGGGACTTAAACTTACTTTATTTCTCAGAAGTCCTTTTTCACCAACAACTTTCTGAAAGATATGTTTTCCGACATGAGAATCGACAGCGCTGAGAGGATCATCCATAAGGTATATATCAGCATTGTTATATACTGCCCTGGCTAAACTCACTCTCTGTTTCTGTCCACCACTCAAATTTATACCCTGAAATTTATAACAATCCATAAGTAAATAATGGTGTTTAACACCCAGTTAAGAATATTTCACTTACATCGAGATGCTGCCAGCTATAAGCAAAAGTACAGAAATCCACACAATCCATCAGATAAAACATTCTCTTAGCTTAACACTTTGTTATATTAGCTAACTAACCTCAATATATATTTTGGAGCAGAATCGGTAAATGATGTTTTTTTTAAATATCCCTGTCAAGATTCTTATATCAAGGCAGGCCGAAGTATGAATTGAACTGAGGCAGTAAGAGACTCTGTGATCTATAGGCCTGTGTTTTGGACCACTTGGCCTCTGATGTCCTACTATATATATATTTTAACTGGACTGTTTGCCAGTTCTATTAAGGTTGTATGATCATGTTTGAGTGTAATGCCCCAGTCAAGATTTTTTCACTTATTTCGAGGCAGTCAGTTCTGGGATGGTGGAGAAAACTGTAGTGCCCGGAGAAACCCACCAATTAAACTACTCACATGCATTGAAAATATGGTGATGACCAAATACATGAATGCCTTCAAATAAAATAAATTGACAAACTATCTCACAATAGGATCTGCCCAAGTCTGATGTGATGGAACCTAGGAACGTTTGTGATGAGAGGCATTATGATCTGCAAATATGCTTAAGACCACTTGGCCACTGAGGCCCCTCCAACTGATAAAAGTTCTAAATTATGGCACCTCTCACACTCTAGGTTCAAGTACCAATCGGAAAGTTTGTTAGTTCACTGGCTGAGGGTTGATAGTTTTTTCAGGCACTCCAGTTTCCTCTTTCAACTCTTTCAAACCTACACTGACTGTGGCATTAAGCACCATTACTAACTCGGATCTATTGAACTTTTTTTTTAAAAAAAAATTCCTCTTTTTACAATATTTGTGCATTACCTTTTCTCCTATTTCAGTCATATCTCCCCCAGATAATATCTCCAAGTCGGGTCCTAGAGCACATGCCTCAACCACTTTGTCATATTTACACTGATCCATTGTTTTACCAAACAGGATATTGTCCCGTACTGTTGCATTCTGTATCCATGCTTGTTGCGGTACATATGCAATACTGCCCTTAAAACATTAAATAACATGTCCATTATTTATACTTCATGTAAAAATCTAGATATTTGATACATCAATAACCTTTTGTCAATTTTCACTAACACATACTTAAACAACATCAATCTTGTCGACAGGAGTTGATCCAAAGCAACATGTGTTGTAAATTGTTTTCCATTATCATACTCATAGCCTGAACAATGCTGAACATTCAAAATTACCAATTGATGCTAAAAATGAATATTTATTTATTTTGATTTGATTTTTTTAAAGTTCTTGTTAAAAAAATAGTTAGAAAAGACATTCAGTATAATAAAACAAATATTGACCTTTGTCAAGTGTGTTAGTATATAAATATAACATTCATAAGAGGGTGATATTGCATATTTTCACCCTGAGGAACCATAACCATTGTCAACCGAGGCATCGCCTTGGTTGACAATGGTTTCCGAGGGGTGAAAATATGCAATATCACCCTCTTATGAATGTTATATTTATTTTATTATGCCAAATGTCTTTCTCCAGATATTCTCTTAAACTGAGATTCTCTGTTACTTAAAAAAAAATGATTACTGTACCAATCGACGGTTGTCGTCTGTCGTCTGATGACAGGTAGTCTTGATCAAGGAAACGCTTGCATATGAATAAAATGTATATTAATAAAAGATCGTATCCATCAAACTTTTAGCTGCTTGTGATCAAAATGCGTTTGATTGTGTGATTTAGGATTCCTTTTGCACATGTGATATTTTTTTGTAATATTACCCGTTACCATAGCTCCTCAACTAATGTTACCCTGAAGCACGCACGCCATTCTTTATTCTTAGTAAATCTAAGGGTGATATTATTTTATTTTCAAACAGTTAGTTATCCAATCAAATTACTTGAAAATTACATGAGGTTTAATAAAGTAGATTATTATCCTCAGCGAAAAAAATTAACACCCTTAATTTCATCTCCGTTGTTTATTTTTTGCTGAGAGTGATAATCTAACGTAACACACTCCACAAAGCAGTATGTTAAACTTTATATTATAATATTTTCATTTGGTCATGTAAAATTTCCATTTCTCCAAGTTTGAGAGTTTTTATATTCATATTGACAATAAACATCATTTTACAGTTCAATTGTTATTGTCAATGAGTAATTTACCAAATATTAATTCTACCATCAATAAATAATCACATCATAATAGACTAAATACCTTCAGAAAATTACAATGTTGAAAACATCATTTTGCTAAAGTAGTCACTGTGATTTTATCTTGAAAAATGTTTTTTGAGAAAATGTGTAAAAAAAAAAATAATTCAAGAAAATTTTTTTTTTAAACATTTAGATCACAAAGTTAAGATAACATTTTCAACTACTGGAATCACTTCAACATTTAACACTAGTACCAATCCATTTCATAAATAAAATGATGATTATAATATAAATTTATACACTGAATCATTAGTATTCATAGGGTTAAAATTAAGTGGTTTTGCAAATAAAAAAACTTTTGGAAAAAAATTATGTTGAATTGAATTTTATGAAAATTAATCCCATTGAGGGCCTTGGTATTTAACATTTTTCACTGACATTTGTGGTTTTTTGCTAAACCATAAAAATTGTGAAATTTGAAGCTGAATTAAGTTTACCAATTACTGAAAATAAAATTTCTAAAATATTTTTTTTAATATAACACCCCCCCTTCATGGTTGTTCTGGTTTCTTCCACATTCCAGAAATGGCTGTCTTGATATAAGTGAAAAAAATAACACCACTGTACTCTGAAACAAGGGCCCAATCTGCATTTCCTTAAAGAGTTTCATGTATAACCTGATACATACCTTTACATTGACTTTCCCCTGTAATTTGTCCATTTCACCCAGAAATGCTGAGATCAAAGACGATTTTCCGGATCCCACTTGTCCAACCACTGCTACTAGCTTTCCTCTAGGAATGTCCAAGTTAATACTAAAATACACCAAAATCATATTTACTGTAGAATCATTAATATCAGTTGGGTTAAAATTTTATAGTTTTGCCTTTTAGAAAAATTCTGTTGGTAGAAATTTTTGTGGAATTGAGTTTTGTGAAATTAAATCCCACTGAGAGCATTGGTAATTAAAAGTTTTCAATGACATTTAACTTATGGTTTTCAGTAACCCACAAAAATAACCAAATTTAATCCCCCACAAATATTTGTGATTTTACAGTAGTTTTTCCTCTTAGTTGACACATAAACACTGTAACCCAAATTCATTCTGTCTTGTTATATAATGACAAATGCACTAGCTGAATGTATTCAATTTAATTTATTATAATCCAATTTCCAGTTTGCTAATATTCAGTCTATATATAGGGCTTGTTAGTCTCACTCATATTTTGTAACCAGATATGAAAATGTTCCTTTACAATTTGATGTAAGTAAAGAGAACTACTGTTACTGTCAATTTACAAAGACAAACTGTTTCACTATGACACCATCTAACACAGTATCTAAGCATGCCTTATAAATTATAACCCAATTTCTCCAAAACTGTGACCTGTAATCCAGGCTCTAGTTTCATGATCATTCCTAAAGATTTTTCTTATTTGAAATCTGGCAAATATGAAATAGAATAATTTTGATATAAATGTAGTTTTAAAGCTTATAGCATTTCAATATCAGTCAAGTCAAAAATCTTCATGTGCAATACCATAAAAAATGATTTTGAAACTGGAGTGGAACAGAGAGGGTATATCATGTTTAACACCTTGGTCAAGATTCTTTCAAATATACCAAGAGTATCATTTCTGAGATGGTGGAGGATACCTGAGTACCTGGAGTAAACCTCCAACCTTCTTAAAGCAAACTGTCAATTTTTCTCCAACTAGATCTCCAAACGGAGGTTTCAAACCTAGACAGTGAGCGGCACTGTGATCTGTAAGCATGTACACCTAGACCACTTGGTCACCGAGACCCCAAATTTTGAAAATGAAGCCTAATCACATGACAAGATTTTAAAGAGCCTATTTTGACGTAATTTACTTACTCTCTTAATGCTGGTTGTAGGTTGTCATCCCAGCTGAATACACCATTCTGTATAACAAGAGAACTATCTGTGTCATCATCATGCTGAACATTATTAACATCTAGATCACCATTCTTCAAAAATTTTGAAATTCTTGTAATGGAGACTTGGGCCTAAAAAAGAACAAAAAAAGCAAAATGTACATGCTATCTTAATGCAAAGAAAAATACACAGTAAATCTAAAAATTTTTACTTGAATTCACAAGAGTAGCAATATTTTATTTTAATTTATAATTTATAATTTCACTTGCATTTGCACTGACTATTATCTGATCATATGAGAGCACGAAACAAGCTATGATTGTGGTTTTTTTTTTATCAAGATCAATTTAAAACTGGCTTAAAATATCTTGTCCAAAGGAATTATTGATTTACATTTCAAAATGCAGAGGTTAAACAAAAGAACAAAACTATCCAATTCTGTCACTAGTCAAAACAAAGCATGGAAGGAACCATGCATCTTTTTACGTACAGAAAGACTGGAATTGAATATTTATGTTTTAAATTTCTGCTTTAATCAAGATTGTTTTACTTATATCAAACCAGTCACATCTAAAATGGTGGAAAAAACTGGAGTACAACATGAATTCCACCAGCCTCCAGCAAGCAAACTGTCTAACCCTTTGATCTGTCGAGTTGAATTTTAACCAAGGCTGTCAGAGGCACTTCGATATGTAAGCATGCAATTTAAACCACTCTGCCACCACAAAAAATAATGATCTACTAAGTTAGCTACTGAAGTGGGTGGTGACTGTCAAGCAACCATCACAGCTCCGTGCTGCTTAAAGATGTACAGAAGGACATACATTGTAAATAACTCAAGGTGCATGGGACTTTGGTGGTGACTTCGAGTTATCCGTGGTATTTTATATATTGAAGTTTGAGTTATTAAAGTTCTACTGAATTTAATTTTACCTGTATGACATATGATATGATCATTGGTAACAGGTTGATCGGAAATCTTAAAATGTTGAAGAGTGATAGTGAAACAAATGCTTTCTGTGCATCTAAATAATGGCTGCTAGAAACCAACACATATGTAGCAAAGGTTGCCAAGGTTACCTGAAAACAAAAACAAAACACTGCTGAAAATACTTATAACATTACGCTTTAAATTATTACAATATAAAAAGGATGTTAATCTTAAAGTTGATTATTTTTATTGAATAAAATTACCTGGAATGTCTGAAACAGATGAAAACAAATTTTGAACAACATATTAAGTAAAACAAGATGTAGGAGGTTTTTTGGCATACATGTTAATGCTGCTTTTGTGTATGACAATATTATATGTTAATTGTTGCTATGAGTGGGTGTGGCTTGAAAGAGAACTTTCCATTTCTTGTGACATTTCAAAGGTCAAAAGAACAAGATATTTTGTCTCATTAGTAGAATAGCATTGACCGAGCATCTAGTTTTGATTACATGCCATAAAACATTAAGCATATACATGTATGCTAACACAAAATAAGATTAATACCCTGTGTTTTAGTCTAACTTACTTTCCATTAAAGACAATAAAAGTTGAGAGATGTTATTTAACAAAACCCTGTACTTACTAAAAACGGAGCACAGGTAAAAGAGAAAGAACTAAAGGCTCCAAGATATGCATATTTCTTGAGGATATTAAGTTCTTTATTTCTAATTGCTGTGATTTTCTTCTGAAATGATGGTTCCCAGGCATAAAGCTTTAAAACCTACAAAAAAAATAAAATAGAATGATCATACATTTAACATGTAACAAGAGGCTTCAAGAAAAACAGTACAGTGAAACTTCCGTAAACCGACACTCCACGGGACCGGTCATTTTGGTCGGTTTACAGAGGTGTCGGCTTTCAGAAGTTTGAAAAAACGGATTCGAATCCGGTTCGTTCCAGTCCCTTACCAGGTCAGAATTTAGTCAGTTACCGGATATGGCTATTATAATGTATTCATGTGTGTGCATTCGATCGTGTTTGTTAACACTTACATCTTAACATTTTAAATGTTATTTATATTTTATTTTTATCTTAAACAAATTGAACAATAAAACAATGTGCATACATTGTCATCGTAGTTGTAATACGTAGTTCTTATCGTCTACCAAGATCGGGCCCTGCTAACAGTACTCAAGTTTGTGTTATTTTATTTTATTTTTCTCGCCCGAGAAGAAGAGGTCATATCAATCATTCAGATTTAAAAAAAAAACAAGGAAAAGAAGAAAAAAAAGAAAATAGAACGTGATTTATTTAAGTTCAAAGCTGTATTGTTTTGCCTTGCATCTAAAAACACCACGCAGCTTTTCGGCATCCGACTTCTGTTTTTTCTAAATATAAACAACGCACATTTTAATAAAATTTTAAACACGTTTGTTTATTTTAAAATTACATACGATACAGATACATAATAATAATAATAATTATAATTAATAAGTTAATGTATTTAGTAAACATCGACCGTTGGTAAACAGGTGTTATACATAGCCCGCGGTAATATGAGTTCTCAACACATGCAGTCATTCGTGACCATTCAAACATTATTTGTTCCACAGGTAATGTCGGTATTCGGAAGTTTATAAGTTTACTGTTAAAAAAGGCGATTTGGGCTGACAAATTATGTCGGTGTTCGGAATACGGAGGTGTCGGTTTTCGGAAGTTTTTATTACATCATTTATATCAGAATAAATCCGTCCCGGGCAGACAATGTCGGTTTATGGAGGTTGTCGGTATTTAGAGGTGTCGGTTTTCGGAAGTTACACTGTATAGATAACCAGGTACATGAAATTATTTATGGAGCCAAAGCCTAGACCATGACTTTTACCCAGGAATACAATTTTGACGGCTGTTATACATGCATGAGTGGCACCTAACATGTCATTGAAAGAGCACATGACAAATGCCAATCTGTATGATGGTCAACAGAAAGTGGCGGATAAGATCCACGAGAGAAGCCTTAAAACTGGCAGGGCACTGTGTGAGACATCTGGAGCAAGCTGCTTCCAAACTCAACCTATCAAAACCCATACACAATAAAACCCCAAGAGGAGAACCAAAACATTCATATGTGGATACATTGAAAAGGGACACTGATTAAGTTAGTGCAGATGAGTTGAAGACTGGAATGCTGGAGAGGGAAGTGTGGAGAGGACTTGTTTGTCAGGCTGAGATGTTGCCCTGACAACCTCTACATGATGATGACATCAAATCCATTTATAGACAGATGCATGAAATAAGTTCTTCTATTATTTAAGAAATGACATTCGGCTCATGGTATTGTCAAAGAAAAAAAAATATATAATCTAAAATAATGAACACTAATAGCAGGGATAGCTCTGGCTCTTGAAAAGTAAGGGCCAAAAAAGGACTCAAATGTAAAATTTTTTAGCCAATTTATATGAATCTCCTATTGGGCTTCAAAACTCATAATGAAACTGATGAAATTTTTTTTTTAGCAAAAATGTAATCCAAAATCAATTTTTGGAGCCAGAAATTATAAAATTGGCAAGCTAAAGTGGAAAATGGCAGAGCAAGCCCTGAATAGTTTAATTATAGTACATGTATAATATAGTTTACAATAAAAACTACATTTTATTGTAAAAATTAAAATATGAGTTTTTTTAGTAGAAATGGTTACCATTGTATTTGTATTTGTGTAAAAATTATAGTTCACAGATGTGTAACTGATTATGTACTAGTAATTTGGTCCAGTGGTGGCCATATTTATATGTATCAAAGTTAGTAATCTCAATATCAGAAAAAAATAATCCTCACAGTGCTATAAAGAATCATTACTCCACTCTATTTCAATCATTTTATGCAAAGAGTTTTAAAAATTTGTTTACCTTTATTCCATTAAGAACTTCACTCATCAATTTCATTCTGGAATCTTTTAATCTCATCAAAGCTACCTGTAGTTTTCTTTGTCTTATTGAGATAAATGCATTTAACGGGATAAGCAATATCATCACACCAACACCTGTAACAAAAAAAAAAAAATAATAATAAATCAAAGCACTGAAAGTACTGAACATATAAAAAAATCAGATGGCTTTACTTTTCTGCCTTGGAATGAAGGAAATTAATGGAAACAGTAAACCATATAATTACAACAATTAAAGGAATAAAAACAAAAAATTACTATATAAAAAATAATGAAAGATCTAAAAAAAAAAATATGACTTAACTGTTTATATTAATGAAGGCATTTAATGTGACCTGTTTACAGTAAAACCTGAATTCAATGTCATCTTTTGTTCAACAAGGTTTCTGACATTATTAAAAGAATTGGCAATAAACTGAGTGAGAGTACAAGAGAAAAACATAGAAGAAATTGATGATTTAAAATGACTTTAAAATACATGTAGCGAAAAGAGGGATGGCAAAGTTACCAATGGATATTTAAACAGTTATCCAGTATATTTCTTTTTTATAAGAAAGTTGAGTTGAGTAATTCAGTTTTTCACTTGAACCAAATTTCTTTCACTTATATTGAGGCTCTGTTCTGAGATGGTGGTGGAAACCAGAGTGCTGGGACAAAATCACCGAGCAAACTGATAAACCTTTCCATGTTGTGATCTGTCGTGATTGGTTTATGTAGCAATTGAACAAAGTATCAAAGTATCAATGCAGAGTGTTAATTAAAGGGATTTGGGTATTTATATGAAATTATTATAAAATAATATAAACAATAAGGTAAATGATCAAGTGACTACTGTGTGATGCAGAAACTGGTCAAAAGCTCAAGGTTTATAACCACTGTGGTGTCATCCTTATCAAACCAACAACATACAACAAACAATGTTGTGAAGGCACCTAGATAAGACCAGTGGTCAACCATTGTATGTAGAGATCTCCTTCAGAAAAAAAGGTGGATGAATTACATCAATAATTTTCATGAGATTGTCCTTAAAATATCATGATTTGAGATTTTCACTGATATGAACTTATTCTTTAAACAAACTAGAATATGAATAATACAACTTTACAAGGGCCATACACCTATTGATATAAGACTCAAATTTAAAGCAAGGCTTTTATTACCTGCTAGCACAGAGGCTCCCAACTGATTCCATAGCAACCATGTAGCTAGACCAATTTGAAGTGGAGCAGACCACAACATCCAGAAATATCCGGTAACATCCTGCATACGTTGACAATCTACAGACATTAGGTTTACTATCTCTCCTACTGTTGATGTCTTTCTGGCTTCACTGTTCATTGTCAATGCCTGCATTACAATGAAAACCATAACACAGATAAAGAAAGAAAAAGCCTCATTAAACAATAATGCCATTGAACACTAAATACTGCATAAAAATAACTCTTGATAGCCCAATAAAAAATGTTCAATACACCCGGCTTTAGTTTGAACCAAGAAAAATATCGTGAGTAACACTGTTTGCATGGAATACACAGTCAGTAGATAACAAACTGGGTAATGTGTCGGCTTTACCTGGTATGTTATCTTCTGCTATCTTCGTATCATTATGTATTGGAAACTACATTCAAACAAAGCATCTACGAGTTTATTTTCTTTCAACATTTTTGCTGTTGGTTTCCTAAGTGACAAGTGACAAGGGATAAAACTCTAATGCAATTAGTTTTAGCCCTACAGACCCAATTTTAAAGTCTAAATTTAAACCCTGACTTCCTTAATTTACTTCGGGGCCTCAGTGGCAGAGTGGTCTAAAGTGCGCTTACGGATCACAGCGCCTCTCACCACCTTGGTTTGAATCCCACTCGGGACAGATCCCAGTGTGAGAAAGTCTGTCAGTTTGCTTGCCAAAGGTCAGTGGTTTACGCCGGGTACTCCGGTTTCCTCCACCATCCCAGAGCTGACCGCCTCCAAATAAGTGAAAAAAATCTTGACCAGGGTGTAAAACACCATTACTCCACTCAACTCCACTCCTAAATTTACTTATTCAAGATAAAATTGGTATTTTTAACCGGGTTCAATTATAGTAAATAGTGATACAACGTACATTTGTTTGACTCTTATTTGTGCATTACCTGTGGTTGGGCATAATCACCATGATAGACTTCTTCCGGATTTGCCTGCATTAACTTGACTCTTTTGAAGTTATATAAAATGTTCTATGAAAGCATATCTTATGTGGTTTTGGACAAGGTTAACAATATCGTTGTCAAATCTGTTTACATGGCATATTTTATGTGGTTTTGGACAAGGTTAACAATATCTTTGTCAAATCTGTTTACATGGCATATCTTATTTGGTTTTGGACAAGGTTAACAATATCTTTGTCAAATCTGTTTACATGGCATATCTTATGTGGTTTTGGACAAGGTTAA
This sequence comes from Tegillarca granosa, assembly GCA_029721355.1. Taxonomy (NCBI): domain Eukaryota; kingdom Metazoa; phylum Mollusca; class Bivalvia; order Arcoida; family Arcidae; genus Tegillarca; species Tegillarca granosa. The sequence continues at coordinate 7,288,600 of CM056611.1, read as the reverse complement.
CAATATCTTTGTCAAATCTGTTTACATGGCATATCTAATGTGGTTTTAGACAAGGTTAACAATACCTTTGTCAAATCTGTTTACATGGCATATCTTATGTGGTTTTAGACAAGGTTAACAATATCTTTGTCAAATCTGTTTACATGGCATATTTTCATTTAAACATCTGGGATAATTTGGAATGTAATTTTGTTATTTGTGGCTGAAAATAACTTTTTAAAAAACCTACCTTATTATACACTGCCGAGATGAGTGCAGATCTTATCCTCATTCCTAACGTCATACCGATATGAAAATTCTGATGCATAAATGTTGACTGGAGTAATGCCACAACAAAAAACGCACTGGCATAGACATAGCCCTTCCATTTATACTTTTCTGGTTCATTGATTTTGTTCTCTACATAACCAATCAGTACACTAAAGGAAATAGAAGGACAATATAATCAAAGTTCTGAAAGCGCTGAAAGCGATCAGATTTGAGGTAAGAAAACAACAAAAATAAATTGGCAAATACATAACCCTTCCATTTAAACCCTTCCAGCTCCATGTCTTTTGTTTCTACATAACCAAGTAGTACAGTAATAAATTAGAAGGAAAATATAATAAAAGTTCTGAAAGTGATCAGAAATAATAATAGATAAAGACCACAAAAAAATTCACATACATACAAATAGTTACAGTTTTCCAGTTTCACGTTCTCTGGATATCCAAAAATTGAAGAAAAAAATCCAAGCTCTGAAATGCTTTAAGAATTGAAATGCATCATGCAAGTCAAACCTATATAAGTATTGAAACTAAAAACAAAACCACAATTAATATGTACTAGAATAGAAAGAAATATCTTTTGAACAAAAACTGAAATAAATTCAGGAACAATGTTTATTTGATGTTGCATTTAGTTTAATCCAAACCACTATAGGGCAATTATAATGAATTAGTCACTGCATTACATCAGAATTTTTCTCTGGGCACTCTATACAAATATTAAGAGCTAGGTGTGTTGAAAAGATTAGTTAAAATTTATTAAAGGAAAAAAGTTTTGATAGTAACAATCACATTCATTTAGCTTTGAAAAAAAAAAAAATTAAATACACACATATATATATGTATTGACTTATATAAAAGATACTTGTAAAGCTTGTGTCGCTTTAAAATAACCCTCAAAATTTACTACGAGTGAAAAGATCTTGATTATGTGCATAAATACCAATTTAACAATTCCATACGTCACTGTGATGTAATATAGCGAAACCTGCTGAATCAACTTGAACTACCTCTATACAAAGACCAACAGTGTGTTTAGATTAATAAAGGTCCTTTAGCTTTTCTTCAAAAAGGACTTCTATATAAGGACTACTTCTCTGTAAGGTTGAATGTCTTAGGTCCCACATGTGGACTTTATACAAAAGCTTTACTGATTATCATATACAGATACTCACTTGAGCAAAGTTGGACTCACAAACTGTAGCAAATCATAGAAAAATTTACAGCCCCAGGCCTTTAGTATAACTGGTCCATAGACCTTGTTTAACACTCTGAACAATGAAGCTTTACTCTTCTGGTCTTTTCCACCAGATTTACCTCCCTTGAAGGCGATCTGATCTCCAGTGATGGGCGACTGTCGCAGTAAAGGTGTTTTTTCTGTATCTTGTACATGTGTTCTTCTCACGCTTGTTTTCTTGCTATACAGTGCTTCCATTTCTCTACAACATTGAAACAAAAATTACTGACTTAACAATTACATGTTTAACTTCTGACACAACCTTACCCTCTTGTCCAGTTCATCCCAAAGATGTTCAATTGCAGACAAATCTGGGCTAAAGGCTGGCCAGTCAAGTGGCTGAATGTTATGATTAATCAGAAACTGTATACAAACTCTTGCAGCATGAGGTTGGGCACTGTCTTGTAGGAAAATGAGATTAAGTTGTTGAACTAAAGTGACAACAACCAGGTGAAGAATTTCATCCCTATCTCTGATGGTGGTCAAAGTCCCATTCAACACAACCAACGGTGACTTGACCCCATGAGATATTCCACCCCAGACCATAATTGATCCACCAAACCCATCCATCTCACTTATGCATGTGTTGGAGAAACCTTACATACAACGCCGGTATATACCACGTCAACCATCCGGATGAAAAAGGGTTAATCGCAACTCCGTTGCTGCATTGAAAATATTCCGGGGGAATGTGCCGCCAACCATGCTATTCTACATGTGATTAGAAAGAGTGAAAGGCAAACCAATGCATTGACATCTACATTGCAGACCCGCATCAACTAATCGGTTCATTACAGTATTGGAGTGTATATGACGGTTTATGATTGCCTATTGTATTCTTAGCAGTTTCAGTGGCAGTAACATACCAATTATACAGGTGGGAAAAATGTATAGTCCTGTCTTGACGTCATGTCATTACGCGTGGACGCCCTTGCAAAACAACATAATGTACTGTAATGAGGCTCTTAAAACAGTTTTGAAAGATATCTACTTACTCTTCATCATTATCTAATCTGTTGTCAACATTTAAATGCTGTTCACACATTTTTTGACTTACGCTATTTGTTTATGCTTTCTAACTTCCTTTGACCAAGCTTCTTCAAATTCTGGAACAACAGTATCACTGTTGTCTCTTGGGTTTAATGCCCATATGTCTTCTTCTTCTAAATCCTTCTTATACCCTCGTATCACCAATCTGCAAAATACCACAAGGCAATGTTTTCAAAAAATTATTTAAATGTACTTTGCTTTTTTTAGTATTAAATACAACAACCAGATAGTCAGATGCAGGGGTCAACACAGTCACAGAGTCTGACTGTCATAGGCAAGTAAAAAATGACTGACTGACAAGTAAAAAAGATACTGATTGGCTGTTGGGATTAATCAAAATGACTGACTGACAAGTAAAAAAGATACTGATTGGCTGTTGGGATAAATCAAAAGTTGATAAATCTGCCACTTGTTCTGTCTCACTAAATAATACTACACTTCTTTACTATAATACAACTGCTGTAGCTCAGTTGGTAGAGTGCTTTTTCCATAAGTGGGAGGTTGTGGGTTCCAAACCTGAATTGGTCTGACCCAAGACTTGAAAGTGGGTGGTATCTGTTCTTTAAGAAATGAAAGTCACAGTTCTTTCTGATGGTAACTTAAAATAAATGAAGCCCTGGGCGCTCACCTGAAAATGATGTACACTCAGCTTGATTTTGGCAAACTGGAGCTTTGATTTTTATTTTTTTCCTATATTTCAGACTAGTGACCTACTTATTGACCCAACATGACCCATATATGAACTTGAACTAGCTTTTGTCAGGAGGATGAATCTCGGCAAGTTTGATGAAGATTGGACTAAAATTGAGCCCTCAGATATGTCAACAGGGTTTTTATATAATTTGACCTAGTGACCTACTTATTGACCCAACATGGCCCATATAGAAACCTTGGCTAGCTTTTTTCAAAAGGATCATTCTGACTAAGATTAATGATGATTGGACTAAAATTGGGGCCTCAGGATTGTTAACAAGGTTTTTCTATTATTTGACCTAGTGACCTTCTTATTGACCCAACATGGCCCATACATGAACTTGAGCTAGCTTTTGTCAAGAGGATCATTCTAAGCAAGTTTGATTAAGATTGCATTTTGTGCTCAGGTGAGCTAAAAAATTAATGTAAGCACTTCACTGACTTAGTTACATCAAAACATTACAAGCTATGGTTGAAACTAAAATTGTTAGACTATCCATACCCATTTATCCACCAAAATGTTAATCTTGATAAAAATGATGCTTTAATCTCTGGACATGGTTCCTGTAATGTGAAAAAAAAATTAAAATGAATAATAATAATACATTAAGTAACTAAAAATATCAATTTTATATAACAAGATTACAGGAGAATAACAGTAAGAATAGATATTTCTTCATATACATTTATCTGCCAAAAACTTTATTTGAGATATGTGACTTTAAAATCTGGAAATTGATAAATAAAAATAAACCAAGCACTTACCTTTCCCATTTCATAGTAACCTCTTCTAGATCTGGACTCCGCAATGCAGTTTAAAATAAACTGCACAAACAAGAGTGCAAAATACATGATGGTAATACTGAACTTAAATATATCTTTATCATAAACCTGCAAAAGAAAATAATGTATATTTCCTAAAATTGGATTTTACATTTATCAAAATTATTACATATACGGGTACCTTACTCCTGCCATATAACTTCAGATTTTTTATTGTAACTGATTAAAATCATTTAAATTAATACTTTATTTTGAAACCATAGTAACTTTAATAATTTTTACAGAAATCAAGATTGAATGAAAAAAGCAAGATGGTGAGAAAATGTAGCCAAGTAAAAAATAAATTCAATGCCAGTACACAATGTGATTCAACAAGACATTACACGATATCCCTTATCAGAATACCATTCCCAAAGCACATGCTTTAAAATACTGTAACAGAAAATATAGAAGCCGAACCTGAACTAGCACCCGAGGCCTTCCCTATACTGTCAAGATGTTCTTATAACTAAATTTACTCGCAACCTACACTGTGGTCCAATTTTTGGCCATCCACTTCCCAGCAAGCCCCAAAATGTAAAATAAAAAGGACAAATGCAACAGCCAAATCGAGGCTTAAACCAGGTACCTCTTACATCCAAGCAGTCCACATTTCAAGCCTAGATTGCCACACTATAAACACATCAGTTCCCTGAGCTTGTAAACAAAGTGACCATGCACAACACTGACACAATGTTGACACAGTAAATTTTAACGCTGCAGAAAATATCCTTTGTTTATGATAATAACTATTGTTTTCCCAAACAAATAATATTTTAATAAACATTTCTGAGACATATTATATGTATGTATGGACTTCTTACTCATTAAATTAAGATTTATTTTGATCAAGATGAACACTTAAAATTTATTCCAATACACGTTCCCATATCTGAGATATTTTTGATTATTAAAACTTGTCCAATATATTTGTGGGCTTTATATCATTAGATGATGAAAAGCCATTTGACCTCTGAAAATTTTTATCAACTGATGAAGAATCACACCTTTTACATAACACAAAAAACTATGTGAGCTTTGAGAATTATAATGATATAGTTATTAATTTAAAAGCACAAAATTTTAGACTTACTGACATTTTTAAGTTTACACCAATTCTTCAGTAACTGAAAATTTCCCCATTTTTTTCCGAAATCGGGGGACCCCCCCCCCCCAACATGTTTTTGATATTTTTAAATACACAATGATTTATCATGAAATAAACAAGATGACGAGAATATGTAGCCAGAAAAAATGGATACAATACCAGAACTCTTGTAACTTAGAAATAATGAGATATAGTTAATATTACACCAAAATTTCAAACTTTACCTCTTTCTCAATGTCTGTATAAAATGGAATGATAGATGCAACAAAAGACAAGAGATAAAATATAAATAAAACACCAGACGTTATATAGCCTGCTCTTCTCTCTAACTGGATCAGTATAGCTGTCAGAAGCTGAAAAATATCATAAAAAACAGAAAGATCAAGAAGATTATCGGTGTTTTAATTACTGCCAAGCTAGATGACTTTGTGGTTATGTGATGTAAACATTACTCAAAACATTACCTGAAGCTTGGGGTGATTAAAGTATACAAAGCGATACGGTATGGGGACCAAAGCAGACTCCACTGTTTGTTGGTTAAATACAATAGTGCAATCAGTTATTGACAGATTTTTACTAAATATAGAAAATTTTATAAAGCAAAATTCATGCTTCTCACGTTTCAAAATAGATATAGAGGCATCGGTAAATACTGATATTTTGTCGACATTAGCCTCTTACATCGACTACCATATCACTGTTTTATAGTATCGTATTTTTATGTTGAACTATGTAACAAAAACTTCCGATTTCTTAATATATATATGTTGGAATATATATGACATATAATAAAACGGTGATACAGTTTGACATAATAAAACCAGAAGTGACTTTCAAAAGGGATGTACAAGTTATTTCCCTTTCTTTACTGTTTTTTATATCCTTTATTTCGAACTCCGGATAAGTCGAACTTTATGCAAATTTCCCAGTGAAGTTCAAGATAACGAGATTCAACTGTATATATATATATATATATATATATATATATATATATATATATATATATATATATATATATATAATGTCACCATTAATCATGTTAAAAATGTTTAACAGATACATTTAGAAATAACTATTTACAATGCTTAAAGGGAGATAATTCAATTTCTTGAAAACGATTTTGCTCAAGTTGCCTCTGTCTTTTTTTTCTTCTCCTTCTCCTTCTTCTTCTTATTATTATTATTATTATTTTTCCATAGTTTATTTACATGATTCTGTATTATTGTTTTTAAAGTTGTGTTTCATTTATTTTGATTTGCTATACTCAATAATTATAATTATGCTGAACAATAAAGCTTATTTATTATTAGTATTTATTGTTCTAGTTTTTAATCTAAAATAGGTCTTTACTCTTTAACTGAAAAAAGCCTGAACTCTAGTTATTTCCATATTGTTCTTGTGCAGAAAGAATATGAAACAAACCTGTCTTCTTAAAATTTTGGCACGTCTATCAAGGATGACCATGGTTACAATATAAAAAAAAGTTTTTTTAACAGCTACTCAAGTTTAAAAATGACTCATTTTGATAAAATTATTCTAGGTTTTTCAAGCAGTGACTGGAGAAGACGAGAGATATCACAGATTTATTTACATAAATGTGATTTGTATGTGTGTCCTTAAAACCACTCAACTACTTTGGCCCCAAACTGTAAGCAGGGAGGGAAAAGGGAAGGGGGTAAATATGATAGATGTACTTACATAGCTGGCGGCTTTAATTGACACAGCAGAAAAATACGCTGGTGTAAGTGCCTGTTTGTTTTTTCCATCTTGTTTATCACTCACTGATTTAATTAGATCAACCACGGCCAGGAAAAACAAAACTAAACTCAAAAACTGAAAAAAAAAAAAAAATAACAAGAAGATAATCAAAATAATAATAATAAAAAAAAAATCTGTTCAGATTATCCAGGCCTTTGGTTATTCCTTTTACATGGGTGAGGCTTGGCTGTTCTTCACCTTCATGCTTGGCGATCCAGTGGGTTGGTATCACTCATTCTTAGAAACTTACAGTCCCAATATATATATGAGTATTTATATATAAATATATATATATATTGCTCACAACATACATATCAAGTTGCTTTATCTGTCTAAATAGCTCACTATGTTACATTTTGTCTCAATAAAAAACATTACAAATGTAAATTATATAAGCTAGCACTCACAGTTTTGGATATATTGAGGCAGCTCAGAGGTAATGGAATGTCGCCATCTTTGCAGATTAGGTAACCAAGGTAAACAGGTAAAACCAACCACAAAATTCCGCATGGCACCCACACAAGTAATGTGTTCATAAAACATTCTGTAAACTGTGGATATGAGTTGTTCAATAGTAAATTACTGTCCTGGAAAATAAAAAAAAATGGTAGAATTAATAGAAGCTGAGAACAGTGACTGTTAGAGACAGAGGTATCAGAGACAAGGATGAGTATATTCCTGTATAGAAGAAGTTTTAGCAAGTTTTGGACATTGAAAATATTTTTCCCAATTTGAGATGTTAATATCTTACAATTTCATCTGTGAAAAATTGTTTTTTCACTAATTTGCATCAAATTTTATAAACAAATAATTGCATTAAATGTTTAAATTTACTGGCATCATTGGTTCTTTGTTATTTTGACATAATCCATTTTTGCTGGTGTTCACACATAACAAGATAATTATGATGTTATTAATTTAGTTTGAATAAATGATTGTGACGCAAAAAATGCTATCCACCTCAGGGTGAAATAGAGAATTCTCACATCAAAAAATCCAAATCAATTTTGTCCCCGGGTAAGAAAATGCTTTGTATCTTAAGTAAATAGTATGAACTTTTTAATGATTAATATTTATACAATAAGAGGATTGACATATTGAATTTAATTATAATTTCCTTAGGTATCGTAATTTCAAAACCGAACAGAGTGGCACACCTGCATCTCAATTGCAAATAACATATTTTCCACTGCAGGATCTCTGACATAAGCTGACAAGTAATTGACATAAACTGACAAGTAATTGACATAAGCTGACAAGGGATTGACATAAGCTGACAAGGGATTGACATAAGCTGACAAGGGACTGACATGAGCTGACAAGTGATTGACATAAGCTGACAAGTGATTGACATAAGCTGATGAGTGATTGACATAAGCTGACAAGTGATTGACATAAGGTGACGAGTGATTGACATAAGCTGACAAGAGATTGACATAAACTGACAAGGGATTGACATCAGCTGACAGGGGATTGACATAAGCTGACAAGGGATTGACATAAACTGACGAGTAATTGACATAAGCTGACAAGGGATTGACATTAGCTGACAGGGGATTGACATAAGCTGACAAGGGATTGACATAAACTGACAAGTAATTGACATAAGCTGACAAGTGATTGACATAAACTGACGAGTATTTGACATAAGCTGACAAGGGATTGACATAAACTGACGAGTAATTGACATAAACTGACAAGTAATTGACATAAGCTGACAAGGGATTGACATAAACTGACGAGTAATTGACATAAATACCTCCTACAGGTGAGCTTGAGATAATCTGAATTTTGATAGAGAATTGATTTGAGAAATGGTGTTTCATGCCCCAATCAAGAATTTTACACTGATATCAAGGCAGTCACAGTTCTGATATGGTGTAGTAAACCAGAGTGTCTGGAGAAAACCACCAATCTTTGTGCATTTGGCAACAAACTTTTTCCCACTAGGATATATTTAAGTGGTATCTGAACCTAGACTGAGGAGCACTGATCTAAAATTACAAACTTCAAACCACTCTGAGACTACAGTGTTACTTTATTACTGAATGTCGTTACTTACACTTATGTCATTAGAATGGCATAGACAGTCATGTCAAGAGGATAAAATAATTACCTTATACAGGTGAGCTTATCTCCGTGATTCTGATAAAAAGGTAGGTATGAAAACAAACCATAAAGACCCAAATACTTCAATTTGTGACTATCAATCCACACAATCTTATCATTTCAATTGTTTTATTTAGAGAAGTATATAAGCAGAGTTCTCTGTGCATCAAAAAATGGTGTCATACAAATGACAGTGACGTTATTATATTTGACAAGAAATCATAACGAATGAACCATTTTTACACAAATTTAATTCCCAGAAACATCTGTGCAACATCTGGTGGTAACAAGATATTAAAAAAAATGTGGATATTAGGACAATATCTGTAACAAAAACTATGTGAAGGCAGAGGTCATAGAGAGATTATGGCAACAAAAAATTAAACAAGAGGCCCATGGGCCTTAACGCTCACCTGAGGACATGGCCAACCTGAGGATATATCCAAAATCATTTGCAAAAATACATAAAATATTCTAATATACATTCCTACAAAAAAGTTAATAGTTTTCAAGACAATTAACAATTTGAGTCTTTTTATGCATCTATGACCTTGACCTTTAAACGTAAGACTTTGAATCTTACATCAGAATAATCACCATATCAATTCCTACAATATTCTAATATACATGCCAATACAAAAAGTTAATAGTTTCCAAGATAATTAACAATTTCAGTCTTTTTATGCACCTATGACCTTGACCTTTGAATGTATGACCTTGAGCCACATATCAAAATGATTGTCATATCAATACCTACAAAATTCTAGTATATATACCTTTGCAAAAAGTTAATAGTTTTCAAGATAATTAACAATTTGGGTCTTTTTATGCATCTATGACCTTGACATTCAAATGTAAAACCTTGAATCTTATATCAGAATGATCACCATATCAATTCCTACAATAATCTAATATACATGCCAATACAAAAAGTTAATAGTTTCCAAGATAATTAACAATTTCAGTCTTTTTATGAACCTATGACCTTGACCTTTGAATGTATGACCTTGAGCCATATATCAAAATGTTCGTCATGTCAATACCTACAATATTCTATAATACATGCCTATACAAAAAGTTTATAGTTTTCAAGCTAACGCACAATTTTAGTCTTTTTTAGCAAAAAAATAACATTTCAGGGGCAACAACTCCTACATGCATTATCATACAGTTACGAAACTTTGTACCTTTTTACATTTTGTCCTGCTAAACATTTTAACAATGTTTTAATATTATATATCTCTTATAATTTGGAAGAAAAAAGCCTAAAACTGCACAAATTACAAACTAGGTCATGACCTTGAACTTTGACCTTGACCCCATTTTGAAGGTCATTTCAAGAAAAAGTCAAAACTGAAAACCCCATGTCAATATCTATTCATATAGTCAAGTTATAATAATTTGAAGCCATTTTACGAAATTTTCAAAATTAAACACAAAAACGCGTAACCTAATTTTTTACCAAATTTCACGAAATGAACAATTTATAAGCTTAAGACCCTAGAGAAGCCAAATATCACATCAGATTTTTTCTCCCATCATCGCTTTCGGAGAAGAAGATTTTTTAAGTTTTTTGGAACCATGGGTCACCTTGACCTAGTTTTGGGAGCCATGACAACGTCACGAACAAATCTGAATTGCACTGGCCCATATATGCATCTGACCAAGTTTCATTGAAATCTACCTCATAGTTTTAGAAAAGAAGTTGAAAAAATGTAAAAGTTTACGCTGCGGACGACGACGACGACGACGACAGACAAATTTTGATCAGAAAAGCTCACTTGAGCCTTCGGCTCAGGTGAGCTAAAAACTGCACATAAATATAGCAGCCAAGACTGTTTTATTGTGGTCATGTGGTAAACTGAATCTAGTTTCTTTTCCCCAGCAGAGAAATTTTGATAACTTTATATATCCATGAAATTTAAATTAATTAATTCATTCATTCATTCATTCATTCATTAAGAAAAATTTATTAATTAAATCAGAAACATATCTTGTTGGGGATCTGGGGAGTATCTAAAAGGGCCTTCTTTTCTCATAAGAATAAACCGTTTTTGTAATAGGAATTCTTTTTAATGTAAACCCTGTATTTTTTACTTGGGTATTAAGTACAATATCCACAACATTAACATAGCTTGACCTAAGTGATACTAGTATCAGGTCACACTAGCATCTAATTACCAAATAGGACAAATAAAATATGTATGGTCATATGGGACTTACTGAGGGGTGTTCAAGATACAAAACAACTTTTATGACTATTGAATGGATGCGAGTACTCACACTGAATGAAAGTCATCATAATCATTCAGATGCTTTAAAAATAATCTCCCTTAGATTTGGAAACTCACACTTGACTGGAGAGAAAATGTCAAAATATAAATTAAATTGGGCAACTGTACACAAGTTTTAACTAATCCTATTATTCAAATCCCTTCTAGAAAGATACCATACACTTGCACTGAAAAATAAATTGAAATGCATGTTGGTTTCAGAATTTATTTAAACCATTTCTTATAAACTTTGGTACGAGGGATGGGTCAGAGTTCATGATCTTCTATAACATGTATATAGGCAACAGCTCTATCAAGTGAGTTACATGCCATCCACTGTTTATAAATCACACAAATCCCTTTGGAGTGGCACAAACTGTACATCCACTGATAAAAGCATTACGCTGACCCACACACAGTAAAAAGAAATGAAAAAAAGCAATAAGGTCAAAATTTAGAATGTTCACTTATGTATGATTTGGTAACACAATTAGGAGTAATGTCAAACAGGGCCCAAATAAAAGACCCCAAATTTATAGAGTGCAAAAGTGGTCTAAAGCACATGCTGACAGATTACAATGCTTCCATTCCATTAGGTTCCAATCCACTCCAAAGGATATTGATTTCCTCCATATATTCAGGTCTCCACCAACACCTCAGAACTGTCCACCATGAATTAAAAGAATCCTGACTGGTGTTAAAACACTTGCATGAAGTGCACATTTGTACATTATAAAATTTACATAAAATAAAGCCTGTATATAAAGACCACCCATGGGACCTAAGAAATATAGATAATATAGATAGACAGATGGTTTTTAAATTGAGTTTTTTTTTTTGTTTTTTTTTTTGTTTTTTTTTTTTTTTTTTTGGTAGAACAATGAGACCTTAAAGCTGTGGTATGAATAAATAGATGTTGTTATATAGAGGTGGTTGCTATAGCAGGTACAGGGTACCCACCCACTTTCTTTATCAAAAATATAGGAATATAGGAATTTTTTTCCAAAATATAGGAAATTTATAGGAATCTGACTGAAAATATAGGAAAAATATAGGAATTTTCAAAACATTGAATTGCTAAACTGAAAGAAATTTTGGGATTGTATACATCACTGACGACTACAATGGCCTCCTCCACCCCTCACAGCCATTCCATGTTCAAGCCTCTACTCTTTATGTTTTATAGGAATTCTTTTTTCAATCTGCATGTCAATTCAAGACATTCCAATGATTTCTTAGAAAAACTAAAAATGATGTATACAACCCCAGTCACTGCTTTGTGTGAGTGAACACAAATAGAAACAAAAACATCCCAGAAAATATAGGAATAGTGTGAAATATGTAGGAATTTTAGGTCTTTTTTGGAGAAAATATAGGAAAAATATAGGAATTGCCAATTTTATAGGAATTTATATGATTTAATAGGAAGTGGGCACCCTGCAGGTATTACATAATAATAATGTATTAATTATCATAAATTACATTCCTTTTTTACTGATCCAAACTTCTAGTGTTGTTAAATATCATAGATTAGAAAATTTACACTGATATCTAGTATATCTAGTCTACCTATCAATAAAAATCACTGTATTATATTAACGGTTAATGTATTATATAATTTGACAATCATGTTGAATATAACAAAACTGAAAAAGTACACTTCTATTCAGATAATTCAGTCAACCTATCAATGAAACTTAAATTCTCTAAAAGTTATCACATGACTAACTTTAGGTACAATAATTATCTGTTTCATTTTAGCTTAGGTGTCAGGTTTCTTTGTTGTTTTTTTTTTTTTCAAAACATTACTGATGTTTTATAGCCATTTTAGACTAACTTCATTAGGCCAATTCAACTTAATTGATAGATTCTCATCCATGTCTGCCCCACCGAAAATGTGCCGCCCCAAGTCATTTTATTTTTGTTTCCCATCCTGGGTGTATTGAAAGTCTGTTCTGGAGTTATGTCGAGTATGTGGCGTTTCAGAAAAGGGTTTTAAGCAGTCCCGAAAAAAAAAAAAAAAACAGAAATGCGAGGTTGAAATTGAAAGTAGCTTTGTACATGTTACAGCTAGAGCTTGGTTTTCTTAATTTTGCATCTTGTCAGTGGTCCCAAAGAATTACAGGCATGGTACGGGGCAAATATAGCAGACACTCAACAGTTAGTGGAGGTGTACAATAATTTAATAAGTGGCGATATAGACAAAAAGGACCCTATTGCCGATGTAGATGTCAAACATGTGAGAGTGCTAGTTTTCATATAAAATAAAAAATAAAATAAAAATGTAAAATGAAGTAATTTTTATGGTAAAATGTCAATTAATGTGATTTCGGATCCATTGAAATAATGGTTGGGCTCACATAATGCTATGGGATATCACATGATTAGCAGGTGAACCCTCTATTTTCTCAAGAAACACAGATATATATATACAGTAGAACTTCGATAACTCGAAGTGCACGGGACTTCGGTGATGGCTTCGAGTTATTGGGGTGTTCGAGTTATAGAAGTTGAAGGATGACGTCATCTTGTTATATGTTTTTCACTTCAGAAATCTTTGATGTTGTAAATAGTTAAGGTTACTCGAATGTAATGCAATAGCGAAAAAACTGAATACTATATAGATATTTTCGAAATAAAAAATAATAATCAATCTATTAAAGAATTGATATTGACAGCAAAAATTTTAAAACATGTTTTTTATTTTAAACTCAAGATGTATACGGAAAAAAAAACAGAATCGGAAAACAGATATATGTACATGTATATAGGCAATACTTAATTATTACATTTGTTTAAAAATACAAACAGATAGTTAATATTTTTACAAAGCACTAAAATTAATTCAAAAGTTGAACTGTAATCGAAAGCGGCAGTCTACTCGGGTATGGGGATTAGCGTACCTGTTAAACTTAATTGTCCTTGATGGTATCTAATATTAATCCGTTAATTGATACTAATTATTACGGTTAGATAACCAGAACTACTCTATTCACTTTTCTAATATAACGATGGCCTAATTACTTATAATTCCTGTGATTTTCTCTGATCGTGTTATTTAACGGGCCATTGATCACGCATTGTTAGAAAAAAATTCGAGTTTTAAAGTTAATTTTTATAGATTTTTAAATTACGGACCAAATTTTTACTTCGAGTTATCGGGGGTATTCGAGTTATAGAAGTTTGAGTTATCGAAGTTTTCCTAATATAGTTTATGAAGAAAACAGGTTGGGACAAAATAAAGACTTCGAGTTATCCGTGGTATTCGAGATATCGAAGTTTGAGTTATCGAAGTTCTACTGTATATTTGGCCTAATTTATGATAATGAATATAAATGACATAAAAAAAACTTATCATATAAACCACCAGATACAGATAAGTTTTAATATATTTATGGCTAAATTTTAAAATAATCTGCAGTCAGGTCATGTGATTTATTACTGACTTTTTTCTCAAATGTATGAAATACATATTTAGCATTATGAGACAATAAATATACATGTAAAGTACTTGATAAAAAATAAGGATTTTCCTTAAATTTTTAAAACCTAACCCTAGGTGATATTTATCTCTTCTATTTAAAATAAACCTAAAACAAATGAAAAATAAATGCTATTTTTTTAAATATAAAACAATTTTGATACCAGTTATAGAATAAAGTTTTAGAATTTTGCATCTTCCTAAGTGTACTTTACTTTTATGTGACCCAGTTTTAATTAATAAGTGTGTCACTTGTGTGGAAAAATAAACAAATAAAGTACAAAATTAAACTTTTTATTTACAAAAACATACTTTTATTTTAAAAGAAAATATATTTCTTAAATATGTATACAATGTACGTTCTACAACGCAAGTATGTGGGGTGAAAATCTAGAACATTTTAGAGGCCAACGTAAGGGATAAGTTTTTCACAACCTTTACTGGGAAATTAGCAATTTGGGGCAAAAAATGTAAAGTAAAATGGCAAATTTTTCAGTCTAATTTTAATTAAACACCCTGTTTTTCCCAGATAGTTTAGAAGATAAGAATGTTCTGAATTAGAATGAATTATAATTATGTAACATCTTACATGTACAATTTCTGTAATAGCTCACTGACTTTGCATTTATTTAATTTGTCCTAGGTTTTGGCCATCTAAATATTGTTACACAACATAGTGCAAATGAAGCAAGGGGATAGCAACATTGGTATATTACATTAATTTATTATTATTACTTTACATGAAGTGTAATATTCGACAAATTTACCTAGCTGTCTTAAATAAAATGTTTTAATTTCGACACATTATTCGGACCACGCAATTAGCATTGACTTGAATATTTGGAAGTGAAGTGTTGACAAGATGTTAACAGTTAATGTCAAATTTGTGTTCGAACTCTATCATGCCATTAAATGTACCTACATAATTTCCATTCAACAAAATCTTATAGCTACATACCCAAATGGACGTATTTCCACAAAAATCCTCCCACGACATTTTAAGCTTTCGATATTATTTCTCTCCAATTAATTTCGGCTCAAATTTCATCCATTATTTCGACTGAAGTTCCAATACTGTTATCTCATGTTATTAATTTTGCACCCCAGAAAGATCTCCCAAACAACCGAAATGACAAAGCGTCTTAGTCCTTGTGCTCGAACAATTCTGAAATGTTCCGAATGAAAATCATGAAACACGTGACAAAATGTCGTACATTACTTTCAATTTTGAAAGGTCATTTATTAGAACGCGACACATCAAAGGGAATTATCTTTATCATAATATGCTAATAAACTTCTTTTTTAAAATTAAAACGAGTGAAAATCTAGGTTATTGTAAACACAAATTATCATTTGGCTGATATATTTATACGTATGTGAATATTTTGCCGTTTTTTAAAGTCGGTATTTACACATTATTTTTCAGAAGCCGAATTGTGTGTGTGTTAGTCCGAGAGATCTGACATCGATTTTATTTTACTTTTCGACTTTTGTAAAATCGACGTCGATTTTACAAAAGTCGAAAAGTAAAATAAAATCGATGTCAGATCTCTCGGACTATGTGTGTGTGTGTGTGTGTGTGTGTGTTATTTAGCGAGACGAACACAGGTAACTGGGTCGGGTCTTTTTTCATTATTTCTCTTATCAGTCAAACAATTATTGAATTTTATTGTATTTATTCACTTACATGGCAACGTTCTCTACAAAACACCAGATATAAATGAGTTCGTTGCATCTTTCTCAACATTAGAAATACTTAAAAAGAATATTAATACTGTTTTAGGTCAATGTCAAAATTTTTTTCATAGTCTAACCAATCTACAGTTTGACCTCAAAATAATTGCAACAGAACAAATTCTGTTACTAATATGTTTTCCAAATACATGAAACATGAGGTTTTTGAGAAGATTATAATTTCTTATGGAGATTTCTATAGACAAGGGAGATAACTCCTGTAAAACGGATGGAGTTTCAGTCTAATTATCACATGTTTTTGCTATTTTAACAAAAAGTTAAGCAAAGACCCTGGAATTTATCAATCATAATTGATTTTATATGTATATTCAACATTTCTTGTTTTCATTTTAAAAGTGAAATCATTGGCCCATTTTCATTCAGTTGCATTTTATTTTTAGTCTTTCACAATCTAATGTTTCTATAGTAATGAGGAATTAATAACAGAATACTCAAAGTAATGAAGTAGAAGTATAGAAAAGTTATGTTTTTAACCTGAGATATACTTATTTTATCATTTTTGTGTATAACAAAATATATTTGAGGTGAATAAATCTTTTTTCCATCTCATCAACATGCCCTTAATCAGCGTTTTGCATAAATTCTTTCAACAAAATAATTTAATTTTTTTACATTCTATTTACATATTACATTCTATATTGTCTTAAATTATCTATTTTTAGTCTATGTATATATTTCCATCTAATTTCTACGTTGTTCTTTATATAGTATCAGAGAAAACTTGGGAAGTTTTTGAAAATGTTTGTGTAATTTAGGATCACATACAGAGTTATCTCCCTTCTCTATAGAAAATGCTATTGGTAACTTCAATGGGTAAAAAACCCAAATTCCACTGGATTGAAATTGGTAGATTTTTTATCTGTTTATGGTGAATAAAAACACACTTCCTAAAAACAATCACATAAAAATATTTACTAGTGAAATTACTTTGAGGTTTGACCCTATTTTTCATAGATTGACTAGACTATCACTAGCATTGAAGCGATAAGTTTTTGAATGGTATGCACTGAGAAAAAGCATCGCCTTTTGACAAGCAAATTTTGGCAGATGGCAGTCATTCTTTCGAGTGGATAAGGTTACATCTTATCTGGGTCAGCCACTTGCACACTGAGATGCTATGGAGGATTAGTTCAGGTGTGTGTACAAGTTTTTAAAATGCGTTTCTGATATTGCAGGTTTTTTTTATTATTATGTATTTTTTATTTATTTATTTTATTTATTTTATTTTTTTTTTTTTTTGTGTACCCAAATTGTTACAGATGGTCGACGTTACAACTTTACAATTTATACAATTTCTATTGGATTTACAATTTAAAACATTGTTATCTTTTGCCTTTCAAGACGGCCTTGGTGGCTGAGTACGGTCCAAAGCATATGTTTATGGATCACAGCGCCTGGTTTTGAATCTCACTAGGGACAGATCCTAGTGCAAGAAAGTTTGTCAGTTTTCTTGCTGTAGGCACTCCAGTTTCCTCCACCATCCCGCCAGAACTGACCACCTCAAAATAAGTGAAGGAATCTTGACTGGGGCGTAAAACACCATTACTTCACTCCTCTTTTGCCTTTTAAATTCACTTAGATAGTTGTACGTAATCATACACAAACAAAGTAAGATTTTTATCATGTTTACCCATATATATTTAACTTTTGGGTTTTATATTTTGTCCCGGTCAATCTTTTAAACTCTCGGCATCATTAATCAGTAATTTGATATGCAATTGTTTATCTATCAATAACTTTATTCTCGGCGTCATCACAGCCTTCCTACTTCGTTTTTATTATCATTATCATCATTTATTTTTATTCAATTGACTATATGTCATTGTCATGGTTTCGAAACCAGACAGTACATACAAAGGAATTCAGAATTTTGCAGTCTTTCCGGGTTTATCCGGTGTCTGGATAATGTGACTGGATAACGAAGAGTTATGCCTGTCTGCAGCATACTGACTATGTTGGTTAACACGGTTAAACTGGCCCAGAGTGAGAACTAGTAAAAGACAGACTACAAAACACCATTGTACATGTCACCCATACACGAAATTGTTCTTGAAATTAATCCTGAGAGATAAATAAAACTTAATCCTGTTACATAAGCTGAAAAAATGCTGGTGCGATGTTAAAATACGTTTCATCCAACTAATTATAACTAGTTCGTAGTCAGAATAAACTCACTGCTCCTTTTATAATCAAATATCTTGAGTTTCTCACAATTTGATGTCAGTCGAAGTGCCAGTGGGCAATAATGAAGTGGTGTGGCCTTAGAACCCCGTAAGTCTTCTTATGTTGGATAACAATCCTATGTTAAAATATAAAGTTTAGCTGTAGAATGCCACTGTTGTGCCACAAAAATTTGTTCTAATACTCGATTCTCATTTGAATGTTTTGAGCAAATTTTATCCAAAAAAATCCTTAAATAGATACGAAACACCGTTTATGAAAATTAAAAAAGTATTTATGCCAAATAAAATTTAAAATGTTTATCTATTGTTGGAAGAGTGTAACTTGTGTCATGTGCAAAATTTTGAATTTTTACAAAAAGGAATATATGTATTCAAAATTTATGTGCAAACATTGAATATTTTTTTGTAAAAATTTAAACTTTTGCACATGACACTTGCTCCATCACACTTGCTTTTGCGACATCCATGTTAAAACAACACCGACTCATTTTTCGAAGCAACTGACCCTAGTTTCGCTATCATTGTTTGTATGTTATACATTGCATTTATGATCTTGCCACTGGTCTTATCACCAGACCTAATTTGCTTGTGCAACAACCTCAAATTTGTTGCTCTTAGTGGGTCAAATTACACACTCACATCACAGCAAATGCGGACTTGTTCTTAGATTAATCTATAGATATTAAAAACCTTATTCTCGTGGCAATAAAGCTGAAAAATTGCTGAAGCGATGACAAACAACATAACAGCCAAAAAACTAATTCCTCTTATGATTGTTCATTGAAGATTTTTATATATCAGGCTACCTTGAATTGTCAGAATAATGTCACTTTAGGGAGTGACATGCTTTTTTGCAATAGAGTGACTCAGTGAACCAGTATCTTAACCAAATGTTGCCCTTAGTGTGTGTTAGTACACAGCAGACAGAGAATAATCCTTAGAGATTATAACATCCTTGCAACAACCCCATTCCATCACTTCATTAATGATAACTATATTAAAACATTCTGAATTTTATATACAAATGGTTAGTATAAACACCAAGGTTCTGTGCCAGTTCTATTTTGAAAAAAAAAAAATCCCTTTGACCTTAAATGAGCATCAGGATGAAGTAACTTCACATCTTGTCAGTCTTGATGTAAAGATGTAAAAAATAATGATTTATCTGAACAAACAAGATGATGGCCAAGGTGGCTGCATGACATTTTATAAAAATTCTTCGGTGACCTTTGCAGAATAAGCTATTCTGTAATTTTACAGGCAAGTAAAAAGCTCAATCTTCACTTTGTTAGCTTTAACTGATGTTCCATTTTGCCACAGTTCCTCATTTGTGCAATTATATGTTAATGGTTTATAAAATAGGCATGATTTAATAAATTAGATAATTTTACAAATTTTTAACAGTATGTAAATATATAACAACATACGGAATCCACCTCTGTCCATGAGTTGTCTTCCTTTATGTCAATTTGGTAATAAAAAATTCATAAATGGAGGCCGCCAATTAAAGGACACCAGTTGTTCAAGTTCCTTATAAAGACGCAATTTTATTGTCTTTATGGCGATGAAATTCAATAAAATTAATAGGTTTATATAATTTAACTACTGATCACCAGGTGCAGTGTCTGAATCTGAATCCTGATCACCGAATTTAGATTTATCAAATTCATCTAAAAGTTTAACATCATTTTCATAATCGTTTTCATCCTGGAACGGTGATTCCATTCCACTCCGAACAAAAGCTTCCTTTGGTTTTTTAATTCCTTTATTCTTTGAAATTTCTTCTTTCTGAAAAACAAAAGAGAAATATTTACAATCACAATGTTTTTTGCATCAATGAAGTATTTGAAATTGATTCTACTGCATGACTCAATGAGTAAGATAGGGCATGTGAAGTGACATCAACAATGAAAGTCGGAACAGTAAATTTTTAAAGCTGCATTAACAGTTTTCCTATGCATAATATATAAACAGCACATTTTTATTTAACTATGCCCCTCTGTAATACTTAGTTTCATGATAAAACCCTTACTTACAACTTATATTGAAATTCATGAGGAAACCTAATGCTAGTTTGATCTACTGAAAATCTTATGTCAAAACATTGATGCATGATTTTTTTATCAAAAACGAAGCAATGTCAACAAATACAGCAAAAGAGCATGTGTTAAGAGCAATGTGGCCACTTTGTCTCGCATATTAAAGCCAAACAGCTGATTTATTAACAGCCAATATCCATTTGTGCCTGGCCAATTCGTATCCTTAGTCAGTTTGTCCTAGTTGGCCCTTGTTCTTTTCTTTGAAGAATCTGTTGTCATACCCACAGTCACATGAACATGTATTTTTTCTGCCAACTCCATTGTTGACAAAAATGTAAATACATGTATAAGGAATGACATTGTATTTTATTGTACAGCAAACAGTTTTGCATGAGAATGGACTCTCTCAAATAACCAGGAAGCCTTCTGAGTACAGTAAAACTAAATATCCTTAAAAAATGTTCCACTTTTTTCTTGCATATAAAACTGTAAGATACTTGAGTACATTGTTTGTATATGCATATCCACATAATTATAAATGGCCAGCCCTTATCAGCTTCTCAGCTTAGTTCCAAATGCAGTATCTGCTTTTATCAGCTGATTATCAAATTCCTATCACGAGTCTAGTTTTATTTATTTTTGCAGCAGCTGATTTTATAAGAGTTGAGTTGAGTTATTGTGTTTAACGTCCCAGTCAAAAATATTTCACTTATATCGAGACGTTGATTTTATAAGAATTTTGTTATATAGTTCAGAAATAAGTTACTGGTTACTTATAAAAAAAAGAGAAAATGGATTCAGGGGCTTCAAAATACTTTGCCATCAGTGAGGTGGAAAACATGTCTAGGAGAATTACAATAAAATTTTACTGTATATCTTTATTTCTATATACTCTGATATCTTTACTTATTTAATTAAGTTTTACAATGTGAAGCATTACTGCCACTTTTGGCAAAAAAGTGATGGTACTGAATTTTAATTTGTTAATTGACAGTAATTAATATGGTAGATAACTAGAACTACTCGGTTCAATTATCTAATATCACAGTATCCTAGTTACTGATATTTCCTGATATTTTAACAGACCATTGATCAAACAATGTTATAAAAAATTGAAGTTTTTAAGGTATTGGAATTACAGAAGTTTGAGTTATAAAGTTGTCCTAATATAGTGTATATAGAAAACCGGTCAAAACAAAATCAAGACTTCAAGTCATCCGTGGTATTCCAGATAATGAAATTTGAGTTATGAAAGTTTTACTATATATATTTTTAGTATGATATGTATGTATTTACATCATAAAACTATATATAACTATTTTTCATATTTGTATGTTGAGATTGAGGTGTGTGTGTGTGTGTGTGTGTGTGTGTGTTGAAAGACCTAACATGTTTTGAATATATACAATGTACTATCCATAATAAAAACATTTGATAAACATTTTTCCTGTGTTCGATATCATACTTTTTTCCTTTCTTCTCTGTGTTTCTTCAATAGTTCCATATCTTCTTCTCTAGCTTGAACAAACTGTTGTATTCTTCCATACTGATCTAACTGTTGTAATGTATGAGCTTTATCAAAAAACTCCTGTAAAACTAAAAAAAAAAGAAACATTCAATTCAAAGTTACTCTAACAATACCTAGATCCCAGTGGTAGAGTAACAGGGTCTAAAATGTGTGCTTACAAATCCCAGCACCTCTCCCAAACTAGGTTCTGAACCACTCTGGCAGATCTGTGAGAAAGTCTGTCAGTTCTCTCATTGGTCAATGGTTTTCTTCAGACATTCCAGATTCTTCTTCCATTCCAGAACTGACCATCTCAATATAAGTGAAAGGATTTTAAATGGTGCATAAAACAACATTACTCAACTCTCGTTATTGAAGTGTTATAGATTCAAATCCCGCTAATGCAGAGCTGAGAGCAAAAGTGTTATTTTGCCTGGTAAATTTCAGTGTCTTTCTGTTGATACTCTTGTAACCTTCAAAATTCTAGAACTGATCACTTAACAGGGGAATAAAACACCATTACTACACCACACTGTAATAATACATCTTCTCTAATCTTATTCTGCTCAGTCTGTTTCATTCGCTTCTAGTTGTAAGCATCCTCTGTAGCAGCCACAGATGGACTACTCTTTTTCTAACTCTACAGAGGTGTCTTTAGCATGCAATGAGACAATTTCCAAGTCAAGGTGATTCAGGAGTATGGAAATATTTTGGACTTCTAGTAGCTGGAAAAATTTACTACCTTAGAAAAATTTAATACCCCTTGTTGCAGACATGGAACAGGTGCTGTGTAGTTGTCAGGCACTGAATTTTTCATAATACAACCTTAATTGAATGTCTTTCATTAATTAAGCACTTAAGAGTGAAGTCTAATAATAATATTTTTAAGATTAATCATAGATACACTTGTACATGGTTGAGTGGTACTGTTGCTGGCTTTCCAAGTCAAGGGTTGTGGGTTCAAACCTCAATCGGATTTATTTTGTACTGATGATGCAATTGATTTAAAATGAGTGTCCAAGACAATGTGTCAAATATAGTTTTCTGTTGCCCTATTATATAATATAAACTAGTATATACCTGGATCATTGGAGTCTTCGGGACCTGGGTATGCAAGAGATATACCTGAAAATATAAATAAAAAAAGCCTGAATATTGCATATATTCCAATAAGATATCACAGACTGAATATAAATCATTATCCTTGGTGTTTGTTGTTAACCATATATATTTAATCCAAATTATTTAGTACACTAAAACTGGGGTATTTTCTACTTAATCCCTGGAATAATACATATCTTGATTTAATATAAAACATACCTCCTCTTAGAGTCCTGATTTCCCTGTTGCATTTTTTTCCCTTTCCAGTTACACATAATCAAAAAAGCATTTTAACAAAATTAGTTGCTTTGAAACCAAAGTATGAAGGGTATACAAACATTAAAAGTGGTAAAAATAAAAACCTATGTCTTTTTCCCTGTGTAACAAAAAGGAGAAAAAATGCAGTGTCGGACCAGGGATCGAACCCAGGACCTCTCGCACTATAGGTAATTGCTCTACCAACTGAGCTACCCAGACTGCCACACTTGTTTTGTTATGACATGTGAAAGGTGACCTTTTTTCTGCTCATTATTTTTGGCTGACAATATACTAGTATTCCAATATCTTTTTGGGTAGCAAGAAAGAGCGGGACGAGTTGTCCATGTCATTGAATGAATTCAAACCCATGCCAATCATATCCATATTTGAGTATGTCAATATCTTCTCCTGGTTCCTCCACATGTACAGGTATTTAATTGTACAAGGTAGTATGAAGCATATTTAATTGTATTTCGTGTCAACTGTTGACATTTTTTCTTCGGGGACAAAATTTAAGACACACAGGATATCCGGTCGGTGTACCTGGTAAAAACTACCCGTTAAATGTTTTAAGAAATAAAAAGAAATATGATTGTCATATTTGGGGGGAAAAGACATTATAGGCCTACTGTGCGATCCTGAAGGGGCGACTTTCAGTCGTTGTTTAATGTCACTGGATACTAGTCTTGATTCCATCGGGGGCTGAAGTTGTACAGATTGCCAGAATGTTTTAGCGTAACTTATATCTTCTTCCGAAGATCCACTAAACTCCATTATCTCGCCTTTAGTTAAATCAATCGCAACCGCCATTATCGTTGCTATCCAAGCACATTGTCGCTTATGTACATTGCAAGTCGCTTAAGACTGCACGCAAAAAATACAAGTACATGTAATAGCTTTTTCAAAAGCATGTCTTTCTCGTATAAATTACGTTAAACACCCAAATTAACTAATGACGCTCAATCATGTGCGTGGTGCTTTCCCGAGTTTTTTTTTTTATGTTTTATTTGCTACCATTTTGTATTTCAAAATGACCCCAACAATCATCTGTGCCTGGGACACTTTGTCGTGATTTCCGGCACTGAAGTTTATATTGTTTAACTAGGCCAGTGGCAAATAGTGTAAAATGATACATACGTTACTACAGTTTTTTTGTTACACTCCAGCAGCAGAACTCGAGAAGAGAAGAGAGAGAGAGAGAGAGAGAGAGAGAGAGAGAGAGAGAGAGAAAAAACTTAATTAACAAATTCAGGAATTGCCTTTCACGGCTACGCAGAAGACAACAGGATGAAAACACATCAAATATAGCCGAAACCGGCCGAATAGGCAACAATTAAAAATATCTTTGTTTCCCCTTGCCCTACCCTTACTTCTGATATTGGGTAGGTAGGTAGGTTTTTTTTCCTCATAGTTTTCTTTTCTGGTTAGGAAACATTCTTCACATCATGTCACCTTGTGTGTTTATTAGGACATCTTCATCACTACGGCGTTTGTAGAAGAAAAGAACTGCAATCTATTAGCACAGAATTGCGAAAAAAAAATTTCACACAGCATTTTTCAATATAATTTTTTCAGTCGGCAGGATTTTTTACGGTCGGTCGCGCAAGGGGAAACAAACCATGTTTTTATTTGGCCCTAGTGGTCATGAGAGCGCGAACTGATCAAATGCCAGTAGAAAACGAAGTACACGTGCGAAAGCTGCGAGTATCTATAGCCCACAATAAAAACAGAACTCCACACATTAAAGAAGAAAGTAAAAGGTCGAAATATAAAAAAAAGGCTTGGCAAAAAATAGAAACCGACATGAATGATTTAAAGCTAACTCCAAAGCGTAACAAAATTGTGCTCAGAAAACCGTTATTATAGCTAACATAGTAATGACCGAAATCAAAGTTGCGAGGGAATACACATCGTCCAGAAAGTGCCAAAATTTACATCGCATTGTGTCTGGTAAAATATAGGTGTTTGAGTCATATAGAAAGAGCTACAAAACTGGCAAGAAAATCACTTGCAAAAGTATTTGATAAAAACTTAAAAACACAATCCCAAGAAGGTCGCATTTGTAACTCCCGAATTACGAGAGCTCATATAACCGGCTGAATTTCGTGAAGATAATAGCCGTGTGCAACCGGAAAGGCAGACACTAAGAAAACTGAGTCAGGTGAAAAACAACAAACAAGATTTTTAACAGATTACATGAAAAATTGTTATGATAAGTATATATAGAAAAATCCAGGTTCAAATATCTCTCTCACATTTCAACGTTTATATTCAGCTCACGTCATTTATTTCAAGAAATACATGTCAGTGCGTTCACCACCAATATATGGCTTTGAAGGTTCAAGCTATTAGAAAAACTAGAATCAAGATTCACAAAAACCAGAGGCTTTGATTTGACGCCAAGATGAAATGGATCAGGTATTAGAGAACTTACCACAAAGTACAAGCTATTAAGTTTGGGAAAAAAAGTTGAAATTGAGCCTGGAAATATGCGAATGAAGGTTATAGAAAATGAAAATGATCCCGATGCATTCAGAAATGAAATCGAGTTGCAAATAAAATAAATTGCAGAACACGTCTTTCGGGTCAAAAAACAGTACAATCACGTGAAGACACTCAATGATAACTTAACACACGATGAAATGATGCATCAAATGGATTTCGCCGAAAATTATTCTTGTAAATCATTAAACAAAATCCAAACTGCCTACTGGAACCAATCAATGGTCACTCTTCATCCTATTGTGGCATATTTTACAGAGTCGCCTGAACTTAAACATCAAAGTTTTGTTTCTGTGAGTGACGAGATGTCTCATTTTGCGAGTTCAGTTTGTGCTTTTATTGAAGTAGTTCATGTTCATGTTATTGTGGTGTTTGTTTAGACGGAAATTATTGCGATAGCTGGTTGAAACAGACAATATCGAAAACAGCACAACCTTCAAGGGCAACATTGATAGACATGGAAACAACAGACAATGAAAAACCCGATGAACAAATCAAAACAATACAAATCAAAGTACAGAGGATCCTGTTTTTGTACCCGACGTTTTCATAATAGACGAGTTTGTGGCGGTTATTTACGACAAACAGCGGTATATCAGTCAGATTGTAGACAAGGATACTGATGGTTTGTGGCGGTTATTTACGTCAAACAGTGGTATATCGGTCAGATTGTAGGCAAGGATACTGATGGTTTGTGGCGGTTATTTACGACAAACAGCGGTATATCGGTCAGATTGTAGACAAGGATACTGATGGTTTGTGGCGGTTATTTACGTCAAACAGTGGTATATCGGTCAGATTGTAGGCAAGGATACTGATCGTTTGTGGCGGTTATTTACGACAAACAGCGGTATATCCGTCAGATTGTAGACAAGGATACTGATGGTTTGTGGCGGTTATTTACGAAAAACAGTGGTATATCCGTCAGATTGTAGACAAGGATACTGATGGTTTGTGGCGGTTATTTACGACAAACAGTGGTATATCGGTCAGATTGTAGGCAAGGATACTGATGGTTTGTGGCGGTTATTTACGACAAACAGTGGTATATCCGTCAGATTGTAGACAAGGATACTGATGGTTTGTGGCGGTTATTTACGACAAACAGTGGTATATCGGTCAGATTGTAGGCAAGGATACTGATGGTTTGTGGCGGTTATTTACGACAAACAGCGGTATATCGGTCAGATTGTAGACAAGGATACTGATGGTTTGTGGCGGTTATTTACGTCAAACAGTGGTATATCGGTCAGATTGTAGGCAAGGATACTGATGGTTTGTGGCGGTTATTTACGACAAACAGTGGTATATCCGTCAGATTGTAGACAAGGATACTGATGGTTTGTGGCGGTTATTTACGACAAACAGTGGTATATCCGTCAGATTGTAGACAAGGATACTGATGGTTTGTGGCGGTTATTTACGACAAACAGTGGTATATCGGTCAGATTGTAGGCAAGGATACTGATGGTTTGTGGCGGTTATTTACGACAAACAGTGGTATATCGGTCAGATTGTAGACAAGGATACTGATGGTTTGTGGCGGTTATTTACGTCAAACAGTGGTATATCGGTCCGATTGTAGACAAGGATACTGATGGTTTGTGGCGTTATTTACGACAAACAGTGGTATATCGGTCCGATTGTAGACAAGGATACTGATGGTTTGTGGCGTTATTTACGACAAACAGTGGTATATCCGTCAGATTGTAGACAAGGATACTGATGGTTTGTTGTGGTTATTTACGACAAACAGAGGTATATCGGTCAGATTGTAGACAAGGATACTGATGGTTTGTGGCGGTTATTTACGACAAACAGCGGTATATCGGTCAGATTGTAGACAAGGATACTGATGGTATTTGGCGGTTATTTACGAAAAACAGTGTTATATATATCGGTCAGATTGAAGACAAGGATACTGATGGTATTTGGCGGTTATTTACGACAAACAGTGGTATATATATCGGTCAGATTGTAGACAAGGATACTGGTGGTATTTGGCGGTTATTTACGACAAACAGTGGTATATATCGGTCAGATTGTAGACAAGGATACTGATGGTTTGTGGCGTTATTTACGACAAACAGTGGTATATCCGTCAGATTGTAGACAAGGATACTGATGATGGTGATTATGAAATCAATTTCATGACGCGCAAAAGGGGTTTTAGATAGCCACAAAGTGAAGATCGCATTTGGTACCACTTAGTGACATTCTCTGCCAAGACACCCCCTGGTTTCATCCGGAAAATCTATGAGGCTATTTAAACTTTCTGGACAAGAACACGAGGAAGTAACCGACTTGTTCACTTTAGAAATGCCATTCTCTCAAATAAACGACTTAGCGCAATGCAATGCATTCAATACATACGTTACCAAATTTTACGTTACCACATATATGTTTATATTTAGTAGTCTTTGAAGCTTAACCCTTTCAGAACAAAAACGCAATAAAGTTCCCGGCATATTTAAGTGGTATATACACCATTTGTTACAGAACGTTACCAGCTATACTCATCATTGCAATGTAACCATTGTTTTAAATACATGTACATACGTTACCATACATATATATTTTCATTTGCCTTGTGAAATTCCCATAGCTGCAAGCTTGAGAGCCGTTGTAATTATTACTGACAATGAATGCCAAAAAATTTTGTCACTCCGTGTATGAATACATATAAAATGCAATACACAATCCGGAACTACATTATCGTAGGTAAACAAACATGACTGTCACGTCACATTTGTTTACATTCGAGATGAGACTGAAAAACACATTTACGAGATATTACAAAATATTGAAAAAAAAGAAATTGATAAAATAATATTTTGATAACATATATAGGCACCTGGCTGATATTCACCTGTGAGAGACAGAGTGGTGTTTTTGATGGCCTGTTGAAAGAACAGACACCAACAGATCAGTCAAAACCATCAAACCACAGAAAAATTTTGAACAATCGGATCTTTAAAAAATTCTTCCTACCTTGACAAAGCTGCTATATACCCTATTATTTTGAGACAATGTGTAATGGTACAACTTGTCAATCAATATTGTGTCTCTCAAGTGATGTAAATAGATTCACGCCATGTATGCCACATCCAGTGAAAATTGTCCGTTTCACATGCTATGTTTGTTGATCGGAAAAACTGAAAAATCATCTACATGCTTTTAATCAATTTACAAGGAATACAATAGCAACTCCTCAAAAGTACAATACATGGTTTAAGTACTACACAACTCCTCGCTAACCTTAAAACGACAATTTTCTAAACTTTGAGAGATATTTGTACCACACCAGGCGTAAAGAATAAGTATACTTCTCACTGCTTTGCTGTCTACATTTGAATGATACCGATTATGAAGCTCGGCACATTATGTAAGAGTGAATCTCAACCTAACAATGTCGACATTCCAGAAAAATATCGGTAAATCCATGTCTACTCACATATCACAGATTCGAAACCCACATGCTTGGCCATTGAAAATTATCCTCAGCTACAGTACCCCCCTTCCCGTTTCAGATTCACAAATTTCACTTCTGACATTTAGCCAGCAATTTTTTACTC
Source organism: Tegillarca granosa (assembly GCA_029721355.1). Lineage (NCBI taxonomy): Eukaryota > Metazoa > Mollusca > Bivalvia > Arcoida > Arcidae > Tegillarca > Tegillarca granosa. Next base: position 7,258,883 of record CM056611.1, on the reverse strand, counting down.
CAAACTTCTTTGCAAATTGAAATGGGGCCACACAGGTGCACCTGATTTTCGACTGAAATATAGTCCACAAATAACAGCACATTTATCGTTTATATTCATTTTTCATACATATTATTTATATCCAATATTCTAAAAAAAATTCATTATGTTAATGAAAAATCGAGAAAACACCATCAAAATGCCTGATAACACTATAATTTTTCAAACCAAAACTCCCCGTTGTTACCCCACATTAAAAATATTGCGGATTAATAATGTGTCGTTCTCGGTCTTAAATTCAGCTGTTGCGTCTACTGGACTCCCTCGATGTGCATGTGTTATAGACGGGATTTTTTTTTTAAAATAAATGAAGAATTTTTTTAAAAAATATTTTAAACAAAAATATAACAATTGAACTGTTTTAAAATGGTATTCATTGTCAGTATGAAGGTAACAACTTTGCAAGCAAACTTGCCATAACGCGCTAACGCGCGTTATTCCGTTTGCTTGCAAAGTTGTTACCTTCATACTGACAATGAATACCATTTTAAAACAGTTCAATTGTTAATTGAACGTTAAGACAATTTTGTGTTTCTGAATTCATGTCTCATAAATGTTTTGTTTTCTCACGTTTGATTGTTGATCACGTTTCAAATTATGTTGTTTATGTTTTTGTTGGTTTTAATCGACTTTTTTAAATGAAATACCTACGTACATTGCTAATTATTAAATTGATGTTAATCAAATTATAAAGATATAATAAAATTAATAATAATAATAATAATAATAATGTTATAATAATAATGTCAAACATTCTCTAACAGTTGTTAAATTATCACTCTAGTGGTACGTTGATATATTATGTTAGGTCTTGATATTTTCATGGATAATGTAAACTTTTCAAAGTCTCCAGATACATACCGATACACAAGTGACTTTATAATACTGGACAGACTGTTGAGATTATATAAAACTATTTGATAATACCCCACAAAACACTTTTTCATAACGCGCTACGCGCATTATGAAGTGTGCACACCGTTTTTCATGTTATGATTCAATAAACTTGTTAAAAACACAAGTTATTCCTCATAAATTAATTCTAAACACTTGAATTGAAGCATAAAACAATGTTTTGTTATATTTTTCTTGATTTTTTATAATTGAAAAAAAAATTCCCCACGTTGGAACTGTCATCAAGAAACGATTTCAGCCTATGAAATGGAAAGAGTCATAAATCACGCCATTCATTTTTAGCGTTGCTATGGTTGCGGAGTTTATTGGAGTATAACATGAAAAACGAGCACGTGCATTTACGTTGTATTTGTATTGCAATGTAATATACATGTAACAGAATTTAGAAATAAAATTATTACCCCATAAAACCATTAACCTGTATTAAAAAAGAAAATGTTACTTTTAAATATATTTGGATTTTGGGTTGTTTTAAATGCAGATGTGATTTTGTTGTTCCAGTTCGAATAAAAAATGTTTTTGTTAAAATGTTTAGCAAAGTAAAGAACCCTTGTCTGTGTAATCGGTCACTACTGACACAAAATCTAGACAAAATATTTCAAAGAACTTGATAGTATCATTGACAATACTACATTGAATAAAGAGAAACCATTTAACAATTCTTGACAAATGAATACTGGTAGTGTACAGAAAACAAGTTAAGTACACACCTATAACGTATGTATCATCGTTTCTAAATGTTGACACAATACCTTTGGATATGGTGAAGTTTTTTTTAGGTTTGGAAGTAGCGGTAGCTCAGTTGGTAGAGTGTTCGCTCCGTAAGTGGGAGCTCGTGGGTTCGAATCCCGACCGGGGTCTTGGGGACCAAAGACTTAAACTTGAGTAGTGACTGTTCTTTCGCCAAGTACATGTATTCGGCATTACGAAATGAAAGTAACGGTTCTTTCGGATAGGAACTTAAAATAAACGAGCTCTCGTGTCATGGCAGGCGTAGCACGATAAAGACCCCTGCTGTATAATGCCATCAGCGCAACGCACAGGCAAAATTTCTGCACTTTCTACTATAGCTGGCGACGTCTCGATATAAGTGAAATATTCTTGACCGGGGCGTTAAACACGTTAAACGAAAACAAAACAAAATAAAACAAAAACAAATAAATTGATAAATAAATAAACGAATGAATAAATTTTTAAAAAAAAAAGAAAGAAAAAAAAAAACCACACATATTATTATTATGTATATTGTTCATTTATAACAAACACTCCTCTTTTTTTCGATTCAACTACTTTGAATCGTTACCCTTACGTTCTTTCCTTAGACCAACTTTTTGGTTGGCCATCCCAGGATCGGACGAACTCCCAAATGTAACAGGAAATAGGAAATGTAGCGACCAAACCGGGACTCGAACACGGATCCCTTTCAAATTCTAGCAAGACCCTCTACAACTGAGTTACCCCAGTCACCTATCAAGCCCCGTCCGTGACATACATTTGTATGTATATTGTTCACTAATAACTATTTTTCAGAACTTTTTTGTATGAAAGTTTGTTATATCAAAGTGGGAATAGGTTTTTGTAAATTATATTAATGTAGCTCTTTCGACATGGATAGAGTCAGAATGTTGGAGGAAAATTGGGGAACACATGGAAACAACCGAAGTGTTCAGCTAGCGGACGGTTTAAATGTCGCTGACGAATGCAAGATAGAATGATTATAAATATTTTATTTGTGTTGTGTTGTGTTGTGTTGTGTTGTTATGTTATGTTATGTTATGTTATGTTATGTTGTTTTGTTTTGTTTTGTGTTATGTTATGTTATGTTATGTTTTGTGTTGTGTTGTTTTGTTTTGTGTTATGTTATGTTATTTTATGTTTTGTGTTGTGTTGTTTTGTTTTGTGTTATGTTATGTTATGTTATGTTATGTTATGTTATGTTATTTTATGTTATTTTATTTTATTTTATTTTATTTTATTATTTTATTTTATTTTATTTTATTTTATTTATTTTATTTATTTTATTATTATTTGTCTCATTGATT
>CM056611.1:7149871-7255787 GCA_029721355.1 Tegillarca granosa | reverse complement strand
AACACGACACAATAATACATAAAGAGGAGGATAAGTAACACGACACAATTATACATACAGAGGAGAAGAAAATAACACGGCATAATAATACATATAGAGAAGGATACGTAACACGACAAAATATTACATACAGAGGAGGATAAGTAACACGCACAAATATTACATACAGAGGAGGATAAGTAACACGACACAATAATACATACAGAGGAGGGTAAGTGACACGACACATAATACATACAGTGGAGGATAGTAACATGACACAATTATACATACAGAGGAGGATAAGTAGCACGACACAATGATACATACAGAGGAGGAAAATAACACGGCATAATAATACATATAGAGAAGGATAAAGAAACGACACAATAATATTTACAGAGGCGGATATGTGACATGACATAATAATACATACAGAGGAGGATGAGTAACACGACACAATAATACCACAGAGAAGGATAAGTAACACGACAAAATATTACATACAGAGGAGGGTAAGTGACACGACACGATAATACATACAGTGGAGAATAGTAACATGACACAATTATACATACAGAGGAGGATAAGTAACACAACACAATAATACATACAGAGGAGGAAAAATAACACAACACAATAATACATATAGAGAAAGATAAAGAAACGACACAATAATACATACAGAGGCGGATAAGTGACATGACATAATAATACATACAGAGGAGGATGAGTAACACGACACAATAATACATACAGAAAAGGATAAGAAACACGACACAATTATACATACAGAGAAGGATAAGTAACACGACACAATAATACATACAGAGGAGGATAAGTAACACGAGAAAATAATACATTCAGAGGAGGATAAGTGACACGACAGAATAATACATACAGTGGAGGATAGTAACACGACAAATAATACATACAGAGGAGGATAAGTAACACGACACAATTATACATACAGAGGAGGATAAGTAACACGACACAATAATACATACAGAGGAGGATAAGTAACACTACACAATAATACATACAGAGGAGGATAAGTAAGACGACACAATAATACATACAGTGGAGGATAAGTGACATGACACAATAAAACATACGGAGGAGGATAAGTAACACGACACAATAATACATACAGAGGAGGATAAGTAAGACGACACAATAATACATACAGAGGAGGATAAGTAACACGACACAATAATACATACAGAGGAGGATAAGTAAGACGACACAATAATACAAACAGTGGAGGATAAGTGACATGACACAATGAAACATACGGAGGAGGATAAGTAACACGACACAATTATACATACAGAGGAGGATAAGTAACACGACACAATAATACATACAGAGGAGGATAAGTAACACGACACAATAATACATACAGAGGAGGATAAGTAACACGACACAATAATACATACAGAGGAGGATAAGTAACACGACACAATAATACATACAGAGGAGGATAAGTAAGACGACACAATAATACATACAGTGGAGGATAAGTGACATGACACAATAATACATACAGAGGAGGATAAGTAACACGACACAATAATACATACAGAGGAGGATAAGTAACACGACACAATAATACATACAGAGGAGAAAAAATAACACGGCATAATAAAACATATAGAGAAGGATAAGTAACACGACACAATAATACATACAGAGGAGGATAAGTAACACGACACAATAATACATACAGAGGAGGATAAGTAAGACGACACAATAATACATACAGTGGAGGATAAGTGACATGACACAATAAAACATACGGAGGAGGATAAGTAACACAACACAATTATACATACAGAGGAGGATAAGTAACACGACACAATAATGCATACAGAGGAGGATAAGTAACACGACACAATAATACATACAGAGGAGGATAAGTAAGACGACACAATAATACATACAGTGGAGGATAAGTGACATGACACAATAATACATACAGAGAAGGATAAGTAAAACGACACAATAATAAATACAGAGGAGGATAAGTAACACGACACATTAACACATACAGAGGAGGATAGGTTAGAGGACACAATAATACATACAGTGGAGGATATGTGACATGACACAATAAAACATACGGAGGAGGATAAGTAACACGATACAATTATACATACAGAGGAGAAAAAATAACACGGCATGATAATAGATATAGAGAAGGATACGTAACACGACAAAATAATACATACAGAGGAGAATAAGTAACACGACACAATAATACATACAGAGGAGGGTAAGTGACACGACACGATAATACATACAGTGGAGGAAAGTAACACGACACAATAATACATACAGAGGAGGATAAGTGACACGACACAATAATACATACAGAGGAGGAAAAATAACACGGCATAATAATACATATAGAGAAGGACAAAGAAACGACAAAATAATACATACAGAGGCGGTTAAGTGACATGACAAAATAATACATACAGAAATGGATAAGTAACACGACACAATAATACATACAGAGGAGGATAAGTAACACGACAAAATAATACATTCAGAGGGGGATAAGTGACACGACACAATAATACATACAGAGGGGGATAAGCGACATGACATAATAATACATACAGAGGAGGATAAGTAAAACGACACAATAATACATAAAGAGGAGGATAAGTAACACGACACAATTATACATACAGAGGAGGAAAAATAACACGGCATAATAATACATATAGAGAACGATACGTAACACGACAAAATATTACATACATAGGAGGATAAGTAACACGACACAATAATACATACAGAGGAGGGTAAGTGACACGACACGATAATACATACAGTGGAGGATAGTAACATGACACAATTATACATACAGAGGAGGATGAGTAACACGACACAATAATACATACAGAGGAGGAAAAATAACACGGCATAATAATACATATAGAGAAGGATAAAGAAACGACACAATAATATTTACAGAGGCGGATATGTGACATGACATAATAATACATACAGAGGAGGATGAGTAACACGACACAATAATACCACAGAGAAGGATAAATAACACGACACAATAATACATACAGAGGAGGATAAGTAACACGACAGAAAAATACATTCAGAGGAGGATAAGTGACACGACACAATAATACATAAAGTGAAGGATAGTAACACGACATAATACTACATACAGAGGAGGATAAGTAACATGAAACAATAATACATACAGAAAAAGGATAAGTTACACGACACAATAATACAGACAGAGGAGGATAAGTAACACGACAGAAAAATACATACAGAGAAGGATAAGTAACACGACACAATAATACATACAGAGGGGGATAAGCAACATGACACATTAATACATACAGAGGAGGATAAGTAACACGACACAATTATACATACAGAGGAGAAAAAATAACACGGCATAATAATACATATAGAGAAGGATACGTAACACGACAAAATATTACATACAGAGGAGGATAAGTAACACGACAAAATATTACATACAGAGGAGGATAAGTAACACGACACAATAATACATACAGAGGAGGGTAAGTGACACGACACAATAATACATACAGTGGAGGATAGTAACATGACAGAATTATACATACAGAGGAGGATAAGTAGCACGACACAATGATACATACAGAGGAGGAAAAATAACACGGCATAATAATACATATAGAGAAGGATAAAGAAACGACACAATAATATTTACAGAGGCGGATATGTGACATGACATAATAATACATACAGAGGAGGATGAGTAACACGACACAATAATACCACAGAGAAGGATAAGTAACACGACAAAATATTACATACAGAGGAGGGTAAGTGACACGACACGATAATACATACAGTGGAGAATAGTAACATGACACAATTATACATACAGAGGAGGATAAGTAACACAACACAATAATACATACAGAGGAGGAAAAATAACACAACACAATAATACATATAGAGAAAGATAAAGAAACGACACAATAATACATACACAGGCGGATAAGTGACATGACATAATAATACATACAGAGGAGGATGAGTAACACGACACAATAATACATACAGAAAAGGATAAGAAACACGACACAATTATACATACAGAGAAGGATAAGTAACACGACACAATAATACATACAGAGGAGGATAAGTAACACGAGAAAATAATACATTCAGAGGAGGATAAGTGACACGACACAATAATACATACAGTGGAGGATAGTAACACGACACAATAATACATACAGAGGAGGATAAGTAACACGACACAATTATACATACAGAGGAGGATAAGTAACACGACACAATAATACATACAGAGGAGGATAAGTAACACTACACAATAATACATACAGAGGAGGATAAGTAAGACGACACAATAATACATACAGTGGAGGATAAGTGACATGACACAATAAAACATACGGAGGAGGATAAGTAACACTACACAATAATACATACAGAGGAGGATAAGTAACACGACACAATAATACATACAGAGGAGGATAAGTAACACGACACAATAATACATACAGAGGAGGATAAGTAAGACGACACAATAATACAAACAGTGGAGGATAAGTGACATGACACAATGAAACATACGGAGGAGGATAAGTAACACGACACAATTATACATACAGAGGAGGATAAGTAACACGACACAATAATACATACAGAGGAGGATAAGTAACACGACACAATAATACATACAGAGGAGGATAAGTAAGACGACACAATAATACATACAGTGGAGGATAAGTGACATGACACAATAATACATACAGAGGAGGATAAGTAACACGACACAATAATACATACAGAGGAGGATAAGTAACACGACACAATAATACATACAGAGGAGAAAAAAATAACACGGCATAATAAAACATATAGAGAAGGATAAGTAACACGACACAATAATACATACAGAGGAGGATAAGTAACACGACACAATAATACATACAGAGGAGGATAAGTAAGACGACACAATAATACATACAGTGGAGGATAAGTGACATGACACAATAAAACATACGGAGGAGGATAAGTAACACGACACAATTATACATACAGAGGAGGATAAGTAACACGACACAATAATGCATACAGAGGAGGATAAGTAACACGACACAATAATACATACAGAGGAGGATAAGTAAGACGACACAATAATACATACAGTGGAGGATAAGTGACATGACACAATAATACATACAGAGAAGGATAAGTAACACGACACAATAATAAATACAGAGGAGGATAAGTAACACGACACATTAACACATACAGAGGAGGATAGGTTAGAGGACACAATAATACATACAGTGGAGGATATGTGACATGACACAATAAAACATACGGAGGAGGATAAGTAACACGATACAATTATACATACAGAGGAGAAAAAATAATACGGCATGATAATAGATATAGAGAAGGATACGTAACACGACAAAATAATACATACAGAGGAGAATAAGTAACACGACACAATAATACATACAGAGGAGGGTAAGTGACACGACACGATAATACATACAGTGGAGGAAAGTAACACGACACAATAATACATACAGAGGAGGATAAGTGACACGACACAATAATACATACAGAGGAGGAAAAATAACACGGCATAATAATACATATAGAGAAGGACAAAGAAACGACAAAATAATACATACAGAGGCGGTTAAGTGACATGACAAAATAATACATACAGAAATGGATAAGTAACACGACACAATAATACATACAGAGGAGGATAAGAAACACGACAAAATAATACATTCAGAGGAGGATAAGTAAAACGACACAATAATACATAAAGAGGAGGATAAGTAACACGACACAATTATACATACAGAGGAGGAAAAATAACACGGCATAATAATACATATAGAGAAGGATACGTAACACGACAAAATATTACATACAGAGGAGGATAAGTAACACGACACAATAATACATACAGAGGAGGGTAAGTGACACGACACGATAATACATACAGTGGAGGATAGTAACATGACACAATTATACATACAGAGGAGGATGAGTAACACGACACAATAATACATACAGAGGAGGAAAAATAACACGGCATAATAATACATATAGAGAAGGATAAAGAACACAACACAATAATACATACAGAGGCGGATAAGTGACATGACAAAATAATACATACAGAGGAGGATGAGTAACACGACACAATAATACATACAGAAAAGGATAAGTAACACGACACAATTATACATACAGAGAAGGATAAGTAGCACGACACAATAATACATACAGAGGAAGATAAGTAACACGACAAAATAATACATTCAGAGGAGGATAAGTGACACGACACAATAATACATACAGTGGAGGATAGTAACACGACACAATAATACCTACAGAGGGAATAAGTAACACGACACAATTATACATACAGAGGAGGATAAGTAACACGACACAATAATACATACAGAGGAGGATAAGTAACACGACACAATAATACATACAGAGGAGGATAAGTAAGACGACACAATAATACATACAGTGAAGGATAAGTGACATGACACAATAAAACATACGGAGGAGGATAAGTAATAAGACACAATAATACATACAGAGGAGGATAAGTAACATGACACAATAATACATACAGAGGAGGATAAGTAACACGACACAATAATACATACAAAGGAGGATAAGTAACACGACACAATAATACATACAGAGGAGGATAAGTAAGACGACAAAATAATACATACAGTGGAGGATAAGTGACACGACACAATAAAACATACGGAGGAGGATAAGTAACACGACACAATTATACATACAGAGGAGGATAAGTAACACGACACAATAATACATACAGAGGAGAATAAGTAACACGACACAATAATACATACAGAGGAAGATAAGTAAGACGACACAATAATACATACAGTGGAGGATAAGTGACATGACACAATAATACATACAGAGAAGGATAAGTAACACGACACAATAATAAATACAGAGGAGGATAAGTAACACGACACATTAACACATACAGAGGAGGATAGGTAACACGATACAATAATACATACAGAGGAGGATAAGTAAGACGACACAATAATACATACAGTGGAGGATAAGTGACATGAAACAATAAAACATACGGAGGAGGATAAGTAACACGACACAATTATACATACAGAGGAGAAAAAATAACACGGCATAATAATACATATAGAGAAGGATACGTAACACGACAAAATATTACATACAGAGGAGGATAAGTAACACGACACAATAATACATACAGAGGAGGGTAAGTGACACGACACGATAATACATACAGTGGAGGATAGTAACATGACACAATTATACATACAGAGGAGGATGAGTAACACGACACAATAATACATACAGAGGAGGAAAAATAACACGGCATAATAATACATATAGAGAAGGATAAAGAACACAACACAATAATACATACAGAGGCGGATAAGTGACATTACATAATAATACATACAGAGGAGGATGAGTAACACGACACAATAATACATACAGAGGAGGATAAGTAACACGACACAATTATACATACAGAGGAGAAAATATAACACGGCATAATAATACATATAGAGAAAGATACGTAACACAACAAAATATTACATACAGAGGAGGATAAGTAACACGACACAATAATACATACAGAGGAGGGTAAGTGACACGACACGATAATACATATAGTGGAGGAAAGTAACACGACACAATAATACATATAGTGGAGGAAAGTAACACGACACAATAATACATACAGAGGAGGAAAAATAACACGGCATAATAATACATATAGAGAAGGATAAAGAACACAACACAATAATACATACAGAAGCGGATAAGTGACATGACATAATAATACATACAGAGGAGGATGAGTAACACGACAGAATAATACATACAGAAAAGGATAAGTAACACGACACAATTATACATACAGAGGAGGATAAGTAACACGACACAATAATACATACAGTGGAGGATAAGTGACATGACACAATGATACATACAGAGAAGGATAAGTGACACGACTCAATAATACATACAGAGAAGGATAAGAAATACGACAGAAAAATACATACAGAGAAGGATAAGTAACACGACACAATAATACATACAGAGGAGGATAAGTGACATGACACAATATTGGATACTGGGAAGGATAAGTGACACGACAGAATAATACATACAGAGGAGGATAAGTGACATGACACAATAATACATACAGAAGAGGATAGTAACACAACACAATAATACATACAGAGGAGGATAAGTAACACGACACAATAATACATACAGAGACGGATAAGTGACATGACACAATAAAACATACAGAGGAGGATAAGTGACATGACACAATAATACATAAAGTGGAGGAATAACACTACACAATATTACATAAAGTGGAGGATAAGTGACATGATCCAATAATAGATACAAGGGATGATAATGGACATGACACAATAATGCATACAGAGACGGATAAGTAACACGACACAATAATACATACAGAAGAGGGTAAGTGACATGACACAATAATAGATACGGGGGAGGATAAGTAACACGGCACAATAATACATACAGAGAAGGATAAGTAACACGACACAATTATACATACAGAGAAGGATAAGTAACACGACACAATAATACATACAGAGGAGGATAAGTGACGTGACCCAATAAAAGATACAGGGGAGGATAAGTAACACGACATAATAATACATACAGAGAAGGTTAAGTGCATTGACACAAGAATACATACAGAGGAGGAAAAGTTACACGACACAATAAAACATACAGAGGAGGATAAGTAAAACGAGACAATTATACATACAGAGAAGTATAAGTAACACGACACAATAATACATACAGAGGAGGATAAGTAACACGACACAATAATACATACAGAGGAGGATGAGTAACACGACAAAATAATACATTCAGAGGATGATAAGTGACACGACAGAATAATACATACAGTGGAGGATAGTAACACGACACAATTATACATACAGAGACGGATAAGTAACACGACACAATAAAACATACAGAGGAGGATAAGTAACACGATACAATAATACATACAGTGGAGGTTAAGTGACATGACACAATAATACATACAGAGAAGGATAAGAAATACGACAGAAAAATACATACAGAGGAGGATAAGTAACACGATACAATAATACATACAGAGGAGGATAAGTGACATGACACAATAATGGATACTGGGAAGGATAAGTAACACGACAGAATAATACATACAGATAAGGATAAGTGACATGACACAATAATACATACAGAAGTTTTGATTAACTAAGTGTGCCAAACATTTTACAAAAAACCAAACCTCGTGAACAACAATACCTGGATTAAATAAGTGTGCCAAAAAAAAAAACCAACCTTCAGAGCCAAAATATTTTGAACAACTACATGTGCAAATTGATTTACAAAATACCAAAACCTTCTTAACCACAATACTTAAATTAACTAAGTGTGCCAAATGATTTACAAAATACTAAAGTGACAATACTTTGATTAAAAAAGTGTGCCATATGACATAGAAAATACCGTACATTCAGAGCCGCAATACCTTGATTAAATAAGTATGCCATATGATTTACAAAATACCATACGTTCAGAGCCACAATATTTGATTAACTAAGTGTGTCAAATGATTTACAAAATGCCAAACCTTTAGAGCCACAATAATTTGATTTACTAAGTGTGCCAAATGATTTACAACATGAGGCCCATGGGCCTTAACGCTCACCTGAGAATATATACAAGAGGTAAAACTGCCACAATACTTAATCAGAAATATTTTTATAAGTAGCTTATATGCCTGGAGTAAATATAGTACAATAAATAACTTTCAAATTATTAACCGTTTTTGTATACTTGTGCAGCTATAACATTAACATTTGAACCTATGTCATTGAGACATATATCAAAATGATCATCGTGAAAATAGCAACTATATTCTAATATACATGCCTATACAAAATGTTCATAGGTTTCAAGATAATTAACAATACCAGTCTTCTTATGCAGCTATGACCTTGAATTTTGAACCTATTACCGAAAATCCTATATCAAAATAACCATCATATTTACATTTACATGCTTATATACAAAGTGAATAGTTTTCAAGATAATCAACAATTTGAGTCCTCTTATGCATCTATGACATTGACCTTTGAACCTATGCCCATAAATCATACATCGAAATGATCGCCATATCAATACCTACAATATTCTAATATACATGGCTATGCAAAATGTTCATAGTTTTCAAGATAATTCACAATTTCAGTTATCTTAAGAAGCAATGACATTGATCTTAGAACCTATGACCTTGAACAATATATCGAAATGATTGTCATGTTAATACCAACAATATTCTAATATAAGTACTTATATATAAAGTTAATACTTTTCAAGATAATTAACAATGTTAGGATTCTTATGCAGCTATGACCTTGACCTTTGAACTTATAACCTCGAACCTTAAATCAAAATGATCATTAAATCAATACCTACAATATTCTTATATACATGCCTTTACCATTTATAGTTTTCAAGATATATTGACAAATATATCATTTTAGCAATTTCCCCACTAAGTGCCTTGCCATTTCCCCATTTTGAGCCCCATGACTCTTTCATTTGTGCAAATCTGAAATGCCTTAACCCAGGCATGATTTGCACTAAGTTTTATTAAACTTTTTGTTTTAGAGAAGATTACAAGATTAAAGGATTTGCTACTTTAGGTCACTGTGACCTTGAATGTTGATCAAGGTCAACCAGCCCATCTTCTTGTTCTGGGGCTATATATTAAGTCTCAAGCTCCTAGGTCTTTTGGTTCATGACAAGAAGATGTTTAAAGGTTTTACTCTAGGTCACTCTGATTTTGAATGTAGGCCAAGGTCAACTAGCTTGACCTACTTGGTACATCTTTCTGTACTGATGCTCAATGTGAAGTTTCAAACTCCTAGGTCTTTTGATTTATGACAAGAAGATGTTTAAAGGTTTTACTACTTCAGATCACCGTGACCTTGAAAGTATGCCTTTCCCGAAGGAAGATCCCTAGAATGTTTTATTATCACTGGATCACTGGTTCTGGAGAAAAAGTCGTTTAATGAAAAGGCGGAAGACGGACGACAGACGACTGACAAAAGGGTGTTTCAAAACTCACCTTGAGCATTCGCTTGGGTGAGATAAAAAACTATACCTTCAAATTCACAATACCCTGGTTAACTAAAATGTTCCAACTTTTTTACATAATATTTCTCTTACAAAGGTAACTACCACTTTACCAAAATTACTGAAGTATTTGTTGCAAGACTTTCTACAAGCAGTGTCACTTAATGGTTACTAAAATCTCGAAACTATATTAAAAAAAACTTTGAAGTAACATTGCCCATAGGTAGTGTTACGAAATTGTATTTTAAATTTTAATGTGCCATATGTGCATATTTCGGAAATTCATTCCTCTTCAGTGTCACTAAAGGTCGAAAAAGTTGATTGATAAAAAAGATAAAAGATTTAAAATTTAATTACTCCAAAGTTCCAAAATAACATGAATTCAAATCCAGCTAAAGAATGTTTTACATGAGGAAACAAACCTTATTTAGTAGATATCTGGGTTATACATGTCTTTGTTTATTAAGTCGTTCATTCTGCATTTCTTCCGTTACCGATTATCTATTATTACTCACCTGATCAATGATCATTTAAGCTTATGTAATGGCGCAGAGCGTGTGTGTGTTTTCACCTGGCCTTGAGACCCATTAACATGGCACAGCGTATGTCCATATCTCATAGTGTGCCTTTGTGAGTGTGTGCGTCTTTAACCACATTTTAAATATTACCAGGCCAATATTGATGAAACTTCACAAGATGGATTATTGGGTGAGCGGATTTTTAGTTATGTGATTACAGTTATTGTTTAATGTTCATGTACTTTGCATACGATGGTGAGCATCAAGTCCCATAGTCCTCTTGTTTTGTTCTCATGATCAATTTATTGTCCATTGTATTTTCCTTAGACGCATCATTTAACCTCGTCCAAATTTTGAAGATAGGTTTCTGTACCATTGAAGTTATGTTTTTCCTTTATTCAGTTCCACGGAGAACTAATGGGCGACAGGGGAGCGGGGTCTCAAAAACAAATATCCCCATTTTTCATACACTTTACTGTCTTTAAAATTAAATAAATAATTTTCCCAGTGGTAACACTTAGGGTGGTTCCAGGTGGTGTTTTGTCCTAACCCCTAAACTATATATAATCTTGCTCGTTACGAAAAGCTGCATTTGTCCATTTTTTGACCCCCCCCCCCCCCAAAAAAAAAAAAAAAAAAAAAAAATTCTACAAATATTTTTATCAATATATATTGATTGAGATAACGATGTGTGCGATTCATTTTCTTCAGTTCACTCTTATTAGACCATAATAAATAGAAATCCTAAAAGCTTGACCAAATCAAAACTATGTTAATTATCAGTTTGGAGCATGCGCTGAAGTCCTACATGGAAGTGAACAATGGTGTCAACAGAAGGAAACGTGTTCGTGCGAGAACAACAACAGAGTCTGCAAAAAAAAGGACATGAGCCAACTGGGACAAACTGAATCCAAGGAATCGAATAAGCAAGATGGAAAAATGGATGAATATTAAAAAACTGTTTTGCTTCGAAATGCACGCAAAGTGGCCCCATTGCTCTTGAACACATGGTAAGTCATCGATATTGATGAGCCACTCCACGCAAGGTATTTTCTGGCGAACCATAAAGTTATTTTTGATAATGTTATTTATCATTTCATGCAGTCATAAATGACGTATTTAATCAAAGTATGTGTTTTTACCATACGGATGCTTCCGTCGTCAGAAATCGTGCTTCTTGCTGTGTTTGTTGACGTTGCCTCGTTTTAGATAAAGAATCAAGTGATCAAATGTTCAAAAATAAATTTTTGGTAAATCAAATAGACAAAAATTTCTATAGACAAGGGAGAAAACTCCTGTAAAACAGGTGGAGTTTTAGTCCAATTATCATATGTTTTTTGCTATTTTAACAAAAAGTAAAGCAAAGACCCTGGAATTAATCAATCATAATTGATTCAATATGTATATTCAACATTTCTGATTTCATTTAAAGTGAAATCATTGTCCATTTTTATTCAGTTGCATTTTATTTGAAGTCTTTCACAATCTAATGTTTCAATAGTGAAAGGGAATTTATAACAGAATACTCAAAGAAATGAAGTAGAAGTATAGAAAAGTTATGATTTTATCATTTTTGTGTATAACAAAACATACTTGAGGTGAATAAATCTTTTTTCCATCTCATCAACATGCCCTTTTAAATCAGCGTTTTGCATAAATTCTTTCAACAAAATTATTTAATTTTTTACATTCCATTTACATATTACATTCTAAATTTTCTTAAATTATCTATTTTAAGTCTATGTATAAATTACCATCTAATTTCTAGGTTGTTCTACATATAGTATCAGAGAAAACTTGAAGTATTTGAAAATTTTTGTGTAAAATTTAGGATCACAATACAGAGTTATCTCCCTTTTCTAAGAAAATGCTATTGGTAACTTCAATTGGCAAAAACCCAAACTTCTACTGGATTGAAATTGGTATATTTTTATGGTGAATAAAAACACACTTCCTAAAACAATCACATAAAAATATTTTCTGTTGCAATTACCTTGAGATTTGACTCTATTTTTTCATAGATTGACTAGACTAACCGAAACTTTCTTAATTACTGCTTACAATTAAATTGTTGACTCAAGGATATTACAAGCCAAGGAGTGGAGTGGAGTAATGGTTTTTTACGCTCCAGTAAAAAATCTTTCACTTTCACTTTCAGGCGGTCAGTTCTGGGATGATGGAGCAAACCAGAGTACCTGGAGAAACCACCGACCTTCGGCAAGCGAACTGACAAACTGCAAGCCTAGGCCTATCAAGGCCCTTAAAAAGTTGTATGGCCGTCATCACAATATTGTTGATAAGTATCAAATCACTGTTGCCAGACTTATACTGGGTATACTAGTTCCATAGTTCCATGTTCCAAGAATTTCGGTGGATGTAATTTTTTATATAGAAATATATCAGAACCTTTCTTTTAGCTTTGTTATTATTTAGACTTAATGCATTTTAAAACTATTAAAGCATTCAAAACATTCAAAAAAGGGAAACATTAAAAGATTATTTACATTTCAAATCGTCTATCAGCAAGAGTCTTTAGTGTGAGCGATAAGCCAATTAAACATTTTTTTCGTTTGAGCGATTAGGTCTATGAAATCTTGTTTTGTAGGAGCAAAGGGGTTCATGATATGTCCTTCGTGTTAGCAATAGGGCTAGGAAATTGTTCTTTGCATAAACGATAAAGCCAAAGAGCTCATTCGTTTGAGCGGTAAGTCCCAAGAGATTGTACTTTGCGTGAACAATAAAACTCGTTACGGTTGTCTTTCTAGTAAACAAAACGGCCATTTATTTATTTATTTATTTTATCTTAATTTATTAATTTTTAAATTTTTAAATTTTATATTCAATTTTTGTTGGACAAGCTTTGAATGCAAAACTGTTGTGTAAATTAAAACAATATATCTATAGAACGGGAATGATAACGTCATCTAGATACTAACCAGGAGGATTGGTTTTGAACGTCCTCATATACCTTACTTATATGATGAAATTTTTCTTATATTAGACTGCAGTTGTCTATCGGGTTTTGCAGATCTGATACTTTTGACATTTTGAAAATTAATTTGTGGACATAAAAATAGATTTTAATAGTGTTAGTAGGCGGAACAATATAGTTAATAGCATTTAATAACATTCATAAGGTTATATACTAGAATATATATATATATATATATATATGTACCTACGCGAAATTCATACAGAAAAATTGCAATTTTGCTGTTCTGAAATATTATTACTTATAAATTTATGTTTTTGTTAGCAATGTCGAGACACTGAGAAATATGAATAAGTTTTTTTTATGTTTTTAGCTCACCTGAGCTAAATGTTCAGATGAGCTATTACTATCCGTCTTCGTACATTGTGCGTCGTCCGTCGCGCGTCGTGCTTCAGGCGTAAACTTTTAACAAAACCACCGGGTCAGATTTGATGAAACTTGGCTACCATCATGCCTGGGTGAAGGCCTTTCAGATTTGCACAAATGAAGGAGTTATGTGCCCTTTGGGACCCACAAAGGGAAAAAATGGAAAATTTAACTCTGAATGTACAAGAGGAATACTTTAGTTATTACATTTATAACATTCCTAGGTCATCTAGTTTCAGATTTGCACAAACGGTAGCCATAGGGCTCAAAATGGGGAAATGGCAAGGTACGTATTGGGGAAATTGCTAAAAATTATATATTTGTCAATATATCTTGAAAACTTTTTGTATAGGCATGTATTTCAGAATATTTCAGCTATTCATACAACAGCGATTTTGATATATGGCTCAAGGTCATAAGTTTAAAGATCAAGGTCACAGCTGCCAAAAAAGACTGAAATTGTCAATTATCTTGAAAACTATTAATTTTTTGTAAAGGCATATAAATAAGAATATTGTAGGTATTGAAATGGCGATCATTTTGATTTGATGATTCAAGGTTACGGTCAAAGGTCAAGGTCATAGCAGCATGAGAAAACTTTAATTGTTAATTATCTTGAAACTTTTGACTTTTAGTATAGCCATGTATAATAGAATAGTGTAGATACTTACATGATGATCATTTTGATATATGATTCAATGCCATACAGTCAAAGGTCAAGGACATAGCAGCCCAAGAAGATTGAAATTTTTAATTATCATGAAAACTATTAACTGTTGGTATAGGCATGTATATTAGAATGTTGTAGGTATTGACATGAGAATCATTTTGATATCTTGTTCAAGGTTATATGTTCAAAGGTCAAGGTCACAGCGGCCAAAGAAGACTGAAATTGTTAATTATCTTGAAACGTATTGAATTTTTGTGTAGGCATGTATTGTAGGTATTTACATGACGATCATTTTGATATATGATCCAAGGTCATCGGTTGAAAGGTCAAGGTCATAGGTGCAAAAATGATCTTAATTGCTAATTATCTTGAAAACTATAAACGTTTTGTATAGGCATGTGTATAAGTATATTGTAGGTGTTGATATGACAATCATTTTGATATATGGTTCAAGGTCATAGGTTCAAAGGTCAAGGACATAGCTACTACATGCATATCAGATACTTAAAAATGAAACGTGATTAGATATTTTTGGTGAAAAATCTTAGCTTCTGTACTTAATACGTTGTTTATTGCAGTTTGCTAACCATTTTGGACATTTAGTCAGGTGAGCGTTAAGGCCCATGGGCCTCTTGACATAATTTTGACGTTTGATTGGTATTGACATTTTACAAAAGGAATTTAAGCAATTATTGTTATGATTGGCATTCAGATATTTTGAAAATTTGAAATAAAAAAATTATTTTACTTTAACTTAGTGCTTTAATTAAAGTTATTAAATCACGTCTTTGATTATTTTATTGTTAATAGCTTAAACTTATTCAGTGCAATAAACAACTACAAACGTTATCCATAAACAACTACAAATGATATCTATAAACAACTACAATCGTTATCCATAAACAACTACAAACGTAATTCATAAACAACTACAAAAATTATCCTTAAACAACTAAAAACGTTAGCTATAAACAAATACAAGCGTTATCAATAAACAACTACAAGAGTTTTCCATAAATAACTACAAGAGTTTTCCATAAACAACTACAAGCGTTATGCATAAACAACTACAAACATTATCATAAACAACTACAAACATAATCCATAAACAACTACAAGCGTTATCCATAACTACTACAAACGTTATCCATAAACAACTACAAGCGTTATCCATAAACAACTACAAAAATTATCTATAAACAATTACAAACGTTATCCATAAACAACTACAAACGTAATCCATAAACAACTACAAACGTTATCCATAAACAACTACAAACGTTATCCATAAACAACTACAAACGTTATCAAGAATCAACTTTAAGCGTTATCCATAAGCAACTACAAAAATTATCCATAAACAACTTCAAACGTTATCCATAAACAACTACAAACGTTATCCATCAACAAATATAAGCGTTATCCATAAACAACTACAAACGTAATCCATAAATAACTATAAGCGTTATCCATAAACAACTTGAAACGTTATCAATAAACAACTACAAACGTTATCCATAAACAACTTGAAACGTTATCCATAAACAACTATAAGGGTTATCCATAAACAACTTGAAACGTTATCCATAAACAACTATAAACGTTTTCCATAAAAACATTCAAACGTTATCCATAAACAACTTTAAGCGATATCCCTAAACAATTACTAACGTTATCCATAAACAACTACTAACATTATCTATAAACCACTACAAACGTTATCCATAAACAACTACAAACGTTATCCATAAACAACTACAAACGTTATTCATAACCAACTACAAACGTTATCCATAAACAACTACAAACGTTATCCATAAACAACTACAAACGTTACACATAAACAACTACAAACGTTATCTATAAACAACTACAAACGTTATCCATAAAAATTAAACGTTATTCATAAACGATTACAAACGTTATCCATTAACAACTAGAAACGTTATTCATAAACAACTACAAACGTTATCAAAAAACAACTACAAACATTATCCATAAACCATTACAAACGTTTACCATAAACAACTAGAAACGTTATCCATAAACAATTGCAAATGTTATCCATAAACAACTTAAAACGTTATTCATTAACAACTACAAACGTAATCCATCAACAACTACATAGGTTATCCATAAACAACTACAAACGTTATCCTTAAAGAACTACAAACGTTATGTATAACCAATTACAAACGTTATCCATAAACAACTACAAACGTATACCATAAACAACTACAAATGTTATCCTCCATAAACAACTACAACCGTTATCGACTACAAACGTTATCAATAAACAACTGAAAACGTATTCCATAAACAACTACAAACGTTATCCATAAACAACTACAAACGTTATCCATAAACAACAACAAACGTTATCCATAAACGATTACAACGTTATCCAAAAACCACTACAAACGTTATCCATAAACAACTAAAAACCTTATCCATAAACAACTACAAACGTTATTCATAAACAACTACAAACGTTATCCATAACCATCTACAAACGTTATCCATAAACAACTTAAAACATTATCCATAAACAACTACAAACGTTATCCATAAACAACTACAAACGTTATCAACTACAAACGTTATCAATAAAGAACTGAAAACGTATTCCATAAACAACTACAAACGTTATCCATAAACGATTAAAAACGTTATACATAAACCACTACAAACGTTATCTATAAACAATTCAAATCGTTATCGATTAACAACTGCAAATGTTATCCATAAACAACTACAAACGTTATCCATAAAAAACTACAAACGTTATCCATAAACAACTACAAACGTTATCCATAAACAACTACAAGCGTTATCCATAAACAACTACAAACGTTATCTATAAACGATTACAAACATTATCCATAAACAACTACAAACGTCATCCATAAACAACTACAAAAGTTATCCATAAAAAACTACAAACGTTATCCATAAACGATTGCAAACGTTATCCATAAACAACTACAAACGTTTTTCATAAACAACTAAAATCGTTAAATATAAACAACTACAAACGTTATTGATAAACGATTACAAACGTTATCCATAAACAACAACAATCGTTATCCATAAACAATTAAAATCGTTTTCCATAAACAACTACAAATGTTATCCTCCATAAACAACTACAAACGTTATCAATAAACAAATACAAACATTATCTATTAACAACTGCAAAAGCTATCCATAAACAACTACAAACGTTATACATAAACAACTACAAAAGTTATCCATAAACAACTACAAACGTTATCCATAATCCATAAACAACTACAAACGTTATCCATAAACAACTACAAACGTTATCCATAGTCCATAAACAACTACAAACGTTATCCATAAACAACGACAAATGTTACCAATAAACAACTACAAACGTTATCCATAAACAACTACAAACGATATCCATAAACAACTACAAGCGTTATCCATAAACAACTCCACACGTTATCCATAAACGATTACAAAAGTTATCCATAAACAACTACAAACGTTATCCATAAACAACTACAAACGTTATCCTTAAACGATTACAAACGTTATCCATCAACAACTACAAACGTTATCCAAAAACAACTACAAACGTTATCCATAAACAACTAAAATCGTTATCCATAAACAACTACAAATGTTATCCTCCATATACAACTACAAAGGTTATCAATAAACAAATACAAACATTATCGATTAACAACTGCAAAAGTTATCCATAAACAACTACAAACGTTATACATAAACAACTACAAAAGTTATCGATAAACAACTACAAACGTTATCCATAATCCATAAACAACTACAAACGTTATCCATAAACAACTACAAACGTTATCCATAGTCCATAAACAACTACAAACGTTATCCATAAACAACGACAAATGTTACCAATAAACAACTACAAAAGTTATCCATAAACAACTACAAACGATATCCATAAACAACTACAAGCGTTATCCATAAACAACTCCACACGTTATCCATAAACGATTACAAAAGTTATCCATAAACAACTACAAACGTTATCCATAAACAACTACAAACGTTATCCTTAAACGATTACAAACCTTATCCATAAACAACTACAAACATTATCCATAAACAACTACAAACGTTATCAACTACAAACGTTATCAATAAACAACTGAAAACGTACTCAATAAACAAATACAAACGTTATCCCTAAACGATTACAAACGTTATCCATAAACCACTACAAACGTTATCCATAAACAAATAAAATCGTTATCGATTAACAACTGCAAATGTTATCCATAAACAACTACAAACGTTATCCATAAAAAACTACAAACGTTATCCATAAACAACTAAAAACCTTATCGATAAACAACTACAAACGTTATTCATAAACAACTAGAAACGTTATCAATAAACAACTACAAACGATATCCATAAATAACTACAAGCGTTATCTATAAACAACTGTACACGTTATCCATAAACAACTACAAACATTATCAACTACAAACGTTATCAATAAACAACTGAAAACGTACTCCATGAACAAATACAAACGGTATCCATAAACAATTACAAACGTTATCCATAAACAACTACAAACGTTATCCAAAAACAATTACAAATGTTATCCATAAACAACTGCAAACGTTATCCATAAACAACGACAAATGTTATCGATAAAAAACTACAAATGTTATCCATAATCCAAAAACAACTACAAACGTTATCCATAAACAATTACAAACGTTATCCATAATCCATAAACAACTACAAACGTTATCCATAAACAACTACAAACGTTATACTTAAACGATTACAAACGTTATCCATCAACAACTACAAACGTTATCCATAAACAACTACAAACGTTATCCATAAACAACTAAAATCGTTATCCATAAACAACTACAAATGTTATCCTCCATATACAACTACGAAGGTTATCCATTAACAACTACAAACGTTATCCATACACGATTACAAACGTCATCCATAACCAACTACAAACGTTATCCATAAACAACTAAAAACCTTATCCATAAACAACTACAAACGTTATCCATAAACAACTACAAACGTTATCAACTACAAACGTTATCATTAAACAACTGAAAACGTATTCAATAAACAAATACAAACGTTATCCCTAAACGATTACAAACGTTATCCATAAACCACTACAAACGTTATCCATAAACAAATAAAATCGTTATCGATTAACAACTGCAAATGTTATCCATAAACAACTACAAACGTTATCCATAAAAAACTACAAACGTTATCCATAAACAACTAAAAACCTTATCGATAAACAACTACAAACGTTATTCATAAACAACTACAAACGTTATCAACTACAAACGTTATCAATAAACAACTACAAACGATATCCATAAATAACTACAAGCGTTATCTATAAACAACTGTACACGTTATCCATAAACAACTACAAACATTATCAACTACAAACGTTATCAATAAACAACTGGAAACGTACTCCATGAACAAATACAAACGGTATCCATAAACGATTACAAACGTTATCCATAAACAACTACAAACGTTATCCATACACGATTACAAACGTTATCCATAACAAACTACAAACGTTATCCATAAACAACTAAAAACCTTATCCATAAACAACTACAAACATTATCCATAAACAACTACAAACGTTATCAACTACAAACGTTATCAATAAACAACTGAAAACGTACTCAATAAACAAATACAAACGTTATCCCTAAATGATTACAAACGTTATCCATAAACCACTACAAACGTTATCCATAAACAAATAAAATCGTTATCGATTAACAACTGCAAATGTTATCCATAAACAACTACAAACGTTATCCATAAAAAACTACAAACGTTATCCATAAACAACTAAAAACCTTATCGATAAACAACTACAAACGTTATTCATAAACAACTACAAACGTTATCAATAAACAACTACAAACGATATCCATAAATAACTACAAGCGTTATCTATAAACAACTGTACACGTTATCCATAAACCACTACAAACATTATCAACTACAAACGTTATCAATAAACAACTGAAAACGTACTCCATGAACAAATACAAACGGTATCCATAAACGATTACAAACGTTATCCATAAACAACTACAAACGTTATCCAAAAACAATTACAAATGTTATCCATAAACAACTGCAAACGTTATCCATAAACAACGACAAATGTTATCGATAAAAAACTACAAATGTTATCCATAATCCATAAACAACTACAAACGTTATCCATAAACAACTACAAACGTTATCCATAATCCATAAACAACTACAAACGTTATCCATAAACAACTACAAACGTTATCCTTAAACGATTACAAACGTTATCCATCAACAAGTACAAACGTTATCCATAACCAACTACAAACGTTATCCATAAACAACTAAAATCGTTATCCATAAACAACTACAAATGTTATCCTCCATATACAACTACAAAGGTTATCCATTAACAACTAAAAACGTTATCCATACACGATTACAAACGTTATCCATAACCAACTACAAACGTTATCCATAAACAACTAAAAACCTTATCCATAAACAACTACAAACGTTATCCATAAACCACTACAAACGTTATCCATAAACAAATAAAATCTTTATCGATTAACAACTGCAAATGTTATCCATAAACAACTACAAACGTTATCCATAAAAAACTACAAACGTTATCCATAAACAACTAAAAACCTTATCGATAAACAACTACAAACGTTATTCATAAACAACTACAAACGTTATCAACTACAAACGTTATCAATAAACAACTACAAACGATATCCATAAATAACTACAAGCGTTATCTATAAACAACTGTACACGTTATCCATAAACAACTACAAACATTATCAACTACAAACGTTATCAATAAACAACTGAAAACGTACTCCATGAACAAATACAAACGGTATCCATAAACGATTACAAACGTTATCCATAAACAACTACAAACGTTATCCATAAACAATTACAAATGTTATCCATAAACAACTGCAAACGTTATCCATAAACAACGACAAACGTTATCGATAAAAAACTACAAATGTTATCCATAATCCATAAGCAACTACAAACGTTATCCATAAACAACTACAAACGTTATCCATAATCCATAAACAACTACAAACGTTTCCATAAACAAGTACAAATGTTACCAATAAACAACTACAAACGTTATCCATAAACAACTACAAACGATATCCATAAACAACTACTAGCGTTATCCATAATCAACTACACGTTATCCATAAACGATTACAAACGTTATCCATAAACAACTACAAACGTTATCCATAAACATCTACAAACGTTAACCATAAACAACTAAAATCGTTATCCATAAACAACTACAAATGTTATCCTCTAGAAACAACTACAAACGTTATCCATAAACAACTACAAACGTTATCCATAGAAGATTACAAACGTTATCCATAACCAACTACAAACGTTATCCATAAACAACTAAAAACCTTATCCATAAACAACTGCAAACGTTATCCATAAACAACTACAAACATTATCAACTACAAACGTTATCAATAAACAACTGAAAACGTACTCCATGAACAAATACAAACGGTATCCATAAACGATTACAAACGTTATCCATAAACCACTACAAACGTTTTCCATAAACAAAAAAAATCGTTATCGATTAACAACTGCAAATGTTATTCATAAACAACTACAAACGTTATCCATAAAAAACTACAAACGTTATCCATAAACAACTAAAAACGTTATCCATAAACAACTACAAACGTTATTCATAAACAACTACAAACGTTATCAATAAAAAACTACAAACGATATCCATAAATAACTACAAGCGTTATCTATAAACAACTACAAACGTTATCCATAAACAACTACAAACGTTTTTGATAAACAACTACAAAAGTTATCCATAAACAACTACAAACGTTATCCATAAACAATTATTAATGTTATCCATAAACAACTGTAAACGTTATCCATAAACAACTACAAATGTTATCCATAAACAACTACAAATATTATCCATAATCCATTAAGAACTACAAACGTTATCCATAAACAACTACAATCGTTATCCATAAACAACTACAAACGTTATCCTTAAACAACTACAAACGTTATCTATAACCAACTACAAACGTTAACCATAAACAACTAAAAACGTATTCCATAAACAACTACAAACGTTATCAATAAACAACTACAACTGTTATCAACTACAAACGTTATCAATAAACAACTGAAAACGTATTCCATAAACAACTACAAACGTTATCCATAGTCCATAAACAACTACAAACGTTATCCATAAACAACTACAAATGTTACCAATAAACAACTACAAACGTTATCCATAAACAACTTCACACGTTATCCATAAACGATTACAAAAGTTATCCATAAACAACTACAAACGTTATCCATAAACAACTACAAACGTTATCCTTAAACGATTACAAACGTTATCCATCAACAACTACAAACGTTATCCAGAAACAACTACAAACGTTATCCATAAACAACTAAAATCGTTATCCATAAACAACTACAAATGTTATCCTCCATATACAACTACAAAGGTTATCCATTAACAACTACAAACGTTATCCATACACGATTGCAAACGTTATCCATAACCAACTACAAACGTTATCCATAAACAACTAAAAACCTTATCCATAAACAACTACAAACGTTATCCATAAACAACTACAAACGTTATCAACTACAAACGTTATCAATAAACAACTGAAAACGTACTCAATAAACAAATACAAACGTTATCCCTAAACGATTACAAACGTTATCCATAAACCACTACAAACGTTATCCATAAACAAATAAAATCGTTATCGGTTATCAACTGCAAATGTTATCCATAAACAACTACAAACGTTATCCATAAAAAACTACAAACGTTATCCATAAACAACTAAAAACCTTATCGATAAACAAATACAAACGTTATTCATAAACAACTACAACGTTATCAACTACAAACGTTATCAATAAACAACTACAAACGATATCCATAAATAACTACAAGCGTTATCTATAAACAACTGTACACGTTATCCATAAACCACTACAAACATTATCAACTACAAACGTTATCAATAAACAACTGAAAACGTACTCCATGAACAAATACAAACGGTATCCATAAACGATTACAAACGTTATCCATAAACAACTACAAACGTTATCCAAAAACAATTACAAATGTTATCCATAAACAACTGCAAACGTTATCCATAAACAACGACAAATGTTATCGATAAAAAACTACAAATGTTATCCATAATCCATAAACAACTACAAACGTTATCCATAAACAACTACAAACGTTATCCATAATCCATAAACAACTACAAACGTTATCCATAAACAACTACAAACGTTATCCTTAAACGATTACAAACGTTATCCATCAACAAGTACAAACGTTATCCATAACCAACTACAAACGTTATCCATAAACAACTAAAATCGTTATCCATAAACAACTACAAATGTTATCCTCCATATACAACTACAAAGGTTATCCATTAACAACTAAAAACGTTATCCATACACGATTACAAACGTTATCCATAACCAACTACAAACGTTATCCATAAACAACTAAAAACCTTATCCATAAACAACTACAAACGTTATCCATAAACCACTACAAACGTTATCCATAAACAAATAAAATCTTTATCGATTAACAACTGCAAATGTTATCCATAAACAACTACAAACGTTATCCATAAAAAACTACAAACGTTATCCATAAACAACTAAAAACCTTATCGATAAACAACTACAAACGTTATTCATAAACAACTACAAACGTTATCAACTACAAACGTTATCAATAAACAACTACAAACGATATCCATAAATAACTACAAGCGTTATCTATAAACAACTGTACACGTTATCCATAAACAACTACAAACATTATCAACTACAACGTTATCAATAAACAACTGAAAACGTACTCCATGAACAAATACAAACGGTATCCATAAACGATTACAAACGTTATCCATAAACAACTACAAACGTTATCCATAAACAATTACAAATGTTATCCATAAACAACTGCAAACGTTATCCATAAACAACGACAAACGTTATCGATAAAAAACTACAAATGTTATCCATAATCCATAAGCAACTACAAACGTTATCCATAAACAACTACAAACGTTATCCATAATCCATAAACAACTACAAACGTTTCCATAAACAAGTACAAATGTTACCAATAAACAACTACAAACGTTATCCATAAACAACTACAAACGATATCCATAAACAACTACTAGCGTTATCCATAATCAACTACACGTTATCCATAAACGATTACAAACGTTATCCATAAACAACTACAAACGTTATCCATAAACATCTACAAACGTTAACCATAAACAACTAAAATCGTTATCCATAAACAACTACAAATGTTATCCTCTAGAAACAACTACAAACGTTATCCATAAACAACTACAAACGTTATCCATAGAAGATTACAAACGTTATCCATAACCAACTACAAACGTTATCCATAAACAACTAAAAACCTTATCCATAAACAACTGCAAACGTTATCCATAAACAACTACAAACATTATCAACTACAAACGTTATCAATAAACAACTGAAAACGTACTCCATGAACAAATACAAACGGTATCCATAAACGATTACAAACGTTATCCATAAACCACTACAAACGTTTTCCATAAACAAAAAAAATCGTTATCGATTAACAACTGCAAATGTTATTCATAAACAACTACAACGTTATCCATAAAAACTACAAACGTTATCCATAAACAACTAAAAACGTTATCCATAAACAACTACAAACGTTATTCATAAACAACTACAAACGTTATCAATAAAAAACTACAAACGATATCCATAAATAACTACAAGCGTTATCTATAAACAACTACAAACGTTATCCATAAACAACTACAAACGTTTTTGATAAACAACTACAAAAGTTATCCATAAACAACTACAAACGTTATCCATAAACAATTATTAATGTTATCCATAAACAACTGTAAACGTTATCCATAAACAACTACAAATGTTATCCATAAACAACTACAAATATTATCCATAATCCATTAAGAACTACAAACGTTATCCATAAACAACTACAATCGTTATCCATAAACAACTACAAACGTTATCCTTAAACAACTACAAACGTTATCTATAACCAACTACAAACGTTAACCATAAACAACTAAAAACGTATTCCATAAACAACTACAAACGTTATCAATAAACAACTACAACTGTTATCAACTACAAACGTTATCAATAAACAACTGAAAACGTATTCCATAAACAACTACAAACGTTATCCATAGTCCATAAACAACTACAAACGTTATCCATAAACAACTACAAATGTTACCAATAAACAACTACAAACGTTATCCATAAACAACTTCACACGTTATCCATAAACGATTACAAAAGTTATCCATAAACAACTACAAACGTTATCCATAAACAACTACAAACGTTATCCTTAAACGATTACAAACGTTATCCATCAACAACTACAAACGTTATCCAGAAACAACTACAAACGTTATCCATAAACAACTAAAATCGTTATCCATAAACAACTACAAATGTTATCCTCCATATACAACTACAAAGGTTATCCATTAACAACTACAAACGTTATCCATACACGATTGCAAACGTTATCCATAACCAACTACAAACGTTATCCATAAACAACTAAAAACCTTATCCATAAACAACTACAAACGTTATCCATAAACAACTACAAACGTTATCAACTACAAACGTTATCAATAAACAACTGAAAACGTACTCAATAAACAAATACAAACGTTATCCCTAAACGATTACAAACGTTATCCATAAACCACTACAAACGTTATCCATAAACAAATAAAATCGTTATCGGTTATCAACTGCAAATGTTATCCATAAACAACTACAAACGTTATCCATAAAAAACTACAAACGTTATCCATAAACAACTAAAAACCTTATCGATAAACAAATACAAACGTTATTCATAAACAACTACAAACGTTATCAACTACAAACGTTATCAATAAACAACTACAAACGATATCCATAAATAACTACAAGCGTTATCTATAAACAATTGTACACGTTATCCATAAACAACTACAAACATTATCAAACATTACAAACAAACGTTATCAATAAACAACTGAAAACGTACTCCATGAACAAATACAAACGGTATCCATAAACGATTACAAACGTTATCCATAAACAACTACAAACGTTATCCATAAACAATTACAAATGTTATCCATAAACAACTGCATACGTTATCCATAAACAACGACAAATGTTATCGATAAAAAACTACAAATGTTATCCATAATCCATAAACAACTACAAACGTTATCCATAAACAACTACAAACGTTATCTATAATCCATAACTAACTACAAACGTTATCCATAAACAACTACAAATGTTACCAATATACAACTACAAACGTTAACCATAAACAACTAAAATCGTTATCCATAAACAATTACAAATGTTATACTCTAGAAACAACTACAAACGTTATCCATAAACAAGTACAAACGTTATCCATAAACGATTACAAACGTTATCCATAACCAACTACAAACGTTATCCATAAACAACTAAAAACCTTATCCATAAACAACTGCAAACGTTATCCATAAACAACTACAAACATTATCAACTACAAACGTTATCAATAAACAACTGAAAACGTACTCCATGAACAAATACAAACGGTATACATAAACGATTACAAACGTTATCCATAAACCACTACAAACGTTTTCCATAAACAAAAAAAATCGTTATCGATTAACAACTGCAAATGTTATCCATAAACAACTAAAAAGTTATCCATAAAAAACTACAAACGTTATCCATAAACAACTAAAAACCTTATCGATAAACAAATACAAACGTTATTCATAAACAACTACAAACGTTATCAACTACAAACGTTATCAATAAACAACTACAAACGATATCCATAAATAACTACAAGCGTTATCTATAAACAACTACAAACGTTATCCATAAACAATTACAAACGTTTTCAATAAACAACTACAAAAGTTATCCATAAACAACTACAAACGTTATCCATAAACAATTATTAATGTTATCCATAAACAACTGCAACGTTATCCATAATCCATTAACAACTACAAACGTTATCCATAAACAATTACAAATGTTATCCATAAACAACTGCAAACGTTATCCATAAACAATTACAAATGTTATCCATAAACAACTGCAAACGTTATCCATAAACAACGACAAATGTTATCGATAAAAAACTACAAATGTTATCCATAATCCATAAACAACTACAAACGTTATCCATAAACAACTACAAACGTTATCCATAATCCATAAACAACTACAAACGTTATACATAAACAACTACAAATGTTACCAATAAACAACTACAAACGTTATCAATAAACAACTACAAACGATATCCATAAACAACTACTAGCGTTATCCATAATCAACTACACGTTATCCATAAACGATTACAAACGTTATCCATAAGCAACTACAAACGTTATCCATAAACAACTACAAACGTTATTCTTAAACGATTACAAACGTTATCCATCAACAATTAAAACGTTATCCATAAACAACTACAAACGTTAACCATAAACAACTAAAATCGTTATCCATAAACAACTACAAATGTTATCCTCTAGAAACAACTACAAACGTTATCCATAAACAACTACAAACGTTATCCATAAACGATTACAAACGTTATCCATAACCAACTACAAACGTTATCCATAAACAACTAAAAACCTTATCCATAAACAACTGCAAACGTTATCCATAAACAACTACAAACATTATCAACTACAAACGTTATCAATAAACAACTGAAAACGTACTCCATGAACAAATACAAACGGTATACATAAACGATTACAAACGTTATCCATAAACCACTACAAACGTTTTCCATAAACAAAAAAAATCGTTATCGATTAACAACTGCAAATGTTATCCATAAACAACTAAAAAGTTATCCATAAAAAACTACAAACGTTATCCATAAACAACTAAAAACGTTATCCATAAACAACTACAAACGTTATTCATAAACAACTACAAACGTTATCAATAAACAACTACAAACGATATCCATAAATAACTACAAGCGTTATCTATAAACAACTACAAACGTTATCCATAAACAACTACAAACGTTTTCCATAAACAACTACAAAAGTTATCCATAAACAACTACAAACGTTATCCATAAACAATTATTAATGTTATCCATAAACAACTGCAAACGTTATCCATAAACAACTACAAATGTTATCCATAAACAAATACAAATATTATCCATAATCCATTAACAACTACAAACGTTATCCATAAACAACTACAATCGTTATCCATAAACAACTACAAACGTTATCCTTAAACAACTACAAATGTTATCTATAACCAACTACAAACGTTATCCATAAACAACTAAAAACGTATTCCATAAACAACTACAAACGTTATCAATAAACAACTACAACCGTTATCAACTACAAGCGTTATCAATAAACAACTGAAAACGTATTCCGTAAACAACTACAAACGTTATCCATAAACGATAACAATCGTTATCCATAAACAACAACAAACGTTATCCATAAACTACTAAAAACCTTATCCATAAACAACTACAAACATTATCAACTACAAACGTTATCAATAAACAACTGAAAACGTACTCCATGAACAAATACAAACGGTATACATAAACGATTACAAACGTTATCCATAAACCACTACAAACGTTTTCCATAAACAAAAAAAATCGTTATCGATTAACAACTGCAAATGTTATCCATAAACAAGTAAAAAGTTATCCATAAAAAACTACAAACGTTATCCATAAACAACTAAAAACGTTATCCATAAACAACTACAAACGTTATTCATAAACAACTACAAACGTTATCAACTACAAACGTTATCAATAAACAACTACAAACGATATCCATAAATAACTACAAGCGTTATCTATAAACAACTACAAACGTTATCCATAAACAACTACAAACGTTTTCAATAAACAACTACAAAAGTTATCCATAAACAACTACAAACGTTATCCATAAACAATTATTAATGTTATCCATAAACAACTGCAAACGTTATCCATAATCCATTAAAACTACAAACGTTATCCATAAACAATTACAAATGTTATCCATAAACAACTGCAAACGTTATCCATAAACAATTACAAATGTTATCCATAAACAACTGCAAACGTTATCCATAAATAACGACAAATGTTATCGATAAAAAACTACAAATGTTATCCATAATCCATAAACAACTACAAACGTTATCCATAAACAACTACAAACGTTATCCATAATCCATAAACAACTACAAACGTTATCCATAAACAACTACAAATGTTACCAATAAACAACTACAAACGTTATCCATAAACAACTACAAACGATATCCATAAACAACTACTAGCGTTATCCATAATCAACTACACGTTATCCATAAACGATTACAAACGTTATCCATAAACAACTACAAACGTTATCCATAAACAACTACAAACGTTATACTTAAACGATTACAAACGTTATCCATCAACAATTAAAACGTTATCCATAAACAAGTACAAACGTTAACCATAAACAACTAAAATCGTTATCCATAAACAACTACAAATGTTATCCTCTAGAAACAACTACAAACGTTATCCATAAACAACTACAAACATTATCCATAAACGATTACAAACGTTATCCATAACCAACTACAAACGTTATCCATAAACAACTAAAAACCTTATCCATAAACAACTGCAAACGTTATCCATAAACAACTACAAACATTATCAACTACAAACGTTATCAATAAACAACTGAAAACGTACTCCATGAACAAATACAAACGGTATACATAAACGATTACAAACGTTATCCATAAACCACTACAAACGTTTTCCATAAACAAAAAAAAATCGTTATCGATTAACAACTGCAAATGTTATCCATAAACAACTAAAAAGTTATCCATAAAAAACTACAAACGTTATCCATAAACAACTAAAAACGTTATCCATAAACAACTACAAACGTTATTCATAAACAACTACAAACGTTATCAACTACAAACGTTATCAATAAACAACTACAAACGTTATCAATAAACAACTACAAACGATATCCATAAATAACTACAAGCGTTATCTATAAACAACTGTACACGTTATCCATAAACCACTACAAACATTATCAACTACAAACGTTATCAATAAACAACTGAAAACGTACTCCATGAACAAATACAAACGGTATCCATAAACGATTACAAACGTTATCCATAAACAACTACAAACGTTATCCAAAAACAATTACAAATGTTATCCATAAACAACTGCAAACGTTATCCATAAACAACGACAAATGTTATCGATAAAAAACTACAAATGTTATCCATAATCCATAAACAACTACAAACGTTATCCATAAACAACTACAAACGTTATCCATAATCCATAAACAACTACAAACGTTATCCATAAACAACTACAAACGTTATCCTTAAACGATTACAAACGTTATCCATCAACAAGTACAAACGTTATCCATAACCAACTACAAACGTTATCCATAAACAACTAAAATCGTTATCCATAAACAACTACAAATGTTATCCTCCATATACAACTACAAAGGTTATCCATTAACAACTAAAAACGTTATCCATACACGATTACAAACGTTATCCATAACCAACTACAAACGTTATCCATAAACAACTAAAAACCTTATCCATAAACAACTACAAACGTTATCCATAAACCACTACAAACGTTATCCATAAACAAATAAAATCTTTATCGATTAACAACTGCAAATGTTATCCATAAACAACTACAAACGTTATCCATAAAAAACTACAAACGTTATCCATAAACAACTAAAAACCTTATCGATAAACAACTACAAACGTTATTCATAAACAACTACAAACGTTATCCATAAACGTTATCAATAGACAACTACAAACGATATCCATAAATAACTACAAGCGTTATCTATAAACAACTGTACACGTTATCCATAAACAACTACAAACATTATCAACTACAAACGTTATCAATAAACAACTGAAAACGTACTCCATGAACAAATACAAACGGTATCCATAAACGATTACAAACGTTATCCATAAACAACTACAAACGTTATCCATAAACAATTACAAATGTTATCCATAAACAACTGCAAACGTTATCCATAAACAACGACAAACGTTATCGATAAAAAACTACAAATGTTATCCATAATCCATAAACAACTACAAACGTTATCCATAAACAACTACAAACGTTATCCATAATCCATAAACAACTACAAACGTTATCCATAAACAAGTACAAATGTTACCAATAAACAACTACAAACGTTATCCATAAACAACTACAAACGATATCCATAAACAACTACTAGCGTTATCCATAATCAACTACACGTTATCCATAAACGATTACAAACGTTATCCATAAACAACTACAAACGTTATCCATAAACATCTACAAACGTTAACCATAAACAACTAAAATCGTTATCCGTAAACAACTACAAATGTTATCCTCTAGAAACAACTACAAACGTTATCCATAAACAACTACAAACGTTATCCATAGAAGATTACAAACGTTATCCATAACCAACTTCAAACGTTATCCATAAACAACTAAAAACCTTATCCATAAACAACTGCAAACGTTATCCATAAACAACTACAAACATTATCAACTACAAACGTTATCAATAAACAACTGAAAACGTACTCCATGAACAAATACAAACGGTATCCATAAACGATTACAAACGTTATCCATAAACCACTACAAACGTTTTCCATAAACAAAAAAAATCGTTATCGATTAACAACTGCAAATGTTATTCATAAACAACTACAAACGTTATCCATAAAAAACTACAAACGTTATCCATAAACAACTAAAAACGTTATCCATAAACAACTACAAACGTTATTCATAAACAACTACAAACGTTATCAATAAACAACTACAAACGATATCCATAAATAACTACAAGCGTTATCTATAAACAACTACAAACGTTATCCATAAACAACTACAAACGTTTTCCATAAACAACTACAAAAGTTATCCATAAACAACCACAAACGTTATCCATAAACAATTATTAATGTTATCCATAAACAACTGTAAACGTTATCCATAAACAACTACAAATGTTATCCATAAACAACTACAAATATTATCCATAATCCATTAAGAACTACAAACGTTATCCATAAACAACTACAATCGTTATCCATAAACAACTACAAACGTTATCCTTAAACAACTACAAACGTTATCTATAACCAACTACAAACGTTAACCATAAACAACTAAAAACGTATTCCATAAACAACTACAAACGTTATCAATAAACAACTACAACTGTTATCAACTACAAACGTTATCAATAAACAACTGAAAACGTATTCCATAAACAACTACAAACGTTATCCATAGTCCATAAACAACTACAAACGTTATCCATAAACAACTACAAATGTTACCAATAAACAACTACAAACGTTATCCATAAACAACTACAAACGATATCCATAAACAACTACAAGCGTTATCCATAAACAACTCCACACGTTATCCATAAACGATTACAAAAGTTATCCATAAACAACTACAAACGTTATCCATAAACAACTACAAACGTTATCCTTAAACGATTACAAACGTTATCCATCAACAACTACAAACGTTATCCAGAAACAACTACAAACGTTATCCATAAACAACTAAAATCGTTATCCATAAACAACTACAAATGTTATCCTCCATATACAACTACAAAGGTTATCCATTAACAACTACAAACGTTATCCATACACGATTGCAAACGTTATCCATAACCAACTACAAACGTTATCCATAAACAACTAAAAACCTTATCCATAAACAACTACAAACGTTATCCATAAACAACTACAAACGTTATCAATAAACAACTGAAAACGTACTCAATAAACAAATACAAACGTTATCCCTAAACGATTACAAACGTTATCCATAAACCACTACAAACGTTATCCATAAACAAATAAAATCGTTATCGGTTATCAACTGCAAATGTTATCCATAAACAACTACAAACGTTATCCATAAAAAACTACAAACGTTATCCATACACAACTAAAAACCTTATCGATAAACAAATACAAACGTTATTCATAAACAACTACAAACGTTATCAACTACAAACGTTATCAATAAACAACTACAAACGATATCCATAAATAACTACAAGCGTTATCTATAAACAATTGTACACGTTATCCATAAACAACTACAAACATTATCAAACATTACAAACAAACGTTATCAATAAACAACTGAAAACGTACTCCATGAAAAAATACAAACGGTATCCATAAACGATTACAAACGTTATCCATAAACAACTACAAACGTTATCCATAAACAATTACAAATGTTATCCATAAACAACTGCATACGTTATCCATAAACAACGACAAATGTTATCGATAAAAAACTACAAATGTTATCCATAATCCATAAACAACTACAAACGTTATCCATAAACAACTACAAACGTTATCTATAATCCATAAACAACTACAAACGTTATCCATAAACAACTACAAATGTTACCAATATACAACTACAAACGTTAACCATAAACAACTAAAATCGTTATCCATAAACAATTACAAATGTTATACTCTAGAAACAACTACAAACGTTATCCATAAACAAGTACAAACGTTATCCATAAACGATTACAAACGTTATCCATAACCAACTACAAACGTTATCCATAAACAACTAAAAACCTTATCCATAAACAACTGCAAACGTTATCCATAAACAACTACAAACATTATCAACTACAAACGTTATCAATAAACAACTGAAAACGTACTCCATGAACAAATACAAACGGTATACATAAACGATTACAAACGTTATCCATAAACCACTACAAACGTTTTCCATAAACAAAAAAAATCGTTATCGATTAACAACTGCAAATGTTATCCATAAACAACTAAAAAGTTATCCATAAAAAACTACAAACGTTATCCATAAACAACTAAAAACGTTATCCATAAACAACTACAAACGTTATTCATAAACAACTACAAACGTTATCAACTACAAACGTTATCAATAAACAACTACAAACGATATCCATAAATAACTACAAGCGTTATCTATAAACAACTACAAACGTTATCCATAAACAATTACAAACGTTTTCAATAAACAACTACAAAAGTTATCCATAAACAACTACAAACGTTATCCATAAACAATTATTAATGTTATCCATAAACAACTGCAAACGTTATCCATAATCCATTAACAACTACAAACGTTATCCATAAACAATTACAAATGTTATCCATAAACAACTGCAAACGTTATCCATAAACAATTACAAATGTTATCCATAAACAACTGCAAACGTTATCCATAAACAACGACAAATGTTATCGATAAAAAACTACAAATGTTATCCATAATCCATAAACAACTACAAACGTTATCCATAAACAACTACAAACGTTATCCATAATCCATAAACAACTACAAACGTTATACATAAACAACTACAAATGTTACCAATAAACAACTACAAACGTTATCAATAAACAACTACAAACGATATCCATAAACAACTACTAGCGTTATCCATAATCAACTACACGTTATCCATAAACGATTACAAACGTTATCCATAAGCAACTACAAACGTTATCCATAAACAACTACAAACGTTTTTCTTAAACGATTACAAACGTTATCCATCAACAATTAAAACGTTATCCATAAACAACTACAAACGTTAACAATAAACAACTAAAATCGTTATCCATAAACAACTACAAATGTTATCCTCTAGAAACAACTACAAACGTTATCCATAAACAACTACAAACGTTATCCATAAACGATTACAAACGTTATCCATAACCAACTACAAACGTTATCCATAAACAACTAAAAACCTTATCCATAAACAACTGCAAACGTTATCCATAAACAACTACAAACATTATCAACTACAAACGTTATCAATAAACAACTGAAAACGTACTCCATGAACAAATACAAACGGTATACATAAACGATTACAAACGTTATCCATAAACCACTACAAACGTTTTCCATAAACAAAAAATCGTTATCGATTAACAACTGCAAATGTTATCCATAAACAACTAAAAAGTTATCCATAAAAAACTACAAACGTTATCCATAAACAACTAAAAACGTTATCCATAAACAACTACAAACGTTATTCATAAACAACTACAAACGTTATCAATAAACAACTACAAACGATATCCATAAATAACTACAAGCGTTATCTATAAACAACTACAAACGTTATCCATAAACAACTACAAACGTTTTCCATAAACAACTACAAAAGTTATCCATAAACAACTACAAACGTTATCCATAAACAATTATTAATGTTATCCATAAACAACTGCAAACGTTATCCATAAACAACTACAAATGTTATCCATAAACAAATACAAATATTATCCATAATCCATTAACAACTACAAACGTTATCCATAAACAACTACAATCGTTATCCATAAACAACTACAAACGTTATCCTTAAACAACTACAAATGTTATCTATAACCAACTACAAACGTTATCCATAAACAACTAAAAACGTATTCCATAAACAACTACAAACGTTATCAATAAACAACTACAACCGTTATCAACTACAAGCGTTATCAATAAACAACTGAAAACGTATTCCATAAACAACTACAAACGTTATCCATAAACGATAACAATCGTTATCCATAAACAACAACAAACGTTATCCATAAACTACTAAAAACCTTATCCATAAACAACTACAAACATTATCAACTACAAACGTTATCAATAAACAACTGAAAACGTACTCCATGAACAAATACAAACGGTATACATAAACGATTACAAACGTTATCCATAAACCACTACAAACGTTTTCCATAAACAAAAAAAATCGTTATCGATTAACAACTGCAAATGTTATCCATAAACAAGTAAAAAGTTATCCATAAAAAACTACAAACGTTATCCATAAACAACTAAAAACGTTATCCATAAACAACTACAAACGTTATTCATAAACAACTACAAACGTTATCAACTACAAACGTTATCAATAAACAACTACAAACGATATCCATAAATAACTACAAGCGTTATCTATAAACAACTACAAACGTTATCCATAAACAACTACAAACGTTTTCAATAAACAACTACAAAAGTTATCCATAAACAACTACAAACGTTATCCATAAACAATTATTAATGTTATCCATAAACAACTGCAAACGTTATCCATAATCCATTAAAACTACAAACGTTATCCATAAACAATTACAAATGTTATCCATAAACAACTGCAAACGTTATCCATAAACAATTACAAATGTTATCCATAAACAACTGCAAACGTTATCCATAAACAACGACAAATGTTATCGATAAAAAACTACAAATGTTATCCATAATCCATAAACAACTACAAACGTTATCCATAAACAACTACAAACGTTATCCATAATCCATAAACAACTACAAACGTTATCCATAAACAACTACAAATGTTACCAATAAACAACTACAAACGTTATCCATAAACAACTACAAACGATATCCATAAACAACTACTAGCGTTATCCATAATCAACTACACGTTATCCATAAACGATTACAAACGTTATCCATAAGCAACTACAAATTTTATCCATAAACAACTACAAACGTTATACTTAAACGATTACAAACGTTATCCATCAACAATTAAAACGTTATCCATAAACAAGTACAAACGTTAACCATAAACAACTAAAATCGTTATCCATAAACAACTACAAATGTTATCCTCTAGAAACAACTACAAACGTTATCCATAAACAACTACAAACATTATCCATAAACGATTACAAACGTTATCCATAACCAACTACAAACGTTATCCATAAACAACTAAAAACCTTATCCATATACAACTGCAAACGTTATCCATAAACAACTACAAACATTATCAACTACAAACGTTATCAATAAACAACTGAAAACGTACTCCATGAACAAATACAAACGGTATACATAAACGATTACAAACGTTATCCATAAACCACTACAAACGTTTTCCATAAACAAAAAAAATCGTTATCGATTAACAACTGCAAATGTTATCCATAAACAACTAAAAAGTTATCCATAAAAAACTACAAACGTTATCCATAAACAACTAAAAACGTTATCCATAAACAACTACAAACGTTATTCATAAACAACTACAAACGTTATCAACTACAAACGTTATCAATAAACAACTACAAACGATATCCATAAATAACTACAAGCGTTATCTATAAACAACTACAAACGTTATCCATAAACAACTACAAACGTTTTCCATGAACAACTACAAAAGTTATCCATAAACAACTACAAACGTTATCCATAAACAATTATTAATGTTATCCATAAACAACTGCAAACGTTATCCATAAACAACTACAATCGTTATCCATAAACAACTACAAACGTTATCCTTAAACAACTACAAATGTTATCTATAACCAACTACAAACGTTATCCATAAACAACTAAAAACGTATTCCATAAACAACTACAAACGTTATCAATAAACAACTACAACCGTTATCAACTACAAACGTTATCAATAAACAACTGAAAACGTATTCCATAAACAACTACAAACGTTATCCATAAACGATAACAATCGTTATCCATAAACAACAACAAACGTTATCCATAAACGATTACAAACGTTATCCATAAACCACTACAAACGTTATCTATAAACAACTACAAATTTTATTCATAATCCATAAACAACTACAAACGTTATCCAGAAACAACTAAAATCGTTATCCATAAACAACAACAAACGTTATCCATAAACAACTACAAACATTATCCATAACCAACTACAAACGTTATCCATAAACAACTTAAAACATTATCCATAAACAACTACAAACCTTATCCATAAACAACTACAAACGTTATCAACTACAAACGTTATCAATAAACATCTGAAAACGTATTCCATAAACAACTACAAACGTTATCCATAAACGATTACAAACGTTTTTGATAAACCACTACAAACGTTATCCATAAACAACGAAAATCGTTATCGTTTAACAACTGCAAATGTTATCCATAAACAGCTACAAACGTTATCTATAAAAAACTACAAACGTTATCCATAAACAACTACAAACGTTATCCATAAACAACTACAAGCGTTATCCATAAACAACTACAAATGTTATCCATAAACGATTAAAAACATTATCCATAAACAACTACAAACGTTATCCATAAACAACTACAAAAGTTACCCATAATCAACTACAAACGTTATCCATAAACGATTGCAAACGTTATCCATAAACAACTACAAACGTTTTTCATAAACAACTAAAAACGTTATTTATAAACAACTACAAACGTTATCCATAAACAACTACAAACGTTATCCATAAACAATTAAAATCGTTTTCCATAAACAACTACAAATGTTATCCTCTATAAACAACTACAAACGTTATCGATTAACAACTGCAAAAGTTATTCATAAACAACTACAAACGTTATCCATAAACAATTACAAAAGTTATCCATAAACAACTACAAACGTTATCCATAAACGATTACAAACGTTATCAATAAACAACTACAATCGTTATCAATAAACTAATAAAATCATTATCGATTAACAACTGCAAATGTTATCCATAAACAACTACAAACGTTATCCATAAAAAACTATAAACGTTATCCATAAACAACTACAAACGTTATCCATAAAAAACTACAAACGTTATCCATAAACAACTAAAAACCTTATCGATAAACAAATACAAACGTTATTCATAAACAACTACAAACGTTATCAACTACAAACGTTATCAATAAACAACTACAAACGATATCCATAAATAACTACAAGCGTTATCTATAAACAATTGTACACGTTATCCATAAACAA
The DNA here is from genome assembly GCA_029721355.1 of Tegillarca granosa. Classification (NCBI taxonomy): domain Eukaryota; kingdom Metazoa; phylum Mollusca; class Bivalvia; order Arcoida; family Arcidae; genus Tegillarca; species Tegillarca granosa. The sequence continues at coordinate 7,214,735 of CM056611.1, read as the reverse complement.
CTACAAACATTATCAAACATTACAAACAAACGTTATCAATTACCAACTGAAAACGTACTCCATGAACAAATACAAACGGTACCTATAAACGATTACAAACGTTATCCATAAACAACTAAAAAACGTTATCCATAAACAATTACAAATGTTATCCATAAACAACTGCAAACGTTATCCATAAACAACGACAAATGTTATCGATAAAAAACTACAAATGTTATCCATAATCCATAAACAACTACAAACGTTATCCATAAACAACTACAAACGTTATCCATAATCCATAAACAACTACAAACGTTATCCATAAACAACTACAAATGTTAACAATAAACAACTACAAACGTTATCCATAAACAACTACAAACGATATCCATAAACAACTACTAGCGTTATCCATAATCAACTACACGTTATCCATAAACGATTACAAACGTTATCCATAAACAACTACAAACGTTATCCATAAACAACTACAAACGTTATTCTTAAACGATTACAAACGTTATCCATCAACAATTAAAACGTTATCCATAAACAACTACAAACGTTAACCATAAACAACTAAAATCGTTATCCATAAACAACTACAAATGTTATCCTCTAGAAACAACTACAAACGTTATCCATAAACAACTACAAACGTTATCCATAAACGTTTACAAACGTTATCCATAACCAACTACAAACGTTATCCATAAACAATTTAAAACCTTATCCATAAACAACTGCAAACGTTATCCATAAACAACTACAAACATTATCAACTACAAACGTTATCAATAAACAACTGAAAACGTACTCCATGAACAAATACAAACGGTATACATAAACGATTACAAACGTTATCCATAAACCACTACAAACGTTTTCCATAAACAAAAAAAATCGTTATCGATTAACAACTGCAAATGTTATCCATAAACAACTAAAAAGTTATCCATAAAAAACTACAAACGTTATCCATAAACAACTAAAAACGTTATCCATAAACAACTACAAACGTTATTCATAAACAACTACAAACGTTTTCAACTACAAACGTTATCCATAAACAACTACAAACGAAATCCATAAATAACTACAAGCGTTATCTATAAACAACTACAAACGTTATCCATAAACAACTACAAACGTTTTCCATAAACAACTACAAAAGTTATCCATAAACAACTACAAACGTTATCCATAAACAATTATTAATGTTATCCATAAACAACTGCAAACGTTATCCATAAACAGCTACAAATGTTATCCATAAACAACTACAAATATTATCCATAATCCATTAACAACTACAAACGTTATCCATAAACAACTACAATCGTTATTCATAAACAACAACAAACGTTATCCTAAAACAACTACAAATGTTATCTATAACCAACTACAAACGTTATCCATAAACAACTAAAAACGTATTCCATAAACAACTACAAACGTTATCAATAAACAACTACAACCGTTATCAACTACAAACGTTATCAATAAACAACTGAAAACGTATTCCATAAACAACTACAAACGTTGTCCATAAACGATAACAATCGTTATCCATAAACAACAACAAACGTTATCCATAAACGATTACAAACGTTATCCATAAACCACTACAAACGTTATCTATAAACAACTACAAATTTTATTCATAATCCATAAACAACTGAAAACCTTATGCATAAACAACTACAAACGTTATCCATAAACAACTACAAACGTTATCAGCTACAAACGTTATCAATAAACAACTGAAAACGTACTCCATAAACAAATACAAACGTTATCCATAAACCACTAAAAACCTTATTCATTAACAAATAAAATCGTTATCGATTGACAACTGCAAATGTTATCCATAAACAACTACAAACGTTATCCATAAACAACTACAAAAGTTATCCATAAACAACTACAAACGTTATCCATAAACAATTACAAATGTTATCGATAAACAACTGCAAACGTTATCCATAAACAACTACAAATGTTATCTATAAACAACTACAAATGTTATCCATAATCCATAAACAACTACAAACGTTATCCATAAACAACTACAAAAGTTACCCATAATCAACTACAAACGTTATCCATAAACGATTGCAAACGTTATCCATAAACAACTACAAACGTTTTTCATAAACAACTAAAAACGTTATTTATAAACAACTACAAACGTTATCCATAAACAACTACAAACGTTATCCATAAACAATTAAAATCGTTTTCCATAAACAACTACAAATGTTATCCTCTATAAACAACTACAAACGTTATCGATTAACAACTGCAAAAGTTATTCATAAACAACTACAAACGTTATCCATAAACAACTACAAAAGTTATCCATAAACAACTACAAACGTTATCCATAAACGATTACAAACGTTATCAATAAACAACTACAATCGTTATCAATAAACTAATAAAATCATTATCGATTAACAACTGCAAATGTTATCCATAAACAACTACAAACGTTATCCATAAAAAACTACAAACGTTATCCATAAACAACTGCAAACGTTATCCATAAACAACTACAAACGTTATTCATAAACAACTACAAACGTTATCAACTACAAACGTTATCAATAAACAACTACAAACGTTATCCATAAACAACTACAAACGTTATTCATAAACAACTACAAGCGTTATCCATAAACAACTACAAAAGTTATCCAAAAACAACTACAACCGTTATCCATAAACAACTACAAGCGTTATCTAAAAACAACTACAAACCTTATCCATAAACAACTACAAAAGTTATCCATAAACAACTACAAACATTATCAACTACAAACGTTATCAATAAACAACTGAAAACGTACTCCATGAACAAATACAAACGTTATCCATAAAGGATTACAAACGTTATCCATAAACCACTACAAACGTTTTCCATAAACAAAAAAAATCGTTATCGATTAACAACAGCAAATGTTATCCATAAACAACTACAAACGTTATCCATAAAAATCTACAAACGTTATCCATAAACAACTAAAAACGTTATCCATAAAAAACTACAAACGTTATTCATAAACAACTACAAACGTTATCAGCTACAAACGTTATCAATAAACAACTACAAACGATATCCATAAATAACTACAAGCGTTATCTATAAACAACTACAAACGTTATCCATAAACAACTTCAATTGTTATCAATAAACAACTACAAAAGTTATCCATAAACAACTACAAACGTTATCCATAAGCAACTACAAATGTTACCAATAAACAACTACAAACGTTATCCATAAACAACTACAAACGATATCCATAAACAACTACAAACGTTATCCATAAACAACTACAAACGATATCCATAAACAACTACAACCGTTATCCATAAACAACTACAAATGTTACCAATAAAGAACAACAAACGTTATCCATAAGCAACTACAAACGATATCCATAAACAACTACAACCGTTATCCATAAACAACTACAAAAGTTATTCATAAACAACTACAAACGTTATCCATAAACAACTACAAATTTTACCAATAAACAACTATAAACGTTATCCATAAACAACTACAAACGTTATCCATAAACAACTGCAAGCGTTATCCATAAACAACTACAAAAGTTATCCATAAACAATTACAACCGTTATCCATAAACAACTACAAACGTTATCCATAAACAACTACAAACGTTATCCATAAACAACTACAAATGTTACCAATAAACAACTACAAACGATATCAATAAACAACTACAACCGTTATCCATAAACAACTACAAGCGTTACCTATAAACAACTACAAACGTTATCCATAAACAACTACAAACGTTATCCATAAACAACTACAACCGTTATCCATAAACAACTACAAACGTTATCCATAAACAACTACAAACGTTATCCATAAACAACAACAAATGTTACCAATAAACAACTACAAACGTTATCCATAAACAACTACAAACGATATCCATAAACAACTACAAGCGTTATCTATAAACAACTACAAAAGTTATCCATAAACAACTACAACCGTTATCCATAAACAACTACAAACGTTATCCATAAACAACTAAAAACGTTATCCATAAACAACAACAAATGTTACCAATAAACAACTACAAACGTTATCCATAAACAACTACAAACGATATCCATAAACAACTACAACCGTTATCCATAAACAACTACAAGCGTTATCTATAAACAACTACAAACGTTATCCATAAACAACTACAAAAGTTATCCATAAACAACTACAACCGTTATCCATAAACAACTACAAACATTATCCATAAACAACTACAAACGTTATCCATAAACAACTACAAATGTTACCAATAAACAACTACAAACGTTATCCATAAACAACTACAAACGATATCCATAAACAACTACAACCGTTATCCATAAACAACTACAAGCGTTATCTATAAACAACTACAAAAGTTATCCATAAACAACTACAACCGTTATCCATAAACAACTACAAACGTTATCCATAAACAACTACAAAAGTTACCAATAAACAACTACAAACGTTATCCATAAACAACTACAAACGATATCCATAAACAACTACAAGCGTTATCCGTAAACAACTACAAAAGTTATCCATAAACAACTACAACCGTTATCCATAAACAACTACAAATTTATCCATAAACAACTACAAACGTTATCCATAAACAACTACAAATGTTACCAATAAACAACTACAAACGTTATCCATCAACAACTACAAACGATATCCATAAACAACTACAACCGTTATCCATAAACAACTACAAGCGTTATCTATAAACAACTACAAGCGTTATCTATAAACAACTACAAAAGTTATCCATAAACAACTACAACCGTTATCCATAAACAACTACAAACGTTATCCATAAACAACTACAAAAGTTACCAATAAACAACTACAAACGTTATCCATAAACAACTACAAACGATATCCATAAACAACTACAAGCGTTATCCATAAACAACTACAAAAGTTATCCATAAACAACTACAACCGTTATCCATAAACAACTACAAAAGTTATCCATAAACAACCACAAACGTTATCCATAAACAACTACAAATGTTACCAATAAACAACTACAAACGTTATCCATAAACAACTACAAACGATATCCATAAACAACTACAACCGTTATCCATAAACAACTACAAGCGTTATCTATAAACAACTACAAACGTTATCCATAAACAACTACAAACGTTATCCATAAACAACTACAAACGTTATCCATAAACAACTACAAACGATATCCATAAACAACTACAACCGTTATCCATAAACAACTACAAACGATATCCATAAACAACTACAACCGTTATCCATAAACAACTACAAGCGTTATCTATAAACAACTACAAACGTTATCCATAAACAATTACAAACGTTATCCATAAAAACTACAAAAGTTATCCATAAACAACTACAAACGTTATCCATAAACAACTACAAATGTTACCAATAAACAACTACAAACGTTATCCATAAACAACTACAAACGATATCCATAAACAACTACAACCGTTATCCATAAACAACTACACACGTTATCCATAAACAACTACAAATTTTACCAATAAACAACTACAAACGTTATCCATTAACAACTACAAACGATATCCATAAACAACTACAACCGTTATCCATAGACAACTACACACGTTATCCATAAACAATTACAAATGTTATCCATAAACAACTGCAAACGTTATCCATAAACAACTACAAACGTTAACTATAAACAACTACAAATGTAACCAATAAACAACTAAAAACGTTATCCATAAACAACTACAAACGATATCCATAAACAACTACAAGCGTTATCCATAAACAACTAAATACTTTATCCAAAAACGATTTCAAACGTTATCCATAAACAACTACAAACGTTATCCTTAAACGATTACAAACGTTATCCATCAACAACTACAAACGTTCTCCATAAACAACTACAAACGTTATCAATAACCAACTACAAACGTAATCCATTAACAATTTATTAATTTGTTAGTTAATTAATAAATTAAATATAAATATATTAATATTTGTTAATATAACAAATGTTTCATAGCCCTGCATACCTCTGAAATAGGTGGAACAATCCAGTTATTCTCACCATGCCAGTTTTGTAAAAAAACAGTCTACAAATTCAATATCTGGACACCAAAACTTTGAATTAAATCCGTCTAATTTGTTTAGATTACTGGCAAATCTATCAACAGTATGAGGTCCCCATAGGGAATCCATAAACTGAAAAATACAGTAGAAGTTCCCCAGTCTTCAAAATCAATCATTTTTGATATATAATCTGCTTTAGAATTTTCAGATCTTGGAATCCAAGATATATTAAATGAAATGTTATTCTTATTACAAGTATCAAAAATGTCTAAGGCTACAATCTGTAAATAAGACTTTGTACTGCCTTTCTGTATAATAGAGACACAGCTCTGGTTATCTGTATGATAGATCGAAAGATAAAGAAAAAGGACCGATAAAGAACATGATACAGTAAATGATACATAGAAAGATAACGAAACAGGACATCCTCAAAATCCAACCGAAAAAGAACACGATACAATAAATGATACATAGAAAGATAACGAAACAGAACATCCAAAAAATCCAACCGAAAAAGAACACGATACAGTAAATCATACATAAAAAAATAACGAAACAGTACATCCTCAAAATCCAACCGATACAGTAAATGATACATTTGAAATTGTCGATAGTAGTCAAATGATGGTCAGGTGCTAGTTAAGCATTAACGATACTGCGAATAAATTGCAAGTGTATGTCATGTGCTAGTATAACACTATGATACTGTCGATAAATGTACAGTGTATGTCAGGTGCTAGTATAACACTGATTATACTGCCGATAAATGTCCAGTGTATGTCAGGTGCTAGTATAACACTGATAATACTGTCGATAAATGTCCAGTGTATGTCAGGTGCTAGTATAACATTGATAATACCGTCGATAAATGTCCAGTGTATGTCAGGTGCTAGTATAACATTGATAATACTGTCGATAAATGTCCAGTGTATGTCAGGTGCTAGTATAACACTGATAATACTGTCGATAAATGTCCAGTGTATGTCAGGTGCTAGTATAACACTGATAATACTGTCGACAAATGTCCAGTGTATGTCATGTGCTAGTATAACACTGATGATACTGTCGATAAATGTCCTGTGTATGTCATGTGCAAGTATAACACTGATGATACTGTCCATAGATGTCCAGTGTATGTCAGGTGCTAGTATAACACTAATAATACTGTCGATAAATGTCCAGTGTATGTCAGATGCTATTATAACACTGATGATTCTGTCCAAAGATGTCCAGTGTATGTCAGGTGCTAGTATAACACTAATAATACTGTCGATAAATGTCCAGTGTATGTCAGGTGCTAGTATAACACTGATAATACTGTCGATAAATGTCCAGTGTATGTCAGGTCCTAGTATAACACTGATTATACTGTCGATAAATGTCCAGTGTATGTCAGGTGCTAGTATAACACTGATGATACTGTCGATAAATGTCCATTGTATGTTAGGTGCTAGTATAACACTGATTATACTGCCGATAAATGTCCAGTGTATGTTAGGTGCTAGTATAACACTGATGATACTGTCGATAAATGTCCAGTGTATGTCAGGTGCTATTATAACACTGATTATACTGTCGATAAATGTCCAGTGTATGTCAGGTGCTATTATAACACTGATAATACTGTCGATAAATGTCCAGTGTATGTCAGGTGCTAGTATAACACTGATAATACTGTCGATAAATGTCCAGTGTATGTCAGGTGCTAGTATAACACTGATAATACTGTCGATAAATGTCCAGTGTATGTCAGGTGCTAGTATAACACTGATAATACTGTCGATAAATGTCCAGTGTATGTGAGGTGCTAGTATAACACTGATAATACTGTCGATAAATGTCCAGTGTATGTCAGGTGCTAGTATAACACTGATAATACTGTCGATAAATGTCCAGTGTATGTCATGTGCTTGTATAACACTGATTATACTGCCGATAAATGTCCATTGTATGTCAGGTGTTAGTATAACACTGATAATACTGTCGATAAATGTCCAGTGTATGTCAGGTGCTAGTATAACACTGATAATTCTGTCGATAAATGTCCAGTGTATGTCAGGTGCTATTATAACACTGATAATACTGTCGATAAATGTCCAGTATATGTCAGGTGCTAGTATAACACTGATAATACTGTCGATAAATGTCCAGTGTATGTGAGGTGCTAGTATAACACTGATAATACTGTCTATAAATGTCCAGTGTATGTCAGGTGCTAGTATAACACTGATAATACTGTCGATAAATGTCCAGTGTATGTGAGGTGCTAGTATAACACTGATAATACTGTCGATAAATGTCCAGTGTATGTCAGGTGCTAGTATAACACTGATAATACTGTCGATAAATGTCCAGTGTATGTCATGTGCTTGTATAACACTGATTATACTGCCGATAAATGTCCATTGTATGTCAGGTGCTAGTATAACACTGATAATACTGTCGATAAATGTCCAGTGTATGTCAGGTGCTAGTATAACACTGATAATACTGTCGATAAATGTCCAGTGTATGTCAGGTGCTATTATAACACTGATAATACTGTCGATAAATGTCCAGTATATGTCAGGTGCTAGTATAACACTGATAATACCGTCGATAAATGTCCAGTGTATGTCAGGTGCTAGTTTAACACTGATAATACCGTCGATAAATGTCCAGTGTATGTCATGTGCTTGTATAACACTGATTATACTGCCGATAAATGTCCATTGTATGTCAGGTGCTAGTATAACACTGATAATACTGTCGATAAATGTCCAGTGTATGTCAGGTGCTAGTATAACACTGATAATACTGCCGATAAATGTCCATTGTATGTCAGGTGCTAGTATAACACTGATAATACTGTCGATAAATGTCCAGTGTATGTCAGGTGCTAGTATAACACTGATAATACTTTCGATAAATGTCCAGTGTATGTCAGGTGCTAGTATAACACTGATTATACTGTCGATAAATGTCCAGTGTATGTCAGGTGCTAGTATAACACTGATGATACTGTCCACAGATTTCAATTGTATGTCAGGTGCTAGTATAAGACTGATAATACTGTCGATAAATGTCCAGTGTATGTCAGGTGCTAGTATAACACTGATAATACTGTCGATAAATGTCCAGTGTATGTCAGGTGCTAGTATGACACTGATTATACTGTCGATAAATGTCCAGTGTATGTGAGGTGCTAGTATAACACTGATAATACTGTCGATAAATGTCCAGTGTATGTCAGGTGCTAGTATAACACTGATAATACTGTCCATAGATTTCCATTGTATGTGAGGTGCTAGTATAAGACTGATAATACTGTCGATAAATGTCCAGTGTATGTCAGGTGCTAGTATAACACTGATAATACTGTCGATAAATGTCCAGTGTATGTGAGGTGCTAGTATAACACTGATAATACTGTCGATAAATGTCCAGTGTATGTCAGGTGCTATTATAACACTGATAATACTGTCGATAAATGTCCAGTGTATGTCAGGTGCTAGTATAACACTGATAATACTGTCGATAAATGTCCAGTGTATGTCAGGTGCTATTATAACACTGATAATACTGTCGATAAATGTCCAGTGTATGTCAGGTGCTAGTATAACACTGATAATACTGTCGATAAATGTCTAGTGTATGTCATGTGCTTGTATAACACTGATTATACTGCCGATAAATGTCCATTGTATGTCAGGTGCTAGTATAACACTGATAATACTGTCGATAAATGTCCAGTGTATGTCAGGTGCTATTATAACACTGATAATACTGTGGATAAATGTCCAGTATATGTCAGGTGCTAGTATAACACTGATAATACCGTCGATAAATGGCCAGTGTATGTCAGGTGCTAGTATAACACTGATAATACTGTCGATAAATGTCCAGTGTATGTCAGGTGCTAGTATAACACTGATAATACTGTCGATAAATGTCCAGTGTATGTCAGGTGCTAGTATAACACTGATTATACTGCCGATAAATGTCCATTGTATGTCAGGTGCTAGTATAACACTGATTATACTGTCGATAAATGTCCAGTGTATGTCAGGTGCTAGTATACAATGATAATACTTTCGATAAATGTCCAGTGTATGTCAGGTGCTAGTATAACACTGATGATACTGTCGATAAATGTCCAGTGTATGTCAGGTGCTAGTATAACACTGATGATACTGTTCATATATGAACAGTGTATGTCAGGTGCTAGTATAACACTGATGATACTGTTCATAGATGAACAGTGTATGTCATGTGCTAGTATAACACTGATGATACTGTTCATAGATGAACAGTGTATGTCAGGTGCTAGCATAACACTGATGATACTGTTCATAGATGAACAGTGTATGTCAGGTGCAAGCATAACACTTATAAAATTGCCAAATGCAACTCAGGTGCTAGTATAACACTGATGATACTGTCCATAGATGACCAGTGTATGTCAGGTGCTAGTATAACACTGATGATACTGTCCATAGATGACCAGTGTATGTCAGGTGCTAGTATAACACTGATGATACTGTCCATAGATGACCAGTGTATGTCAGGTGCTAGAAGAGATTGGTAATACCGTCTTTATATGTCCAGTACATGTCACATGCTGGTATAACATGGATGATACTGTTAACAGATGTTCAGTTCATGTCAGGTGCTAATATAAAACTGATGATACTGTCGATAGATGTCCAGTGTATGACAGGTGCTATTATAACACTTATGAAATTACCGATAGTTGTTAAATGCATGTGAGGTGCTAGGTTAAGCAATGACGGTACTGCCGATAAATGTCCAGTGTATGTCAGGTGCTAGAGAACATTCATGATACTTATCGATAGATGTCTAGTGCATGTAAGTTGCCAACCGAGCATGCATGATACTGTCCATAGATACTGAACAGTTGCATATTTCATGTTACTATTCACATATATGCAGTACAGCTCATTTACCGGTTCAGTAGTGATATTTCTGTCGACACATGTATAAATTAGAATAGTTGCATATTTTATGTTACTCTTGACATATATCCAGTACAGTCCAATTACTGGTTCAGTGGTGATGTTTCTGTCGACAGATGTCCAATACTGAACAGTTGCATATTTCATGTTACTATTGACATACCCAGTACAGTCCATTTCCTCGTTCAGTAGTGTCCAATGCTGATTAGTTGCATATTTTATGTTACTATTGACATACCCAGTACAGTTCATTTACTGTCTCAGTAGTGATGTTACCGTCGACAGATGTCCAATGCTGATTAGTTGCATATTTTATGTTACTATTGACATACCCAATACAGTCCATTTACTGGTTCAGTAGTGATGTTACCGTCGACAGATGTCCAATACTGAACAGTTGCATATTATAAGTACATGGTTTGTAAGTGTCCGGTACGGAATGATACAGGGTCAGTAGAAAAGATACCGGGTGAGGCGTGAGCCGAACCCGGTATCTTTTTTACTGACACTGTATCATTCCGTACCGGACACTAACAAACCATGTAACTTTTTTACCCTACCGATGACCCAATGCCAGATCTATCTTTTAAAAATAGAAATATTGCTGATGAAAGAAATTAAAAATAAAAAAATATCCGACTGTAATAAATTATTACAACAAGGAATATCACTTAATAAGGTTTAATGCATGTTATTTAATAATATAACATTTGAACTTTAAAATAAATAAATAAATAAGTAATAATAATAAAAAATTGAACTGTCCTTTAAATTAATTTCTTTGCGTTCTATTTTGTTTTTATGTAATTTGGAATATTTCGGGTTTTTAAGTACCTATAAAATGCGTATCATATGCTTGGTTGATTGTAATACACGATGTTAAAATCCGTGCGTGTATAAAAACGCGAGTGTCCTCAGTCGTGTCAATCGAGCTAGTTGCAAGAGAGTAACAAGTTGTTTAAGTATTTTAATGTAAAACCCACCTTCCATTCCCTTATTTAATATTTAAGCATAGGTGTCAGGTTTGCTGATATTATATCAATTATCTCGTTAATGACATACAATTTATAATTTGTTGATTATGTTGATATTATTACATAAATCTTGCAACTTTGCACTTCCTAAAATTTGTTTGTGTTTTTATTCTTAGTTAGAAAAGAAAATATTTATTTTCGGAGGCACGAAGAAAATAAGTGTTTTGAACCGCCCCTACACAGTAGAAATTTGTAAAATGACGTACTTGTGACGTATACAAAGAGTTAAAACTAGGTCATTTTTGTTGACGTTTACATTAGCACAGGGGACGTAACTCTAACCTACCCGGTATCAGCCTGACCCAGTACTTTTGCACGTGCGGCTATGTACGGAATGATACTGGGTTGGTCATTTGATTCAATTTAGCCAATCATTATCATAGAATTCAGTCAGAGGTAGGGTAATTAATGTTACTATTGACATACCCTGCACAGTCCATTTTCCAGTTCAGAAGTGATGTTACCGTCGACAGATGTCCAATGCTGATTAGTTGCATATTTCATGTTACTATTGACAGACCCAGTAAAGTCCATTTTCTCGTTCAGTAGTGATATTTTCTGTCGACTGATGTCCAATACTGAACAGTTGCATATTTAATGTTACTATTGACAGACCCATTACAGTTCAATTACTGGTTCAGTAGTGATATTTCTGTCGACTGATGTCCAATACTGAACAGTTGCATATTTAATGTTACTATTGACAGACCCAGTACAGTTCAATTACTGGTTCAGTAGTGATATTTCTGTCGACTGATGTCCAATTACTGAACAGTTGCATATTTAATGTTACTATTGACAGACCCAGTACAGTTCAATTACTGGTTCAGTAGTGATATTACTGTCGACAGGTGTCCAATACTGATCAGTTGCAGATCAATTATTAATATGCCAAATTTTTCTCCGGGTACTCAAGTTACTTTCATCATTCAGATGACCGTTTTAAAATAGGTGAAAGTTAGATTGTAGTATCTATTGTTGCTACATTATTAACTCCCTTGTCATACGAACTAAGGGACATAACCGCTAAACAATATAAAATAGCGAAAAACAACAATTAGTCATTGTCAGTCATAGAGCCAACACAGTATTTTAACTTGAAAATTAGGAGCGTAAAAATCAAGGTAAAATCTTTATACAAAATGATTATGATTTTCTGTTTTAATTGTTTTTATAGGTTGTACATATCATGTTGCTGATGTCCGTTATCACTGTGTTTGTTGACACATACATGAATTTATAAATTATGTAAAGTGATTCCAAACCCGTGTCTTAATAAATATAAATCGTTAATGACAAAATGTTATGTATTATTTCTGAAAATGATCATGAATCTTAAACAAATTTGTAAACACGGATACATATTACTTTGACTGGATGAACCGATGCTTTTACTCCATCATAATAATGTACAATACGTTTTTAAGGGAGGTTAAAATCAATAAAAAAAATCTCGCAGAAATTGAATGTAAAAACAATATATGGGTAAATACGAGATAGTACATCATTAGGCATGGGTAAAATGTGGTAAGAACGGTAATGTTCACTGAATATTGTTTTAGGTCACATCGTTGTTTTTCAACTTTTCGTGACGAGATAATTAATCTTGAGTATTCTTAAAATAAATACGTATTATTTAGTGTTTCTGGTCCACAATGTAGTGGATTAACATCGCTATGTTGATTATACCGAGCCAAACAGTAAGGACCTACGACCGAAGTCGAATCCTCAGCGGTGAGAAGACTTGATCCTGAAGCCTAACGTGTTAACCACTAGTTAACACAAAATGTAGTAAACCTGTTAAAATAATTTAAACTCAATCAATAAAAATATATAATTGTTACCCAGTTTTTAATCTGCAACAAACATGGACCTTCCTTATCAAAATTATTTTTATTTATATTCCAGTTATCGCCCCAGCAATTTCAAAGGATGTTCAATAATCCGCATGAAATATCTTTATACCATGATCCCTAAATACTGTCACCGAAAAACTTGTCGAACAAAAACTCATACATATTTTTTTGCAAAACATCAGTATATTATCGCAAAACATCCCTTTTAAATTGACAATAATCATTTTACTTTTTTGAAGGGAGAACAGCCGCCTAAATATGTCTTTTGTCAAGGTCAACAATCTGTTCAATACATTTTGTTGGATTTGTTAACTTTTCACCTACAAAAAATACTTTTCACGCAAGATATTTTTATTCATGCCAATGGACACAAAAAAATTATTAAACTTATCTCGGTAAACTTGAAAAATAAAATTTCATTGTTATGTAATCTTTTTCAAGTGATTGCGAAATTATTGGTAATTATATATATTACATATATTTTATATACAACGACTGATGTTACATTAATTTAGTTATTCAAGGCTTATGTAACTTTTACATTTTTCAGCCGCGAACGGATGTGTCATGTGCTACTTTTGAATTTTTATGAAATAATACAATTCAAAAGTAGCGCAGGACAGATGCAAAAATGCTTGAGTCGGCTTTTAACATCAACTCACTTCACCCTTTCTTTTTCACTAACTCACTGTATATCTTCTTTACATACATCATATTCAAACTTGTAAATTTCGGAAGACTATAATCAGATACAAATTTTATGTACATCGATGACATCTTTACAAAGTTAATTCCAGACAAATATTACAAGACTTTTGCAAATATATCATGCTTAATATTTTTTATATATTTTTCACCAGTGATATATAGCTATATAGTTAATATTTTAAATATTTTTTATATATTTTTCACCAGTGATATATAGCTATATAACTATTACTGTTTATATATGTCGCTGTGTGTTTTTTTTTCCGAGAACAAGTGTTTCAAATATGAGTAACAACACAAAAATCCGTTTGGCTGGGTTAAAATAATAATTGGATTTTGATCATCACGCCTACACTTTTCTTTTATTAGGAATCTTAAGTCTATTCACCCTACAGAAAATTCTATGAATGATAATTGCAATGTACCGCGATTATTGATCTCCTCTGACTGGTTGGTTGTTCGTCAGACGTAACCATAAAAACTGGCAACACAATTCTCTAATCAATAAACGTTCCTTTAACAGAAACAAGCGACATGCTAAAATTCCTTCTTGATCTTTCATACTATTTTATTTATTTATTTATTTATTTATTTATTTATTTATTTATTTATTTTTAATCCCAATCAATTAAAATCAATAAACATAAAGTCAACTAATATAAATATAATTTAAGATGTAAATAAAAGTACTTGAACGAGAAGACTGAATAGCTCAAAGCTAGAGACTGACAGAAAACGTTTATTTTAAAGAATTTTTCTATGTTTATTTTCTCTTTTTTATCTTTTTGAGGGTTTTATATAAGAATGCATACATTATTACATTAGCAGTTGTAATTAATAAAACATAAAGGTCCCCCTAAAATATGTGACTAGCTGACGTCTCGATGTAAATTAAATACTTTTTAATAGGACATAAATCTATATTCTCACCTCTCTGTTTAACTAAAAAACTTTTAAAATTTCAATTTTTCTTGAAAATTTTCGGAACCAAAATAAAAAAAAACTATGTAAACATTCATCAAACAATCTTCCAGTGTCACTTTAAAATACATTTTAACTTAAAAATTCATTTGTTAACAATACGCATTTATATAATTATATTCAATAAATCAATGATGCTTAATGTCTTAATTGCATCCTTGTGACGGTACATATTGTCGCCAATATTTACCTTCACCGACTACATACTGTCACATATCGTGTACATGTTGTCGCCTACCTTTTATGGTTGATGATGATGATGATGCATATTCAAAAAAAATATCAATCGAATACAAAAAAAGAGATGATACTATTGTTATAATAACCAAAAGATACTGTTAAAATACTACTGCTCTCTCTTTCTCTCTCAAATTTAGTCAAACGCTGAAAACCTCAAATGCTTCAATTCGTGCGTCGTCCGTCGTGCGTAAACTTTTTACATTTCAATCTTCTCCTCCAGAACCACTGGGCCAAATTTAATGAAACTTGGAAACCATCATGCCTGGGTGAAGCCCTTTCAGATGTGCAAAAATGAAGGAGTTATTTTTCCTTCGGGCCCCATAAATCTCTCTAAATTCTCCTCTAAATCTACAAGAGATATACCCTAGTTATTTCATTTATAACATCCTTAGGTCATCTAGTTTCAGATTTGCACAAATGGTAGCCATGGGGCTCAAAATGGGGAAATTGTAAGTTGAGTTGGGAAATTGCTAAAATTATATATTTGTCACTATATCTTGAAACCTATTAACTTTTTGTATAGTCATGTATATTAGAATAGTGTAGGCATTGACATGACGATCATTTTGATATATGGATCAAGGTCATATGTTGAAAGGTCAAGGTCACAGCTGTATATAAGACAGGCATGTATATAAGAATATTGTAGGTATTGCGACAACAGTCATTTTTATATATGCTTCAAGGTCATATGCTGAAAGGTCAAGGTCACAGCTGCAAAAAAAGACTTAAATTGCTAATTATCTTGAAAACTGTTAACTTTTTGTATAGTCATGTATATTAGAATAGTGTAGGCATTGACATGACGATCATTTTGATATTTGGATCAAGGTCATATGTTGAAAGGTCAAGGTCACGGCTGCAGAAGAAGACTTAGATTGCTAATTATCTTGAAAACTAATAACTTTTTGTATAGGCAGGTCAAGGTCAACAAGCCTCGCAAAATTGGTAGTGCTAAGTGCTTTGATGCCATATATATGAAGTTTCAAGCTTCTAGGCCATTAGTTTCATGACTAGAAGATGTTTGAAGATTTTTTCCATTTAAGGTCACTGTGATTTTGAATAAAGGTTAAGGTAAACTTGTTTCACTAACTTGGTAGGGCTTAATGTATTAATGTTATAAATGATGTTTAAAGCTTCTTAAACTTTCTGTTCATTACAAAAAGATTTTTAAAATGATTTTCTATTTAAGGTCTCCGTGATCTTAAGTGAATGTCAAGGTAAAAAAGCTTTGCAAAATTGTTAGTACTTAGGGCTTTGATGCCATATATAAAGTTTCAAACTTCTAGGCTTTTCGATTCATGACAAGTAGATGTTTAAAGGTTTTTTCTATAAGGTCACTGTGACCTTGAAGAAAGTAAATGTGAACAAGCTTTCCAAACTTGGCAGTGCTTAGTGCCCTGATGCCATATATGAAGCTTCAAGCTTCGGTTAATGACAAGAAAATGTTAAAAAAATTATCATTTAGGATCACAGTGATCTCGAATGAAGGTCAAGGTCAACCTGCTTCGCAAACTTGGTAGGGCTATCATCATGGTAAATTCAGATAAAGTTTCACAATCATTGGTTCACTGGCTCTGAAGAAGAAGTTGAAAATGTGTAATTGTTTACGACGCACTCCGAAAACGACACAACGTACAACCGACACGACAAACAACGCTCAAGGTTATATATGTTACCATTACAGACATATAAAAAGGATATCTATCCTTCCATTACAGACATACATAAATGTTATATGTATATGCTTTTACATAAAAGTTATATATGCTACAATTAAACATATATAAAGAATATCTATGCTACAATTAGGGACATACATAAAGGTGATATATATTACCATTACAGACATATACAAATACGTTATATATCCTACCATTACAGACATACATAAAGTTATATATGCTACCATTACAGACATACACAAAGGTTATATATCCTGCCATTAGGGACATACATAAAGATTATATATGCTGCCATTAGGGACATACATAAAGATTATATATACTACCATTACAGACATACACAAAGGTTATATATGCTACCATTATAGACATACATAAAGGTTATATATACTATAATTACAGACATACATAAAGGTTATATATACTACCATTACAGACATATATAAAGGTTATTTATGCTACCATTACAGACATACATAAAGGTTATATATGCTACCATTACAGACATACATAAAGGTTATATATGCTACCATTACAGACATACATAAAGGTTATATATACTACCGTTACAGACATACATAAAGATTATTATATGCTACCATTACAGACATACATAAAGGTTATATATACTACCATTACAGACATACATAAAGGTTATATATACTACCATTACAGACATACATAAAGGTTATATACTACCATTACAGACATACATTAAGGTTATATATGCTACCATTACAGACATACATAAAGGTTATATATGTTACCATTACAGACATACATAAAGGGTATATATTCTACCATTACAGACATACATAAAGGTTATATATGCTACCATTACAGACATACATAAAGGTTATATATACTACCATTACAGACATACATAAAGGTTATATATACTACCATTACAGACATTCATAAAGGTTATATATACTACCATTACAGACATACATAAAGGTTATTTATGCTACCATTACAGACATACATAAAGGTTATATATGCTACCATTACAGACATACATAAAGGTTATATATACTACCATTACAGACATACATAAAGGATTATATATACTACCATTACAGACATACACAAAGTTTTGTATGCTATCATTACAACTTACAGAAAGATTATATATGCTACCAATACAGACATACATAACGGTTATATATGCCACCATTACAACTTACATTAAGTTTATATTTGTCACCATTACAGACATACATAAAGGTTATATATACTACCATTACAGAAATACATAAAGATTATAGATGCTACCATTACAGACATACACAAAGGTTATATATGCTACCATTACAGACATACATTCAGGTTATATATGCTACCATTACAGAAATACATAAAGGTTATAGATGCTACCATTACAGACATACATAAAGGTTATAGATGCTAGCATTACAGACATACATTCAGGTTATATATGCTACCATTACAGAAATACATAAAGGTTATATATGCTACCATAACGGACATACATTCAGGTTATATATGCTACCATTACAGAAATACATAAAGGTTATATATGCTACCATAACGGACATACATTCAGGTTATATATGCTACCATTACAGAAATACATAAAGGTTATAGATGCTACCATTACAGACATACATAAAGGTTATATATGCTACCATTACAGACATACATAAAGGTTATATATGTTACCATTACAGACATACATAAAGGTTATATATGCTATCATTTCAGACATACATAAAGGTTATATATGCTACCATTACAGACATACATAAAGGTTATATATACTACCATTACAGACATACATAAAGGTTATATATGCAACCATTACAGACATACATAAAGGTTATATATGCTACCATTACAGACATACATAAAGGTTATATATGCTACCATTACAGACATACATAAAAGTTATATATGCAACCATTACAGACATACATAAAGGTTATATATGCTACCATTACAGACATACATAAAGGTTATAGATGCTACCATTACAAACATACATAAAGGTTATATATGCTACCATTACAGACATACATAAAGGTTATATATGCTACCATTACAGACATACATAAAGGTGATATATCCTACCGTTACAGATATACATAAAGGTTATATATGCTACCATTACAGACATACATAAAGGTTATAGATGCAACCATTACAGACATACATAAAGGTTATAGATGCTACCATTTACAGACATACATAAAGGTTATAGATGCTACCATTACAGACATACATAAAGGTTATATATGCTACCATTACAGACATACATAAAGGTTATATATATCCTACCATTACAGACATACATAAAGGTTATATATGATACCATTACAGACATACATAAAGGTTATATATGCAACCCTTACAGACATACATAAAGGTTATAGATGCTAGCATTACAGACATACATAAAGGTTATACATATACTACCATTACAGACATACATAAAGGTTATATATGATACCATTACAGACATACATAAAGGTTATATATACTACCATTACAGACATACATAAAGGTTATATATGCTACCATTACAGACATACATAAAGGTTATATATATGCTACCATTACAGACATACATAAAGGTTATATATGATACCATTGCAGACATACATAAAGATTATATATGCTACCATTACAGACATACATAAAGGTTATATATACTACCGTTACAGACATACATAAAGGTTATATATGATACCATTACAGACATACATAAAGGTTATATATACTACCATTACAGACATACATAAAGGTTATAGATGCTACCATTACAGACATACATAAAGATTATAGATGCTACCATTACAGACATACATAAAGGTTATAGATGCTACCATTACAGACATTCATAAAGATTATATATACTACCATTACAGACATACATAAAGGTTATATATGATACCATTACAGACATACATAAAGGTTATTTATGCAACCATTACAGACATACATAAAGGTTATATATGCTACCATTACAGACATACATAAACGTTATATATGCTATCATGAGGGAAAAACAAAAAGGCTATATATCCTACCATTACAGACATACATAAAGGTTATATATCCTACCATTACAGACATACATAAAGGTTATATATCCTACCATTACAGACATACATAAAGTTTATATATACTACCATTACAGCCATACATAAAGGTTATATATACTACCATTACAGACATACATAAGGTTAGATATACTACCATTACAGACATACATAAAGGTTATATATACTACCATTACAGACATACATAAAGGTTAGATATACTACCATTACAGACATACATAATGGTTATATATACTACCATTACAGCCATACATAAAGGTTATATATACTACCATTACAGACATACATAAAGGTTATATATACTACCATTACAGACATACATAAAGGTTATATATACTACCATTACAGACATACATAAAGGTTATATATGATACCATTACAGACATACATAAAGGTTATATATGCTACCATTACAGACATACATAAAGGTTATATATACTACCATTACAGACATACATAAAGGTTATATCTGCTACCATTAGGGAAAAACAAAAAGGCTATATATCCTACCATTACAGACATTCATAAAGATTATATATACTACCATTACAGACATACATAAAGGTTATATATGCTACCATTACAGACATTTATAAAGGTTATATATCCTACCATTACAGACATACATAAAGGTTATATATACTACCATTACAGACATGCATAAAGGTTATATATGCTACCATTACAGACATACATAAAGGTTATATATGCTACCATTAGGGAAAAACAAAAAGGCTATATATCCTACCATTACAGACATTCATAAAGATTATATATACTACCATTACAGACATACATAAAGGTTATATATGCTACCATTACAGACATTCATAAAGGTTATATATGCTACCATTACAGACATACATAAAGGTTATATATACTACCATTACAGACATTCATAAAGGTTATATATCCTACCATTACAGACATACATAAAGGTTATATTTACTACCATTACAGACATACATAAAGGTTATATATGCTACCATTACAGACATACATAAAGGTTATATATGCTACCATTAGGGAAAAACAAAAACGCTATATATCCTTCTATTACAGACATTCATAAAGGTTATATATGCTACCATTACAGACATTCATAAAGGTTATAAATGCTACCATTACAGACATTCATAAAGATTATATATACTACCATTACAGACATACATAAAGGTTATATATCATTACAGACATTCATAAAGATTATATATACTACCATTACAGACATACATAAAGGTTATATATGCTACCATTACAGACATACATAAAGGTTATATAATGCTACCATTAGGGAAAAACAAAAAGGCTATATAACCTACCATTACAGACATTCATAAAGGTTATATATGCTACCATTACAGACATACATAAAGGTTATAGATGCTACCATTACAGACATTCATAAAGATTATATATACTACCATTACAGACATACATAAAGGTTATAGATGCTACCATTACAGACATTCATAAAGATTATATATGCTACCATTACAGACATTCATAAAGATTATATACTACCATTACAGACATACATCAAGGTTATATATGCTACCATTACAGACATACATAAAGGTTATATATACTATCATTACAGACATACATAAAGGTAATATATACTACCATTACAGACATACATAAAGATTATATATACTACCATTACAGACATACATAAAGGATATAGATGTTACCAATACCGACATACATATGATATAGTCAGACATATATTTGGATGTTTTAACCAATTTATTTGTACGTTTTGATTGATATTTATATTATTAGTTACACGATACTGTTTATACAGGGCTAATCCCGAGCCCAGATATAGATTGTATCGATCCTTTATAAGCCATATTGGGTCATCAAAGCACTATGTAACAATTATATCTTATACCGATCATCCTGAATAATCAATGTAAACGCATGTACAGTGAGATAATTCTCTGTTCATTGAAAGATAGAAGTTTTGATGCTGCTAACATACTCTCCGTCAATTTCAATTTTCAATTTTCGGAATTTTTTTTGATTTTCAAAAAATTTATTTTTTAAAAAATAGATATCTTCTTACCACGATCCTTGACATTCATTTTCTAAAATTTCATTTCTTTTAGCTGTAAATAAACGGAATCCTCTGAGCGGTTGGTCAGTGTTCTACGATGGTAATTATGAGCTTGGAGCATGCGCACGGATGTACGGAAAAACTCTAGAATCGAAGGTGAAACATGACAGATTGCATGAATTGTCCTTCATTAATATCCAGATGTATTTGAAATGGTGTTATGTATCCCTTACTTAGTCACAAATGACAAATTCAACGAAGTTCTGTGTTTAATTTATCGTATTTCACCGTTTTGAATGTTGTGTTTAAATGTCCCGGGTTTTGATTACGTAACCATGTTCTAATATTAGATCCAAAATGCTGCATCTCGCTGGTTAAATACTGTAAATCCTGTATTTATTCGAGCTTTTATCGTTGAACCAAATGTAACATTGTTCATTAGGAACATCATTAATTAGATTAGCACCGTTTTAATTTTTTCTTTGGAAAACTTAATGCAGCTTTAATTTAAATACTAAAAAACATAATCAGGCAAGTTTCAGATTATTAATGCTAAAAACAAATGCAAGTAATGAAATGAAATTTTTTATATAAAAACGCTAGATATAAAGTTGCTATCCTTTGATAATTGATTCTGACATGTTCGCCATGGAAGACTTAATCATGTAACAAGATAATGTAATATTCTTACATATTGCTATTACCTTTCCAGAAATTGTAAGAACAAAGAAAATGTTTGATTAAAAACCAAGCTTTGAAAGTATTCATTTGAAATTTCAAAAAAAGTTTAATATCTCCTGACCTAATTTGAAGAAATAATGAGACTTCGACAAAATATTAAACTTATTCTGTTCATGGGCAAATTCTTCAATAATGTTACTAAACAGTAATCTATGTTAAAATAATCCCTTCTGCATCTCGAATATTGACATACATAAAATGTGATGTAATGAGCTCAACATTTGGGATACCCTGATGTACTTTTGCATAAGTTTCAATAGTTTAGTAAATTTCTTGTAATTTTGTGAAATGTTTAAAATTTCTACAATACACAGAAAGGATTGGTAAAGTTTAATGATTCAGAAAATATAAATTATTTAGGTCAATGCTTTTTGAATTATTATTATAAGAATTTTCTTTGTGATAACAATTTATGGAAAGAGAGTAGTCTTGTAGTCACATTATTCACAAAATCATTCATAATACTTTTTTATTATTTTTATAACAGCCATTGTCATACATAATCGTAGGCAATAGTTTTAATTAAAGAGACCACTACTGAATATCTATTAAAATATATCACATATTAATTTATGATATTAAAAAGAGAAATCTTGAGTATTTCAGTAGAATATGTGCCTTGTGTCTTAGGAACATTTGGTCACTATTAAAAGTATTTCTACTAATATACTGCGCTCTTGATATCGTTGAAAATATTTCAAGCGTTTTTGCCAAACATGAATTGTTTTCTTATTTCAGAATTAAGTGACAAATTTATAAGTGCATTATGGAAGAGGCTGAAACAGGATTACCTCCCTTGTTCCAAGGACTACAATGGGCTGATTACGGATCTGCCTCTATTTTGTATGGGATTATTGCACCGGTTATTGTTATATTAACTTTGATAAACAACGTTATTGCAATAATTGTCTTTTTTATCGATCCTGATGAAATTGATCCGACGTCGGTTCAGTCAACGAGTATTGCAATATCCAATACCTTAATTGGTGTTTTTCAGCTGCCAATTTTTGTTCATTTTTTCTCTATCCAAAGGTTTACAGCACGATATTCAATACACTGGTGTTCAGCTTACCGGATAATTGGCTACATTTTTCCGTTTATTTTACATACAATATCAAAATGGCAGCTGATTGGTTTATCACTACAGCGCCTACTTTGTTACAGGTTTCCGTACAAAGCCGTAGTTTGGTACGACGTCAAACTCATGTTGAAAGTGACATTGATTATAAGTTTTTGCGCAATGATTTTCGGATCTTTCAGATTTTTTGATTTTAAAATAAACGATCAGAGCAGTTTAAAAAATATTTCGGTTGAATCCGGGACGTTCAGGCCTTGTGAAATTACATACATTTATGGTGTAAACTCTGCTATTTATCAGAAGGTTTATACTTGGATCATGTTACTTTGTGAACATATTCTGCCATGCTTTCTACTTCTACTTATCAATATCTTGCTCATATTTGCTATAAGAGGCCTTTATTTAAGAAGAGCAAAACTTGCAAATAACAGAATTAATCTGATGCGTGCAAAACAACGGACAAAACATGAAGCGTCAACTGTCGTCTTGTTAACCTTTGTGTTGTTAGTCGAAATTCCTTACAGTGTCGTGAGGATTGTTCATACGACAAGTTATGTATTATACAATCAACCGTACACGACTGGAAATGACATCATTATTACACATTTTCTGCTTCTTTTGTCTTTTCCATTTTATATTTTAATTTTCATATTTTTTAACGAAAGATTCAAATTGAGGTTATTGGGCATGTTTCATCTAGACCGGAATGAGCCGGAAGTAAATATGTGTTAGTACGAAACTAATGATAATAAAAAATTCTGTGTTTGTTCATAAAAAAACAAATTGGAATTCCTCATGACCCAGAAGAATGTTTTTTTATCAAGATTCAATTTTTCGAAATAACTTTTTAAAAAAAATCTATGTGGTCATTTGACAGATTTAGTTGAAAGTCTTATCAAATGCATCAGACGTGGCAGTCAGCATCTGGCTACCATAATGTCTTCATAATAATATCGACAAGGGTAATTATCATTTTTATCACTGAAAAAGGGGATATATTAGAAAATTCTATTATTATTATTATTATTATTATTATTATTCCTTCTAAAGGATAGTGTCGTAATGGTTTGATAACAGTATACACCAGTGCAACCTAGAATAAGTGGTATTTATACGGTAACCACATTACAGTGTTTCAATTATCGTGAAAGGTTTTTTTTGTTTAAGTCGACATCGACACTTGTTTCATTAAAACATTAGTTTTAAATTTATTTATCTATTGTTGTTTCAACCCAAATACATTTTACGTCATGCAAATTAAGTAAATCGTTAAACCATTCAACCATATTTCAAATTTGTATCAAAAACTTCATCTTTTACTCTACACTAATGACGAATTTTGTTAGAATGTTTAAACTTAAAATAAGTAGTTAAAATTAACATATTTGTATTTTCTATTTTATTTATTTATTTATTTATTTTTATTGAATCTTCCTACACTGTTTATTTTAATCAGATGGAACTTTTCTTATTGTGCTATAAATAAAACAATGAATGAAGTCACTGCTAACACAACTAAGATTCAAAGAACATAAACTTCACAATAAATTGAAATATCTTAAAAAATAGCTCAAATAGTAACTAAAGCACAAAATCAAACTTGATCTTATTTTGACGGGTTTCCAAAAAAGCATCAAAACTAAAAACAACAATTAAAACTTTTTTAAAAATGCATCATTTCAAGTCTTTGTCACAAAAGAAAACCATAATCCTTGAACATTGCCTTATTGTAGTAACAGCGCTTCAAACCATTAAAATTATCTTCATTGAAATAATTTTAAAAATTAGATAAAATAGTCTCAAAAGTACATCGAAAAAATTGCATGACTTGACCTTTTGAAACGCAAAAAATTAGGATAAAAGAAAGATTAATAAAATTTCTTAGAATGGAAGACTGCAATTATGCCATTGTCTCCTATCCTTTGGGAGATGGATTCCAGTGATGATGAATTATCACAACCAAACAATGTCGACATTCCAGAAAAAATATCTCAGTAAATCTCCGTCTGTGCTCATACATCCCGGCGCAGATTCAAAAACCTACACGCTTGGCCATAAAAAAATTCCACTGCTACAGTTTCCTCCGTTTCAGATTCACAAATTGCAGTTTCAACATATAGCTAGGAATCTTTCAATGCAAATAACACTCTCACTCCAAAATTTATTTCAGTTCTTGTACTTTCAACTTTCATAATTGAAATGGCAACACACAAGTGTAGACAATTTACACACGTTATAAACACACACACACACACATTGATGGTGTTTTCTCGATTTTGCATTAACATAATGTATTTTATGAGAATATCAGAAAACAATAAAAGTAATTTGAATTTTAACAAAATAAATATGTTGTTTTTTTGGACTATATTTCTGTTAAAGACTAAAATGCAGATTCTTTGTGGCTGTTGCGTCTACTGGACTCTTCCTTATGTACATGTGTTATAGAAGGGAATTTTTTAGTCTTGAAATAAATGAATTATTTTTTAAACTATTCAAGGAAAATATAATAACTGAATTGTTTTAAATGATATTCATTATCAATATGAACTGACGACCTTGTACCTTGCAAAGCAATAATACCGCGGTAACGCGCATTATTCCGTTATTATTCAGTCGTGTTCGGAACACGTGTCTAGTACAAAGTAACTAATTTTCAATAATATGTCAAGATCGTAAGAAGTTTTGCATGAGGATAATAAAATCTTGATCTTTCGATATGGCATTTATTAACCCTGTAAAACCATGTTACCATACTCTGCAACTAATAGTGAATACATCTCGTTTGTTGTACAAGTATGTAGGGGGCGTAATCATCGTTGACGTGCTTGAGGAAAAAATCAAACTGGTCACGAGAAAATTTATTACTGCCTAGATGAACTTTTTACGACTGACTGACATTATTTTCCAATGAACAGTTAAAGCGTAAATAGTTCCGAATGGCGTAGGGATATCTGAATATTTGCAAAACCAGCAAATAGTCCCAGTTGATATTTCCACTTCCTTATCTTCATCATTCGCAAATTGATGTTTTACATTTAACATTAATAATTAATTTTACCTTTTTAAAAACATATTTTAACATGGGCAATTTTAGTGAGCGTAGCCAAACTGTAAGACCCGTTTGCAGGGGAAAATTTGAAAAAATAAATTTGACAAAAAAAAAAAAAATAAAATAAATAAATAAATAAATAAAATGAAACCAAAATTGTTGTTTTTTCTTATTCTTTTATTTTATGAATGGACATGATTATAATTGGTCATCTAGGTATAAACTGTTAAAGAAGCAATGGGGCAAATCAACCATTTGCGGTTTATGTGATTTGCCCATTGCCTCTTTAACAGTTAATACCTTGATGACAGATTCAAAAACGAATGTCAATCCTTAAATGCCTTTAATATTGTGCGCAAAATAAAAGGAAAATGATTTTCTATTTAAAGCTGCATTTTGATTTTCTAAAAATATATTTTTTTAAAAGTAAATATCTTCTAACCACGATCCGTGACATTCATTTTCTAAAATTTCATTTCTTTTAGCTGTAAATAAACGGAATCCTCTGACCGGTTGGTCAGTGTTTATGAGCTTGGAACATGCGCAAGGATGTACGGAAAACCCTAGAATCGAAGGTGAAATTTGACAAATTGCATGAATTGTCCTTCATTAATATCCAGATGTATTTTAAATGGTGTTATTTTTCCCTTTCTAAGTCACAAATGACAAATTCAACGAAGTTCTTTGTTTAATTTATCGTATTTCAACATTTTGAAAATTGTGTTTAAATGACCCGGGTTTTGATGACGTAACCATGTTCTAATATTAGATCCCAAATACTGCATCTCGCTGGGTAAATACTGTAATTTCTGTATTTATTCGAGCTTTTATCGTTGAACCAAATGTAACATTGTTCATTAGGAACATCATTTATTAGATTAGCACCGTTTTATTTTTTTCTTTGGAAAATTTAATGCAGCTTTAACAATATAGAAATAAGAGAATAAGAGGTAGAGTCTGTTTATACCTAAGCTTACCATACCTCATTTTAATAACGTTATGAAACAATCTAACTTTCGTAATAACTAATCGTTAATATGGGGCTTCTAGTTACGGTAGTGTTCTATCAATAGCAACTCGGCGAACTTAATCTACTATCAATCCATAATTGTTTGTATTATGCAAATTTGGAGAACAAAACTCCACATTTAAACAAAAATCATTCATAAATATACAAAATCCATGTAAGATTTACTGACCTAATGGTGGAAAAATAACCAGACCCATTCAAAAAGCTTCTTTAATACTTTTTTTTTTAAATGTTTTTAAAAAGATAACAAATTCACAATGTCCAAAATATCCCTTATGCACCTTTCTTGTTTACGACATAAGGTATGATGTCATTATTTAAATATTCATGATGATCACCCAACAACAAGGAGCATCCGATTATCAACTTATAACTTTTTCCTACGTTTTTCTTATTGAAAAAATCAAAATTTCCTTAACTATGGCTATTGTATCTTTGGACATTCATTTCATTTTCATATTTCTTTTAAATTTAGCACCAGGTAGTAAGAAAATGTGAAATGCATATTTTTCCATTTGACCTTTACCTTAAAATACACTGATGTGATCTTGTGTGAGGCCCAATTGGATCATTGAAGTCATTAAATTTCGACTTTTTTCTAAAATCTGTTCCATGTATAGAAGAACTTTAAGAAGATATATCATCTAGTTAGGCTATTTTTTATTTAATCTTCTTGTTATTTTTTATGAGGAACGTTTTTAATAAAACAACCGAATATTTAAAAAAAACGTGACAAAAATAAGGACCAATGATGGGATTTTCCTTCCTTGATTTAAATCCCTTAAACGGGATTTGATTTTCGTTAATGAGCAAACCAATTTAGTAGCAGTTATTGGAGTTTGGTAACTTTAATCGTAGATCACCGCTACTGGATCCTAGATTAAATAACAAGCGTGTTTCGTGTGTTCTGTAAGTGTATTTTGGTTACCTACAATTTTATAATAGATGAGTTATTTATTATTTGTCAATACGTTTTATGTGCAAATTGTTGATTTAGTTAATTATTCTATTCGTTAAATGACTTCTAATTGGCTACAGAGAAACCAGAAACAAAATGAGAAGAAGAGGCGGCCTCGAGATAAGGCATACACTAAATATGAAACGATATCTTATATTAAATAGTAAACGCTTTTATCTATCGGGTGCAAATTCCCTTCTTTTCTAATAGTTTATAACAACATTATAATAATATAAACATAAAACATAAATTTTTATCAAGAGACTGTAGACGTTTCAGGGCTAAGGAAGCTTCTATGAGGGACAAGATCAGCGTCGCCTCTCGAATTGAGGTCTATATACCATGTGACCCTTGTTCCTTACAAACCAAGGTTTATGGTTTGTGAAATATTACTATCAGTCAATAATTGTCTTAAATATATTTGGAAAACAAAACTCTATTTTTAAACAAATTCATTCAAAATTATATAGAAAAATCCATGTAAAATTTACTGACCTATTGGTGAAAAAATAACCAGTTTTATTCAAAAAGTTTCTTTAATTCTGTGCACATAACAATTTTGAATGTTTTAAATAAAATAACAAATTAATTATGTCCAAAGAATATTTGATGTATCTTCCTTGTTTACAAAATAATATATGATGTCATAATTTGAATACTCATGATGATCACCCTTGAAAAATCCGAACAACACTGAAAATGCAATTAATAACTACATTTTCCAAATGATAAAAATTTCAAACTGTTTAATTATATCTATTGCATCTTTGGATATCAATTTCTTTTTTGTTTCTTTAAAGTTAACACCAAGTAGTAATAAAATGTGATTTGCATATAAATTGATTTGACCTTTATTAACCTTAAACTACCCTAAAATAATCTTGAGAGCTTTCGTTTTGGTCAACGAGTGTAACACTAATGTTCAGTTTGAGCCTGCGAACGAACGGTAGCGCTGATCTGTAGAGTAAACATGGCGGACGTGATAGAAAATTATAATTGTAAAAAACAAATTAAAAAATTACAAAGTTATGTATTTCTATCATTATCCGGCATATCTTATGGGATTAAAATTGGAAAAAAGGTGTATATGGAAATAATCAGTTGTCACGGAATTTCTCTTTCCGCCGATATCTACTTCATATCCTCTACGTAAAATTGATTCCTGTATCTTTAATTGAACACAAAAACACTTTTTAAACACTTATCTAAGTATTAATTTTAAACAGCAAATATTTTCATTACAAACTTATGGATTTGGTACACTTACTGCCATCTTTGAACCCGAATACTCCCAGGAAAGTGGAGATATGCTCTCAAGACTCGTGTCGTTTTCTCGTGTTAAGTTCCTGTCGTTTATTCAGAGTTACACGGATCGATAAAACGAACGCGCTCCTTGTGTATGGCCGAAGTCATTTAATTTTAGCTCTTTTTAAATCTGTTCCATGAACAGAAGAACTCGGAAAAGATTTTTTTCATTTAAAATTGAATTTGGTTAGGTCAATGTTTTTTTTAAATTCAATCTTACTGTTATTTTATAAGGAAAGTTTAAAAAAAGAAAAATTTAGAAAAATTAATGGGAAAAATAATTATGGACCAATGGTAGTGATACAAACATAAGTAGGTACACGTGGCACATACTCTTCGTAATGATCTTTATCTGACGGTCTCGTAGCGACTGATTCTGTAGTGTTAAAATGGGAGATTTCAATATGACATACTGTGTTTATCTTGTAAATCGTTTAACTGTCATGTTTTGTCTCATGCGTCCCTGCTTCCTCTGGTTAGGTCATGTGTTATATACTTGTTTTACAATATTTGACCACTGAATACACAAACATAATGTCGAATGTAAAAACAAAAATATTATAATATACACGTAATAAGGGGGGGGGGGGAGAAATAATATTAAACAAACAAAATCGTAAATTAATTGATATTTCAATTGCGTCCTTTAATTCCTTTAATTTCTTTTTCAAATGAAATCTATTTTACACTGTCATTTAACAAATCCCCTTAGATACTCAACGGTTAACATTTCCATGGATCAAAATCCGGCAATTCTGCTATTGGTACTGGATTCTGTATCCACTGTAACATCTTGA
This sequence comes from Tegillarca granosa, assembly GCA_029721355.1. NCBI lineage: Eukaryota > Metazoa > Mollusca > Bivalvia > Arcoida > Arcidae > Tegillarca > Tegillarca granosa. The sequence goes on along the minus strand of CM056611.1, from coordinate 7,183,034 downwards.
AGGCTGAAACTACCCAGACATCCTAAAAAAACATTATCAATAACTGATAATCAAGTAATTGTTGTTTGTGAAAGCTAGTCAGTTTAGAAGTTGACATCGACAGATTATATAAAACAACTTATGTTTATGTACATAATTATTTGTGTTGTATTTCAACACTTAAATGGTTAGTGTCTAACTCAAAATCATAGCATAAGCACTAATTTAAACTTAACCGTAAAATGTTGTATTCTACACTTATAGATTTGAACTTAACACCGTATGGATCTATTCTACACTTATTCCTTTTATTTTTCATTTTACTGTTGTATTCTCTTCTGAATAAGTGTAACAGCCAGTGTCACATATGCCACTTTTTACAAGGGTGAAACTGCTAATACACGGGTAGAAGGATATAAATTTACCTATATATAACACCTGTTGTAGCAACTACCACTATTTTTAAAATTGCTTATTCAAAAAATAACAATTCAAAGTTTTCAGCATCACCATTAATGTTTCTACTAATAAAAATCTTGCGAAATCATGTAGGTTAAAAGGAAATGTAAATGTTTTGTAGTTTTGTAGTTATCCAAAAAGGAAATGAAAAAACTAATTATGAAGGTAAAAAAAACAACTTTAATAGTTTTGTAGTTATTTAAACAGGAAATAAAAAAATAATCATGTAGGTTAAAAGGAAATGTAAATGTTTTGTAGTTTTGTAGTTAACCAAACAGGAAATGAAAAAACTAATTATGAAGGTAAAAAAACCAACTTTAATTGTTTTGTAGTTATTTAAAAAGGAAATAAAAAAATAATAATGTAGGTTAAAAGGAAATGTAAATGTTTTGTAGTTTTGTAGTTATCCAAACAGGAAATGAAAAAACTAATTATGAAGGTAAAAAAACCAACTTTAATTGTTTTGTAGTTATTTAAAAAGGAAATAAAAAAATAATCATGTAGGTTAAAAGGAAATGTAAATGTTTTGTGGTTTTGTAGTTAACCAAACAGGAAATGAAAAACTAATTATGAAGGTAAAAAAAACCAACTTCAATAGTTTTGTAGTTATTTAAACAGGAAATAAAAAAATAATCATGTAGGTTAAAAGGAAATGTAAATGTTTTGTAGTTTTGTAGTTAACCAAACAGGAACTGAAAATCTAATTATGAAGGTAAAAAAAACCAACTTTAATAGTTTTGTAGTTATTAAAACAGGAAATAAAAAAATAATAATGTAGGTTAAAAGGAAATGTAAATGTTTTGTAGTTTTGTAGTTATCCAAACAGGAAATAAAAAAACTAATTATGAAGGTAAAAAAAACCAACTTTAATAGTTTTGTAGTTATTTAAACAGGAAATAAAAAAATAATAATGTAGGTTAAAAGGAAATGTAAATGTTTTGTAGTTTTGTAGTTATCCAAACAGGAAATGAAAAAACTAATTATGAAGGTAAAAAAACCAACTTTAATTGTTTTGTAGTTATTTAAACAGGAAATAAAAAAATAATAATGTAGGTTAAAAGGAAATGTAAATGTTTTGTGGTTTTGTAGTTAACCAAACAGGAAATGAAAAACTAATTATGAAGGTAAAAAAAACCAACTTTAATAGTTTTGTAGTTATTTAAACAGGAAATAAAAAAATAATCATGTAGGTTAAAAGGAAATGTAAATGTTTTGTAGTTTTGTAGTTATCCAAACAGGAAATGAAAAACTAATTATGAAGGTAAAAAAAACTAACTTTAATAGTTTTGTAGTTATTTAAACAGGAAATAAAAAAATAATCATGTAGGTTAAAAGGAAATGTAAATGTTTTGTAGTTTTGTAGTTATCCAAACAGGAAATGAAAAAACTAATTATGAAGGTAAAAAAAAACCAACTTTAATAGTTTTGTAGTTATTTAAACATGAAATAAAAAAATAATCATGTAGGTTAAAAGGAAATGTAAATGTTTTGTAGTTTTGTAGTTAACCAAACAGGAAATGAAAAACTAATTATGAAGGTAAAAAAAAAACAACTTTAATAGTTTTGTAGTTATTTAAACAGGAAATAAAAAAATAATCATGTAGGTTAAAAGGAAATGTAAATGTTTTGTAGTTTTGTAGTTATCCAAATAGGAAATGAAAAAACTAATTATGAAGGTAAAAAAAAACCAACTTTAATAGTTTTGTAGTTATTTAAACAGGAAATAAAAAAATAATAATGTAGGTTAAAAGGAAATGTAAATGTTTTGTAGTTTTGTTGTTATCCAAACAGGAAATGAAAAAACTAATTATAAAGGTAAAAAAAACCAACTTTAATAGTTTTGTAGTTATTTAAACAGGAAATAAAAAAATAATAATGTAGGTTAAAAGGAAATGTAAATGTTTTGTAGTTTTGTAGTTATCCAAACAGGAAATGAAAAAAACTAATTATGAAGGTAAAAAAACCAACTTTAATTGTTTTGTAGTTATTTAAACAGGAAATAAAAAAATAATCATGTAGGTTAAAAGGAAATGTAAATGTTTTGTGGTTTTGTAGTTAACCAAACAGGAAATGAAAAACTAATTATGAAGGTAAAAAAACAACTTTAATAGTTTTGTAGTTATTTAAACAGGAAATAAAAAAATAATCATGTAGGTTTGTAGTTAACCAAACAGGAAATGAAAAACTAATTATGAAGGTAAAAAAAAACCAACTTTAATAGTTTTGTAGTTATTTAAACAGGAAATAAAAAAATAATCATGTAGGTTAAAAGGAAATGTAAATGTTTTGTAGTTTTGTAGTTATCCAAACAGGAAATGAAAAAACTAATTATGAAGGTAAAAAAAAAACAACTTTAATAGTTTTGTAGTTATTTAAACAGGAAATAAAAAATAATCATGTAGGTTAAAAGGAAATGTAAATGTTTTGTAGTTTTGTAGTTAACCAAACAGGAAATGAAAAACTAATTATGAAGGTAAAAAAAAACCAACTTTAATAGTTTTGTAGTTATTTAAACAGGAAATAAAAAAATAATCATGTAGGTTAAAAGGAAATGTAAATGTTTTGTAGTTTTGTAGTTATCCAAATAGGAAATGAAAAAACTAATTATGAAGGTAAAAAAAACAACTTTAAATGTTTTGTAGTTATATAAACAGGAAATAAAAAAATAATCATGTAGGTTAAAAGGAAATGTAAATGTTTTGCAGTTTTGTAGTTAACCAAACAGGAAATGAAAAACTAATTATGAAGGTAAAAAAACCCAACTTTAATAGTTTTGTAGTTATTTAAACAGGAAATAAAAAAATAATCATGTAGGTTAAAAGGAAATGTAAATGTTTTGTAGTTTTGTAGTTATCCAAATAAGGAAATGAAAAAACTAATTATGAAGGTAAAAAAAACAACTTTAAATGTTTTGTAGTTATATAAACAGGAAATAAAAAAATAATAATGTAGGTTAAAAGGAAATGTAAATGTTTTGTAGTTTTGTAGTTATCCAAACAGGAAATGAAAAAACTAATTATGAAGGTAAAAAAAAACAACTTTAATAGTTTTGTAGTTATTTAAACAGGAAATAAAAAAATAATCATGTAGGTTAAAAGGAAATGTAAATGTTTTGTAGTTTTGTAGTTATCCAAATAAGGAAATGAAAAAACTAATTATGAAGGTAAAAAAAACAACTTTAAATGTTTTGTAGTTATATAAACAGGAAATAAAAAAATAATAATGTAGGTTAAAAGGAAATGTAAATGTTTTGTAGTTTTGTAGTTATCTAAACAGGAAATGAAAAAACTAATTATGAAGGTAAAAAAAACCAACTTTAATAGTTTTGTAGTTATTTAAACAGGAAATAAAAAAATAATAATGTAGGTTAAAAGGAAATGTAAATGTTTTGTAGTTTTGTAGTTATCCAAACAGGAAATGAAAAAACTAATTATGAAGGTAAAAAAACCAACTTTAATTGTTTTGTAGTTATTTAAACAGGAAATAAAAAAATAATCATGTAGGTTAAAAGGAAATGTAAATGTTTTGTGGTTTTGTAGTTAACCAAACAGGAAATGAAAAACTAATTATGAAGGTAAAAAAACAACTTTAATAGTTTTGTAGTTATTTAAACAGGAAATAAAAAAATAATCATGTAGGTTTGTAGTTAACCAAACAGGAAATGAAAAACTAATTATGAAGGTAAAAAAAAACCAACTTTAATAGTTTTGTAGTTATTTAAACAGGAAATAAAAAAATAATCATGTAGGTTAAAAGGAAATGTAAATGTTTTGTAGTTTTGTAGTTATCCAAACAGGAAATGAAAAAACTAATTATGAAGGTAAAAAAAAACCAACTTTAATAGTTTTGTAGTTATTTAAACAGGAAATAAAAAAATAATAATGTAGGTTAAAAGGAAATGTAAATGTTTTGTAGTTTTGTTGTTATCCAAACAGGAAATGAAAAAACTAATTATAAAGGTAAAAAAAACCAACTTTAATAGTTTTGTAGTTATTTAAACAGGAAATAAAAAAATAATAATGTAGGTTAAAAGGAAATGTAAATGTTTTGTAGTTTTGTAGTTATCCAAACAGGAAATGAAAAAAACTAATTATGAAGGTAAAAAAACCAACTTTAATTGTTTTGTAGTTATTTAAACAGGAAATAAAAAAATAATCATGTAGGTTAAAAGGAAATGTAAATGTTTTGTGGTTTTGTAGTTAACCAAACAGGAAATGAAAAACTAATTATGAAGGTAAAAAAACAACTTTAATAGTTTTGTAGTTATTTAAACAGGAAATAAAAAAATAATCATGTAGGTTTGTAGTTAACCAAACAGGAAATGAAAAACTAATTATGAAGGTAAAAAAAAACCAACTTTAATAGTTTTGTAGTTATTTAAACAGGAAATAAAAAAATAATCATGTAGGTTAAAAGGAAATGTAAATGTTTTGTAGTTTTGTAGTTATCCAAACAGGAAATGAAAAAACTAATTATGAAGGTAAAAAAAAAAACAACTTTAATAGTTTTGTAGTTATTTAAACAGGAAATAAAAAATAATCATGTAGGTTAAAAGGAAATGTAAATGTTTTGTAGTTTTGTAGTTAACCAAACAGGAAATGAAAAACTAATTATGAAGGTAAAAAAAAACCAACTTTAATAGTTTTGTAGTTATTTAAACAGGAAATAAAAAAATAATCATGTAGGTTAAAAGGAAATGTAAATGTTTTGTAGTTTTGTAGTTATCCAAATAGGAAATGAAAAAACTAATTATGAAGGTAAAAAAAACAACTTTAAATGTTTTGTAGTTATATAAACAGGAAATAAAAAAATAATCATGTAGGTTAAAAGGAAATGTAAATGTTTTGCAGTTTTGTAGTTAACCAAACAGGAAATGAAAAACTAATTATGAAGGTAAAAAAACCCAACTTTAATAGTTTTGTAGTTATTTAAACAGGAAATAAAAAAAATAATCATGTAGGTTAAAAGGAAATGTAAATGTTTTGTAGTTTTGTAGTTATCCAAATAAGGAAATGAAAAAACTAATTATGAAGGTAAAAAAAACAACTTTAAATGTTTTGTAGTTATATAAACAGGAAATAAAAAAATAATAATGTAGGTTAAAAGGAAATGTAAATGTTTTGTAGTTTTGTAGTTATCCAAACAGGAAATGAAAAAACTAATTATGAAGGTAAAAAAAAACAACTTTAATAGTTTTGTAGTTATTTAAACAGGAAATAAAAAAATAATCATGTAGGTTAAAAGGAAATGTAAATGTTTTGTAGTTTTGTAGTTATCCAAATAAGGAAATGAAAAAACTAATTATGAAGGTAAAAAAAACAACTTTAAATGTTTTGTAGTTATATAAACAGGAAATAAAAAAATAATAATGTAGGTTAAAAGGAAATGTAAATGTTTTGTAGTTTTGTAGTTATCTAAACAGGAAATGAAAAAACTAATTATGAAGGTAAAAAAAAACCAACTTTAATAGTTTTGTAGTTATTTAAACAGGAAATAAAAAAATAATAATGTAGGTTAAAAGGAAATGTAAATGTTTTGTAGTTTTGTAGTTATCCAAACAGGAAATGAAAAAACTAATTATGAAGGTAAAAAAACCAACTTTAATTGTTTTGTAGTTATTTAAACAGGAAATAAAAAAATAATCATGTAGGTTAAAAGGAAATGTAAATGTTTTGTGGTTTTGTAGTTAACCAAACAGGAAATGAAAAACTAATTATGAAGGTAAAAAAACAACTTTAATAGTTTTGTAGTTATTTAAACAGGAAATAAAAAAATAATCATGTAGGTTTGTAGTTAACCAAACAGGAAATGAAAAACTAATTATGAAGGTAAAAAAAAACCAACTTTAATAGTTTTGTAGTTATTTAAACAGGAAATAAAAAAATAATCATGTAGGTTAAAAGGAAATGTAAATGTTTTGTAGTTTTGTAGTTATCCAAACAGGAAATGAAAAAACTAATTATGAAGGTAAAAAAAAAACAACTTTAATAGTTTTGTAGTTATTTAAACAGGAAATAAAAAATAATCATGTAGGTTAAAAGGAAATGTAAATGTTTTGTAGTTTTGTAGTTAACCAAACAGGAAATGAAAAACTAATTATGAAGGTAAAAAAAAACCAACTTTAATAGTTTTGTAGTTATTTAAACAGGAAATAAAAAAATAATCATGTAGGTTAAAAGGAAATGTAAATGTTTTGTAGTTTTGTAGTTATCCAAATAGGAAATGAAAAAACTAATTATGAAGGTAAAAAAAACAACTTTAAATGTTTTGTAGTTATATAAACAGGAAATAAAAAAATAATCATGTAGGTTAAAAGGAAATGTAAATGTTTTGCAGTTTTGTAGTTAACCAAACAGGAAATGAAAAACTAATTATGAAGGTAAAAAAACCCAACTTTAATAGTTTTGTAGTTATTTAAACAGGAAATAAAAAAATAATCATGTAGGTTAAAAGGAAATGTAAATGTTTTGTAGTTTTGTAGTTATCCAAATAAGGAAATGAAAAAACTAATTATGAAGGTAAAAAAAACAACTTTAAATGTTTTGTAGTTATATAAACAGGAAATAAAAAAATAATAATGTAGGTTAAAAGGAAATGTAAATGTTTTGTAGTTTTGTAGTTATCCAAACAGGAAATGAAAAAACTAATTATGAAGGTAAAAAAAAACAACTTTAATAGTTTTGTAGTTATTTAAACAGGAAATAAAAAAATAATCATGTAGGTTAAAAGGAAATGTAAATGTTTTGTAGTTTTGTAGTTATCCAAATAAGGAAATGAAAAAACTAATTATGAAGGTAAAAAAAACAACTTTAAATGTTTTGTAGTTATATAAACAGGAAATAAAAAAATAATAATGTAGGTTAAAAGGAAATGTAAATGTTTTGTAGTTTTGTAGTTATCTAAACAGGAAATGAAAAAACTAATTATGAAGGTAAAAAAAACCAACTTTAATAGTTTTGTAGTTATTTAAACAGGAAATAAAAAAATAATCATGTAGGTTAAAAGGAAATGTAAATGTTTTGTAGTTTTGTAGTTATCCAAATAGGAAATGAAAAAACTAATTATGAAGGTAAAAAAAACAACTTTAAATGTTTTGTAGTTATCCAAACAGGAAATGAAAAAACTAATTATGAAGGTAAAAAAACAACTTTAATAGTTTTGTAGTTATTTAAACAGGAAATAAAAAAATAGTCATGTAGGTTAAAAGGAAATGTAAATGTTTTGTAGCTTTGTAGTTATCGAAACGGGAAATGAAAAAAAAATCATTTAGGTAAAAAACAACTGTAAATGTTCTGTAGTGTTACGAGTAAAATTAGTGTTACAATTTCAATTTCCCGCATCGACACAAAATTAAATTAACATTTAACCTCCTGTTTAGATAAGAGATAATTTAACTGTCCTGACAGTAGAGAGAATTGATGTTTATACTTGTGGTCAGATAACCGGATACATTTATTATTTTAAATCTTTTTCAATTACCCTTTAATGTCTTTAATGTTCGATACAGGTGCGGTGGGTGTGTATGTGAGAGTATAATCTTTTATAATAAATGAACAATGTATTTTTAGTAGAGTTTTAAGTTGGATTCAGACCAATTAACATGTAGTAATACAGAAATAAGAGTTTTTAGTTTTTAGGCTTAAAGCCTTGCATGTTGCAAGACAAACGCAACATTTGTTGGAGAAATCCGGTTTCTTGTATTTAATTATGATATGTTGACAAGATTCCAGAAACAACTTTTAAAGCAATAATCCACTATGGAAAACTCAGATGAAATTAATTCTATTGAATCCGGAGAGCATACACACAGGCTGGATGATTTAACTTCAACATTACAAAATTTAGTAACATCTCTTCAAAATAATCAAAGTGTTCATGATAAACGGACTTTTAACATCACTAGGATTAATCAACCTAATTTTAAACCGGACAAATTTCAGCCAAGTCTAAAAGAATCGCCATCAATTTGGTTATCCAAATTTAAAAGTTGGATAGCCATAAATAAATATGAAGACGTTGAACTTATTCAACACTCACTTCGTCTTCTGATTCCAGATTCAGATCTTCCCTGGATAGACGGTTTAAAGTGTGCATCACTTGACGAACTATATGATGCATTTCTGCAACATTTCCAAGCCAAACAACCACACTGGTTGCTTGAACAAACTCTCTGGAGTCGAATTATGCAACCGGGGGAGGACTTAGAAAGGTATATTAGTGATATAGAAAGTTTATCACACCGACTTAACAAAACCGATGCGGAAAAAATGTCATCTTTTGTTCGCGGACTTCCCGGATATATTCGGGCAAATGTTGTCCAAAAGGATCCAAAAACGTATCAAGAAGCTACAAAAGTAGCACGGTTATGCCACGAAGCTCATCAGGTGACAGGAGCATCTCCGAGTCAATCAGACATAAGCCAAATTTTAATTCAGCAACAGGCATCTATAGAAGCTTTGACTAAACTAGTTTTAGACAAAGAAAAATCAAAAGAAGTGTCTGTTTGTGCTACAAGTTGAGAATCAACACCTCGTGTCATTTGTCAATATTGTGATAAACCAAATCACATGGCCAAGGAATGTTGGAAGTTGAAAAACAGAAGCCGTCGACAATGCGAAGTTTGTAAAATGTCAAACCATATGACAAAAGATTGCCGAAAACTACGACAACAGATCGCCCGGGATATTGAACCCCAACAGGAAAACTAAGTGGACTTGGCATCATTCAAGGGGATGTCAAGTCTGACAATAATAAAATTGTGCAAATCCTTGATATTAACTCTAATAAGAACATAAACAGTGAGAAAGATGATGTGAGTGATTGTTTAAATAATTCTCTGGACAATACCACTAATAACGGTAAGACTCTTAGATTTTTAAACAATTATATACCAACAACTTTGTTTAATACTACTGTTTATGCTCTGTTAGATAGTGGGTCAGATGTTTGTATTGCAAATCCAAATATTGTATCAAAACAACAGTGTAAATTGTTAAAATCAGATAAATCTTGTATTGTAACTGCAGGTGGTGAAAGGGTAAACATTGAAGGAATTGTTTGTACAAATGCTATAATTGCTGGTCAAGAAGTCCCTATCAAGTTTTACCTTGTAAAAAACCTCCTAACAGACTATATTTTAGGTTATGATTTTTTGACAAACAATAATGTAACTTTAAATTTCGGCACAAAACAATTATCAATAGATCCACGCAGAGAGTTAATATGTAAAGAAGATGTAAATATTCCTGCTGAGTCAGAATCTGTTGTTGTTGCACATGTCAAAGGTGCCACACTTCCCAATAATGTCACTGGTATAGCTACAGGTTTTGATGTAAATAATGAATTACTTCATGGTAATACATTATGTAATGTAAAGGATAGTCAGGTGTTAGTAAAGGTCATCAACCTTAGTGATAAGCCTCATTATTTAACTCAAAATAGTAAAATTGGTAAATTTGTTTGCTTATCTAAGGATGATAAAATTGTTGAGATGAATAAATCAAATTCTTCGTTAGATTTTACTAACAAACAAAATTTAAAACCATCAAAAGATTGTAAAATAAATCTTGCATTGAGAGAATCTTAACAAAAGGCTTATAACTAATTTGATAGATGACGAAGTGCGACATCATTGAACATGAAATACATGTAGACAAAGATCAAGATCCAATAAGACAGAGAGGATATAGACTTAGTCATAAACAGAAAGAAATCATGACGGACATGATTAACGACATGCTTGACCAAGACATAATTCAAGAATCGACAAGTCCGTGGGCATCTCCATGCATGTTAGTTGCAAAGAAAAATAATAAGGGCTATCGGTTTGTTTGTGACTACAGAAAATTAAACTCTGTCACTAAAATTCAAGCCCTGCCATTACCGACAGTTGAAGAGGCACTTGACAGTATAGGGACTAAGGGACCGGTATGGTTTACTTCCCTTGACCTATGTAATGGTTTCTTTCAAATAAAAATTAAAAAGGAATCTAGACCTTTCACTGCTTTCCGAACACATATGGGACTTTATGAATTCAAACGCTTGCCACAGGGCCTTGCAAATTCACCTGGTTCCTTTCAGCGTGTAATGGAAGCAGTTTTGAGAGGGTTGTCATGGCAATCATGTTTAATTTACCTTGATGACGTAATAGTATTTTCAAGATCAATAGAAGAACATATAACTGATTTAAAGGCTGTATTCGACAGATTTCGTGAAGCTGGTTTAAAATTAAAACCAGAAAAATGTCATTTTGCGAAATTAGAATTGCGGTATTTAGGTCATGTAGTAAGTAAAAATGGAATCGCTCCAGACCCGAAAAAGATTAAAGCAGTACAAACTTACCCTGTACCACGCAATCTGAAGGATCTGAGGGCTTTTCTTGGTTTATCTGGATATTACAGACAGTTTGTTAAGGGGTATGCTGAAATTGCATCACCCCTCTACAAATACACAAAGAAGGATATCCCATTTTTATGGAACAATAACGCTCAGACAGCGTTTGATAAGTTGAAAAAACTTTTAATAGAGCCACCAATACTTGGGTTCCCTGATTTGGACCAACCATTTACGCTCTATACTGATTGTTCTAATCAGTCCGCTGGAGCAGTTTAATGTCAGAAAAAAGGGTCAGTGGAGCGAGTAATTAGTTATGCTGGACGCAAGCTAAATGACTCTGAGAAAAATTATTCAATTACAGAAAAGGAATGTCTAGCTGTAGTTTTTGGAGTCCGACATTTTGACTGTTATTTACGTCATTCTCAGTTTGATGCTGTAGTTGACCATGCGGCATTAAAATGGCTATTTAGTTTAAAACAACCAACAGGTCGTCTAGCTCGATGGATTGCATTTTTACAATCATATAAATTTAATGTAATTAATGGAGCTGGACAAGCACACGGAAATGCCGATTCTCTGAGTCGCAGGATTTATGATGATAAAAGCACACAGGATACATCGAATATTGCAGAGGTAGGTTGCGCAATCAGTAAGACGAGAACCAGTTCATCTAAGACAGGTATTGGACGCCAGCATGTTGAAAAACAAGGTAAGTCGCCAAATGTAAGTTTACCAGATTGGGTATCCATGGATGAAATCAGAGAGCAACAAGGTAAGGATCCTGAACTTGCGCCTATCATAGATTATTTGGTAAATAACAAACTGCCAGATGACAACAAAAGTCGACACAAGATTTTAGTGCAGCAACCACAATATTTTCTACATAAGAGCATACTTTATCACGTGGACCAAAGAAAACCTAAAGTGAATGGTGAGATTCATTTTCAAGTTGTAATCCCTCGACCTTTAGTGCCTATGATGTTAAATATAATTCATGATTGTCATTTGCAAGGTGGCCATGTAGGCATTTCCCGATCAATGGCAAAGGCAAAATCAAAATATTTTTGGAACCACATGTATAGAGACATAGTTAATTTGGGTTAGTTCTTGTGAGGTTTGTACACAAAGAAAACGAGCGCCTAATCCCGTGCAAGCTCATATAACGCCTATGCCAATTTCAGGCCCATTTGAACGCATTAGCACTGACATATTAGGACCATTACCTACTTGTAATGACACAAAGAACAAATATGTATTAGTTTTTGTCGACTATTTTACAAAGTACACAGAAATTATCCCTATACGAAACATTGACGCTCAGACAGTAGCTAATGAATTTTTAAAGAACATGGTGTTCCGAAATATTTACATAGCGATAGGGGTACACAGTTTTTATCTAAAATAGTCAAAGAAGTTTGTAGACTATTGCGAACAAAGAAAACTCAAACTACAAGTTTCCATCCTCAATGTAATGGACAATCTGAGAGAATGATGTCGGTCATACTTAATGCTCTATCTAAATATCTTGACGACAAACATGACGACTGGGACAAAGACATACCATTTGTACAATTTGTACACAACACCACTCCTTGTCTAGATTCTACTGATTTTTCCCCATATTTTTTAACACACGGTCGAACTCCAACAACATTTGCAGATCTAGATATCGACGTCCAAGTAAATTTAAATGCATCTACTGTTGAATATGTTGGACCATTAATAGACAGACTGACAAAAGCTAAGGAATACGCTCAATGTAAATTAGATGAAAGAAAGGCAATAATGGTAAAACGTTCAAATAGAAAAATTAATGAGCCAAAATTTAGTTTGGGTGAAACAGTGTATCTATATAAACCAGTAGTTACTCCAGGAAAAACAGCAAAATTTTTAAGACCTTGGATAGGACCTTTTATTATTTCAGAAAAATTGTCGGATATAAATGTCAAACTTAGGAGAGTTTCAGATGGCAAACTTATTTTGAATAGAGTGCATATTAACAGACTAAAACACGGTACTCTGAGAATTAATGATCTTGATCAAACACCCCCTGTAAATATTGATTCAGTAGAACCAGCCATTTTAAATGATTCTGAAATTCCATGTGACAATATTGAAAATGTAGATGTCAATGAAATTGATCATATTGATAATGTACAAAATAGTGTGAATAATAATGACAGTGTACAACGTCACAAAAATAATGAACAACAAAGTGAAGATGAAATGTTTGAAATTGAGAAAATTTTACGGAAACGATATTCTTATGGACAATGGCAATATCGTGTCAAATGGTTAACTTTTGATAATTCTTACAATTCATGGGTTCATTATAATGATTTGTCATCAGAATGCAAAACATTTAAGAAATGACTTCGTGTTTGGTAACGTACATTAGGGTATGAACGATAGTGAAGCACGCGCAAATTGCATAATCTGCGAATGGCATATTCATGTGTAAAATAATAAATAAACTATGTATAAAATCATGATGTACCATATTTTCTTGAACCTTCTTACATCGTATAGCTTTTTACAGACTCCTGTATATGTACTTGTTTCGGGCCACATAAAAAAACAAAAAAAAGTTCCAAGTTTATAACATATTTTAATGCAATATATGCACAATTAACTCAAATACATCGCGTTTTCGCGATATTTTGGAAGGTTTATGTATAAAAATTAACACGTGCTTTGGCATGTGTTTTTATAAATAGATCAGAAAATCCCTGACATCTGTTTACAAATTTTTGTGTATTCCTACGCCCTTAGTTGTTACGTCACATCGACCTTAGTTGTTACGTCACATAACTGCACGTTCTATACTGAAGTCATGAAGATATGAACTAGTGAGTCTAACAAGGGATCACATAGTACAAATTACCCTACCTCTGACTAAATTCTATGATAGTGATTGGCTAAATTGAATCACATGACCAACCCAGTATCATTCCGTACATAGCCGCACGCGCAAAAATACTGGGTCAGCAAGGCTGATACCGGGTGGGTTAGAGTTACGTCCCCTGTCGCTAACGTAAACGTCAACAAAAATGACCTAGTTTTAACTCTTTGTATACGTCACAAGTACGTCATTTTACAAATTTCTACTGTGTAGGGGCGGTTCAAATTTTTTTTAATTATAACTTATTTATTTATTTATTTATTTTGAAGTTCAAATTAATGTTATATTATTAAATAACATGCATTAAACCTTATTAAGTGATATTCCTTGTTGTAATATTTTTTTGCAGTCGGATATTTTTTGATTTTTAATTTATTTCATCGGCAATATTTCTATTTTTAAAAAAAATAGATCTAGCATTCGGTCATCGGTAGGGTAAAAAAGTTACACGGTTTGTAAGTGTCCGGTACAGAATGATACAGGGTCAGTAGAAAAGATACCGGATTCGGCTCACGCCTCACCCGGTATCTTTTCTACTGACCCTGTATCATTCCGTACCGGACACTTACAAACCATGTTACTTATAATATTAGCTATTGTAAATATTAGTTGATAAAACACATAAGAAAATTCCAACGGACAAACGAAGTACAAGAAAAAATTAATGTGTATTAAAAAACAATAATAATGTAATGTGTTTATTTTATATAAATGTTTAGTTTAGTTTAGTTGCAGAAATATTATTCCCCATACATTTTTATAGTTTCTTTAAGTTTTCATTTTTTTTTCATTTATAAAGTACACTTAGAATACTACAGCATTAAAAATCACACGTATTTTGTTGTTGAAATCGTTGATTTTATTATATGTCTAGTATCATGCCTGTACCTTTTTATTGTTTAATTTTGATCATGTAGTGTAAATAATAGTGTATTTTTAATTTTTTAGAGCGAGTCGATGTAATCACGTCTTACTTGTGTCAGTCAATTTATTCCCCGCCTACATTAAAAGTTTTATGTTACTTTTCTCCTTGACTGGATGAAAGCTTTTCACACATTTTGATAAACTGGCCATTTATCAGTGTTGAATAATTTTTTTTATCTGTATTTTTCTCGAGGATCCATGATAATTATTTCAGTCAAAGACAATATTTTTTCCTTTTTGTTTTATCTAATTATTATCATTTTTATTTTACATCATGAATATTTTTTATTAAAGTAGTGGAAACTTTAATTTTAAAACCCAAGGGGTAGTGTTACGAGTAAAATTAGTGTTACAATTTCAATTTCACGCATGGACACAAAATTAAATTAACATTTAACCTCCTGTTTAGATAAGAGATGATATAACTGTCCTGACAGTAGAGAGAATTGATGTTTATACTTGTGGTCAGATAACCGGATACATTTATTATTTTAAATCTTTTTCAATTACCCTTTAATGTCTTTAATGTTCGATACAGGTGCGGTGGGTGTGTATGTGAGAGTATGATCCTTTATAATAAATGAACAATGTAATTTTAGAGAGTTTTAAGTTGGATTCAGACCAATAAACATGTAGTAATACAGAAATTGGAGTTTTTAGTTTTTAGGCTTAAAGCCTTGCATGTTGCAAGACAAACGCAACACTTATCACAATAGCTCTTTTGAGCACTTTGTGCTCGGGTGAGCTAAGAAGAGGCCCATGAACCTTTACGCTCACCTAATAATATGCTTAAAATCGTTTCGAAAGTACGATAGACAATAACTTTAATTACAGAATGTAATGCATGTAGTTACACAAGTGTAAAGGATATTTTCTAGATAAAGAACAATTTCAGCCTCCTTATGCAGCTATGTCCTTGACCTTTGAACATATGACTTTGAACCATTTATCAAAATGATCATCATATCAACACCTACAATATTTATTCCTATACAAAAACTTGCATCAATTTTTTTACCAACATCGGTTTCATCAGAAGATTTTTTTAAAGATTTTTACATCCCTGCGTCTCGTTGACCTAATTTTGGTAGCCATGGTAACGCCAGGAAAGAAATCAGAATTGCACCGGCCCATACATGCTTCTGACCAGGTATCATTGAAAACCTATCCAGCAGTTTCGGAGGAGATGTTCGATTTATGAGTTGACGGACTAACGTACGGACGCACGCATGTACGGACACTCGCCACACGATGCCATAAGCTCATATGGACTTTGAACGTCAAACCAGACATTAAAAACAAAAGGGCCATGAAGGCACTGAACGATCACCTGAATATGATGTACACCCAGCTTGATCTTGGCAAACTGTAGCTTTTATTTTTAAAATAGATATTTCCTATATTTCAAACTAGTGACCTACTTATTGACCAAACATGACCAATATACAAACTTGAGCTAGCTTTTTTCAGGAGGATCATTCTGAGCAAGTTTGATGAAGATTGGTCTAAAATTGAGCCCTCAGATATGTTAACAATATTTTTATTTAATTGACCTAGTGACCTACTTATGTACCCAACATGGCCCATATACGAACACGAACAAGCTTTTGTCAAGTGAATCATTTTGACCAAGTTTGATGAAGATTGGACTAAAATTGGGGCCTCAGGAGTGTTAACAATGTTTTTCTATTATTTGACCTAGTGACCTACTTATTGACCCAACATTGACCATATACAAAATTGAGCTAGCTTTTGTCAAGAGGATCAATGTTACAATGTTTGATGAAGATTGGACTAAAATTTGGGCCTTAGGAGTGTTGACAAGGTTTTGTACAATTTGACCGAGTGACCTACTTATTGACCCAACATGGCCCATATATGAACTTGAGGAAGCTTTTGTCAAGAGGATCATTCTGAGCAGGTTTGATTAAGATTGCACTCAAATTGTGGCCTCAGGAGTGTTAATAATCAAAAGTTGACGCACAACGAACGACGGACAATGACCCATCAAAACAGTTCACTTGAGCACTTTGTGCTCAGGTGAGCTAAAAAGGCACACACATCAATGAGTCACCGTTGTGTGGATTTTTTTTTAAAAAAATGGAATTGTATTTATAACTTTTTCATGTATTTCTTTGGCATAATTAAAGAATGTATAGTAGTTATTATAACTTACATCGAACGCTGCCCTAACATATTCTAAAAACTGAACTGTTCCATCTTTTTTGTTATTGTCTTTCATCCAGGATGGATCTATAGTGATAACATAGGGAGTTCGGACTCCTCCTTGGGATGAATCATAATGCTTTGCGAAACTGTAAACATAATAAAAATCAAACAAAAATTACTTAACTATAAGTATGAAGGATATCTAATCTCCTTTTTACTAATCTGATTAGATTTTAATTCATCAGGTACATCACTGTTATGGATACAGTAAAATGGCTGGATAGAAATTATAACCATTTTATAACAAACTGCTTAAATACTTTAAATAAAGTAAATTACTAATTACACATATTCTTTGGAATTGTTTCAGTGAGATATTTTATTGATCAAACAAATTTCGTGATATCTGTTTTTCCACATTGTTGCTGATTTGTTTCTTTATTCATTTGAAGCAAAACTTATGCAGACCCTTGATAAATCGGGAGTGAAGACTATCGACAATTAATTAAAATCCACAAGTAGATACTATAGATTACGTTCTTTCTCTTAATATTTAAAAAATCAAAAATTTGAAGAATATGTTAATGTCATTGTCATTTGTAAAACATAAAGAAATACATGTATTTTTGATAAAATTCAAAATTCTGCACAGGACATTATCTTTTCGCGTAAGCTTGGAAAAGACAATTTCCGTTTCACATATACGTAACTATGACACCCACGACAGGCTACAATTAAAGATATATGACAGTCGTAATGGCTTCAATTTTTCTATTTCAACTTTCCGTTTCTTTCAAGGCCCTCATAAAATTTTATCACCGTCATCACAATATTATTGATAAGTATGAAGCCGTATCCTGGCTTATTCTAAATATATTTGATGTTCCATAGTTCAATGTCCCTTTTATTCTCAAATTTAATTGGCCATGGCGGATGTATCTGGCTTAACAGGAAATTGTTACCCTTCTGGAGAATCCGAGTTTAACTAAATTAGCCAGTTTTCAAAGTTTTTACTTTGCCTTTTGTTTTGGGATTTGGTCATGGACCGGTATGTTTGTGTTTGCTTAGGTAATTAAGGTGTCTAATTGTAAGGCTTGCATGTTTGAGGTTTGAGTTCAACGAGTAATTCTTAGAAATGAAACAAGGGGTCCATGGGCCTTAACGCTCACCTGGTGATATTTCCAAAATTGTTTACAAAGTGCAATAGACACTATATTAATTACAGAAACTTTCCAAGTTTTATAAAGTTTAGAACTGTCATAATCAAAAATATCTAGTCACATTTCATTTCTAAGTAGCTAATATGCATATTGTTACTATAGTACAATAAATAATTTCCAAATCATTAACCATTTCACAATACTTTTGTAGCTATTTCTCAAACCCATGAACCTATAACCTTAAAATATATCAAAATGATCATCATATGAATACCTACAATATTCTATTATACATGTCTATACAAAAAAGTTAGTTGTTTTCAAGATAATTAGCAATTTAAGGTTTCTTTTGCAGCTGCGACCTTGACCTTTCAACATATGAACTTGAACCATACATTAAAATGATCGTCATATCAATACCTACAATATTCTATTATACATGCTTATACAAAAAGTTAATAGTTTTCAAGATTATTAGCAATTTAAGTCTCATTTTGCAGTTGTGACCTTAACCTTTCAACATATGACCTTGAACCATATATCAAAATGATCGTCATATCAATACCTAAATATTCTATTATACATGTTTATACAAAAAGTTAGTTGTTTTCAAGATAATGAACAATTCAAGCCTTCTTATGCAGCTATGACCTTGACCTTTCAACATATGAACCATTTATCAAAATGATCGTCATGTCAGTACCTAAAATGTTCTAATATACATACCTATACAAAAGTTAATAAGTGTTCAAGATTATTAACAATTTCAGTCTTTTTTTTATCTATGACCTTGACCCTTGAGCCTATGAAATTGAATATATATAAAAAGCATCGTCACATCACTATCTACAAAATTCGTAAATACCTGCCTATACAAAACGTTAAACGTTTTTAAGTTACTTCCAAATTTTAATATTTTGAAGCAAAAATTATTTCAGGGGCAACAACTCCTACATGGATTATCACATTGTTACTGGTATTCTATTAGATATTGTTATGTTGAACATTTTTGCAATGTATTATATGTAAAATAGCCCAAATGCAAAAATAACAAACTAAGTCATGACCTTTATCTTTGACCTTGACCCAATTTTAAATGTCATTTCAAGAATATAATAAAACTCCAAACCTTATGTCAATATCTGTTGTTTAATAACCATTTGAAACATTTAACGATATTTTCAAAACGTCGATATCTAACAAAACACCTGGAAAATTTCGATGTGCCATATGTTCACATTTCGAAAATAATTTTTTATCAGTGACTCTATAAAGGGCCTAAAGTTGATACATAAAAAATATAAGCCAAAACTGTTATTACAAAATTATAAATCAAAAGTTCCAAAATGTTTGAATAATTCTGACAGATGAGATTTTGCTACATGATGCATTTTGTCATTACGAACTACTAAGTGTTAACTACTGAGTTAAGGATACCTATTTTTTTTGCAGATTTCACGATTTGTTCTTTATACTTAAGACCCTGGAGAAGTTGAAAAACAAATCAGTTTTTGTCCCCTTCTGTCAGTTTCGGTTGTTTATTTATTTATTTATTTTTACAAATTTACACAGTGACCTACTTTCAACAGCTATGGCAACCAAAGGTGCAAATTTGAAAAGCGCTCAAAACCCTTCATGATCGTTTCTGAGGAGATGTCAAAAATGTGAGTTTAAGACGCACACACGGAATACCGACACACGCCAGGTAAGCTAATAAAAGCGGACTATATTAAGTTTTTTAGGGCCGGAGCACAGGCACTTGTTTCGTTTACGGTCCCCCTACCTATATTTACCACAAGGTGCCTAACTCATTTTCGGGCACCCCCCGCTTTAAGCTTGTATTTACTAATAAATCAATCATACACCTACATTATCTTGACATAGTTCGCTCCAAGAGATATTTTTCTACATTGCTGACGTCTCCTATAAAGATCTTTTGTTGTAAAATGCTAATTTATTCATCGATAATCAGCTGGAATACTATTAAGACAAACTATAAGCTACATTCACTTTCGGTAATTGGGGTCTAAATGTTATACGGTGATTTCATTGGTTGCTAAGTTAAGCAACGCAAAAGTGAAGGTAAAGTCATGATGGCGTTGACAAAAATGCTGGAGATACTGGATAATTTTTTAAAATCACTGGAATTTTCATAAATGAAGTAAATTATATATGTTACATTTTTAAAACAATGCAAAAATGCCTTACTTATAGACAACATGTCACATTCCATTTTTCCCTGTTTGT
Source organism: Tegillarca granosa (assembly GCA_029721355.1). Taxonomy (NCBI): domain Eukaryota; kingdom Metazoa; phylum Mollusca; class Bivalvia; order Arcoida; family Arcidae; genus Tegillarca; species Tegillarca granosa. The sequence continues at coordinate 7,162,859 of CM056611.1, read as the reverse complement.
ATTTCCCTCCAAATTGCTCTAGATTTTACCTTTTCATTCGGAAGTTTCTAGTTTTATCGTACACTTATACTCATGGATAAAAAAGTTGTTATATTTAAACAAAGTTTAATTACCCGAATTTTAGTATAATTAGTAAGTAAAAAATATATTATCTATTAAAATGTTACCAATTATTTTCCACTGGCAGATTATTTTAATTTCATAAAAAATATTTTGTCCGTAACCGCCAAACCGGAAGTGAATGTAGCTTATAATTTGTCTTAATTAAGTTAATATGATTCCAGCTGATTATCGATGAATAAATTAGCATTTTACAACAAAAGATCTTTATAGGAGACGTCAGCAATGTAGAAAAATATCTCTTGGAGCGAACTATGTCAAGATAATGTAGGTGTATGATTGATTTATTAGTAAATACAAGCTTGAAGCGGGGGTGCCCGAAAATGAGTTAGGTACCTTGTGGTAAATATAGGTAGGGGGACCGTATACGAAACAAGTGCCTGTGGGTCGGAGTATGTGTACAATATCAGTCATTCACCGGCTCGGATCCAGTTACACTGCAAATGATAACAATGTCCGGATTTAAGGTTAGTTCATTTGTTGTACTCTAGGTAGTATGTAACATGCATTTGATCAACTTGGCTGAAGTGGTCACGTGAGATGAAGTTTTTTTTCATTTAATAATTATAATTATTTTGTTTTAAAGAAAATATATTTTGTTAATGTAGATAAACATTTTAAAATATCTATTTGGATTAGAAGTTTGGGTGTTTTAACTGTTTAAAATTTATAATTTAACTTCCGTTGGTCACAGGCCACGTGCGTCTGTATATTTTACCGTTACGAGCTCACTAAGCCAAGTAATGCAAACAAATAGAAAAAGAGCCTCCAAATAAAATTAACATTATTGGCAACATTGTTGAGAGACTAGAAATGCTATTGACATTATTGGCAACATTGTTGAGAGACTAGAAATGCTATTGACATTATTGGCAACATTGTTGAAAAACTAGAAATGCTATTAACATTATTGGCAACATTGTTGAGAGACTAGAAATGCTATTGACATTATTGGCAACATTGTTGAAAAACTAGAAATGCTATTAACATTATTGGCAACATTGTTGAGAGACTAGAAATGCTATTAACATTATTGGCAACATTGTTGAGAGACTAGAAATGCTATTGACATTATTGGCAACATTGTTGAGAGACTAGAAATGCTATTGACATCATTGGCAACATTGTTGAGAGACTAGAAATGCTATTGACATTATTGGCAACATTGTTGAGAGACTAGAAATGCTATTGACATTATTGGCAACATTGTTGAGAGACTAGAAATGCTATTAACATTATTGGCAACATTGTTGAAAAACTAGAAATGCTATTGACATCATTGGCAACATTGTTGAGAGACTAGAAATGCTATTGACATTATTGGCAACATTGTTGAGAGACTAGAAATGCTATTGACATTATTGGCAACATTGTTGAGAGACTAGAAATGCTATTAACATTATTTGCAACATTGTTGAGAGACTAGAAATGTTATTAACATTATTGGCAACATTGTTGAGAGACTAGAAATGTTATTAACATTATTGGCAACATTGTTGAGAGACTAGAAATGCTATTAACATTATTGGCAACATTGTTGAGAGACTAGAAATGCTATTGACATTATTGGCAACATTGTTGAGAGATTAGAAATGCTATTGACATTATTGGCAACATTGTTGAGAGACTAGAAATGCTATTGACATTGAGAAAAAATTACCATGGAATAATCGACACTGCTCATATCAAAATGGAAACTCTTAAATCGGCCATTAGTTTAATTAAACCAAATTGTTATTTCGCGAGTTGTGATTTAAAAGACGCTTACTATAGCTTAATGACAAGTGAATGTTCTAAAATAAATATTTGAGATTTATATGTCAACAAAAAACTTAAGAATTTTGTACCAAATGGATTGGCAATTGAACCATGGGTTTTTAGTAAACTTTTAAAAATTTAAATGCGTGTTTGCAGAGTTGCGAAAACGAGGTTTTGTAAATGCTGGTTACATTCTTTATTAATACTAAAGATGTGTAAATAACACAAACCGTACTGAAAGATCGCGTTTTAGTTCATTTAAGTATTTTTAAATGCACATCGACTCGGTGTTTACGTTTGTGGTCGTCGATGAATTGATTTATCAATCTAAGCTTATGCTTAAGCTTACCATTATTCCCTTAAGTGTAGAAATTTTGAATTATAAGCTTACATTAGATAAAGATTTGCTTGTGCTGATTTGAAGTCCCACCTATAAATAGACTGTGTAACTTGGATACGTTATAATAAATATCTGAAGATTTGTCTTGTCCTCGATGTATGATCATGGATGTAAACAAGTTGACTTACTTATTATATAAAATATCAAAAGCATCCTGTTTGGTGGTTACACTACTACATGATTGAGGACTAGCACATCTCTCGCCATTGAATTCAAATTCCGGCAGCAAAACCTGCCATCTACCTATCACAAAAAATAATAAAAAGATGATAAATATAATTCTCTGCTAAAACAGGAGTTCGTCAGGGAGACAAAACAGTATACCGTATTCAAAGTGGGTAATAGTGGGAGAACACATGATTGTTTTCTGATTTATGCAAACGACACTGTGCTGAATTAGGAAATGCAAAGACAGCTATGTGAATTCGGTGATTTGACAAATTATGTTAAACATATTAATATCGATCGAAAAAACGGTGCATGTTCAGAAAGTATCAAAAGAACAAACCACATATGACTATTACCGGATGTTCGATCGAAATAGTGTCAAAATACCGGTATATAGGATTTAATATTTCGGAAACAAAAATTGTGGCATTTCTACATATTGAGTATGCATCAGGTGACTAAGGCTACTAACATACAGAGCGATTGGAAAAATATCTCGGTATAAGAAAAACTACGCCAGTTTCATCAATACTGGGGATATAGGACGGACTACTATACTTAGCCAGTTTTATCAATACTGGGGATATAGGACGGACTACTATACTTAGCCAGTTTCAACAATACTGGGGATATAGGACGGACTACTATACTTAGCCAGTTTCATCAATACTGGGGATATAGGACGGACTACTATACTTAGCCAGTTTCATCAATACTGGGGATATAGGACGGACTACTATACTTAGCCAGTTTCATCAATACTGGGGATATAGGACGGACTACTATACTTAGCCAGTTTCATTAATAATGGGGATATAGGACGGACTACTATAGTTACAACATTAGAATGTAGTGTTATACGACTTTGGTTACGATTAATGAAAATGTAATCTGACAGAATATTGGACTGGGACGTACAAAGCGCTACAAATGTACTTGGAGTAATAACGTTATTTACACTCTTAACCAGGGTGAACTGACTACATGTACCTAGCTTTAGAATAAAAACCTTAATCAAAGTGGTGTGAACGGTTAAAAGTCCAAGTTTTTGGTGGCACATACAGAAAGCTAGATTACGGGCGTGAAGTCTAAACTAAGACTATATCGACATCTTAAAAAGAGTTATTGTACAGAGATTTATGTAATGTCACTCGGAAACAGACATCAGGTATAGATAGGCTGCGGAGTGGCATATTTCCACTTGAAATTGATAAGGGTCGTTATAGTGACAGCCCAGTAGATAAAAGGTTATTAAAAAAGTGTTACAAAACCAGGTGGAAGATGAGATCCACTTTTAAAATGAGTGTGACTGCTATAATAACGCATGAGAAAGTGTAATTAATCAACTGGATATAACTCATTATGACTAGTGGAACACATCTTACGCAGAGAAAATTAATTTTCTGTTGAGTGAAAATTTTACATCAGTTGGAAAATCTGGTGTCTAATGTTCATATATTCAACAACTAAACTCTGTCTCGTCAAAACACTTTCTGTTGTCTCACAAACAATTATATATATATATATATATATATATATATATATATATATATATATATAGTAGTGTGTGTGTGCGTGTGTGTGTGTGTGTGTGTGTGTGTGGTAGTACATCATAAGCCTACCTAAGGTTGACCGAAAATTGTGCGCTATTGACGGGTTATATAATGTAAAAATCGGGATGTACTGGGTAAATATTCTAATTTCATAAGGACTATTGATCCAAGGAAAATGGGTAACCTGATTTTCTGTCTCTGGTCATAACTCTTGTAGAGTTACGATTAATTTTGTAAAAAAAAAAAAATAATAAATACATTTTACGGATACAAAACACCTTGTAAATAAAAATTTTATTATGTACCTGGAAACTTTTGACTAACAATTTTACCAGAGTTGCATTTAGCCGCTGCGTTCTCAAAATCAAAAGTGTAGGGCCATTTCTCTAAAGATTCGGGAGTTACACAGCTAGCTTCATATAACATGTCATTAAGACCCATTCCTGTAATAATAATAATAATCATAAATAAATTAATTGAAATCTATCAAATTCAACATTCAAACCGTGAAACATGTGTTGTTAGATATGGTTAGAGTATATACTAGTATCAAACAAACAATTGACATGAAAATCAATGTTTTGTATGTTGTTTTTTTTTCGAACAAAGTATAAATTTCTTCTATTTTCATAGTGTAATTCCTGTTAAGAAATTTAAACATAAAACATCCCATGTGATGTGTCCCAATTTAACCCCTGAAATTTGAAAAGCACAAAGAAATAATTCTTTGCTACATTGGCGACAGTTTTGATAGAATTAGATGATTCTAACAAGATAAAAACGTGTGAACTAAAATAATCAGGTTAAAAAGAAAAAAATAATGAAAAACCGGAAATATAGGAAAAGAGAACTTCCAACAAATAGTAGGTTAGATGGTATTATTATTATTTCTTTTTGTTAATTGATCGAGTATACTTTTATGCGAGCCTTGTTTATTTGTCAGTTTGTTAAACTAAATACATACAGCTACTTATAGGTATACACCTATTTATATCGGTCAAAAGTACTATAATTTTTTTGTTTTATGGATATATCTGACCTACTGGACATCCAAAAGTTAATGACATGTATGTAACAATTTAAATCAAACACTAATTGGAGTTTAATGCAAGTGCCCACACCAAAAGTGGGATGGAGTGTTTTACGCCCAGTCAAGAATCTTTCACTTATTTCGATGCGGTCATTTCTGGAATGGTGGAGGCATTCGGAGTACCCGGAGAAACCACCGACCTTCGGCAAGCTAACTGACAAACATTCTCACACTAGGATCTGTCCCGAGTGGGATTCGTACCCAGGCGGTAAGTGACACTGTGATCCGTAAGCGCACACTTTAGACCACTTGGTCATCGAGGGTAACACCAGGAGAAAATAACTTTGTTCAACAGAAAAAATTACCGATCAGTTATAATAATTGAACAAAAAATACAAAATTGTCCCATCAAGTCTACAATCGATATACCCTTATTTGAATATGGTGAAAATATTTTTAATTGACCGTCTACATGAACTTCCGATAATTTTGGGCACCTCATACACAGGATTGGCAATACCACCTCATACACAGGGTTGGCAATACCACCTCATACACAGGGTTGACAATACCAGCTCATACACAGGATTGGCAATACCACATACACAGGATTGGCAATACCACCTCATACACAAGATTGGCAATACCACCTCATACACAGGATTGACAAAACCACCTCGTACACAGGATTGGCAATACCACCTCATACACAGGATTGGCAATACCACCTCATACACAGGATTGGCAATACCACCTCATGCACAGGATTGACAATACCACCTCATACACAGGATTGGCAATACCACCTCATGCACAGGATTGACAATACCACCTCATACACAGGATTGGCAATGTCACCTCATACACAGGATTGGCAATACCACCTCATACACAGGATTGGCAATACCACCTCATGCACAGGATTGACAATACCACCTCATACACAGGATTGGCAATACCGCCTCATACACAGGATTGGCAATACCACCTCATATACAGGATTGACAATACCACCTCGTACACAGGACTGACAATACCACCTCATACACATGATTGACAATACCACCCCATATACAAGATTGACAATACCACCTCATACACAGGGTTTGCAATACCACCTCATACACAGGATTGGCAATACCACCTCATACACAGGATTGACAATACCACCTCGTACACAGGACTGGCAATACCACCTCATACACATGATTGACAATACCACCTCATACACAGGACTGGCAATACCACCTCATACACAGGATTGGCAATACCACCTCATACACAGGATTGGCAATACCACCTCATACACATGATTGACAATACCACCTCATACACAGGACTGGCAAAACCACCTCATACACAGGACTGGCAATACCACCTCATACACAGGATTGGCAATACCACCTCATACACAGGATTGGCAATACCACCTCATACACATGATTGACAATACCACCTCATACACAGGACTGGCAAAACCACCTCATACACAGGATTGGCAATACCACCTCATACACAGGATTGGCAATACCACCTCATACACAGGATTGGCAATACCACCTCGTACACAGGACTGGCAATACCCCCCCATATTCATGATTGACAATACCACCTCATACACAGGATTGGCAATACCACCTCATACACAGGATTGGCAATACCACCTCATACACAGGACTGGCAAAACCACCTCATACACAGGATTGGCAATACCACCTCAAACACAGGACTGGCAAAACCACCTCATACACAGGATTGGCAATACCACCCCATATTCAAGATTGACAAATACCACCTCATATACAAAATTGACAATACTAAAAGTCTGTCACAAAATATCCACATGCATTCTGGACATAACCTTCAACAATTATATTGCTTTTGTGCAAAAATAAAGATATGGTTTACCTCTGATCTCGGTCAGTAGTAGATGCCCACACTGTTCTCCTGTGTAACTGACCGAGGATAGCGACAGTTTATGATGATTTTTGCATAAGCTTGTAAAACGTCAAAATTAAGAAAATGATTTCATTCGTAACAAATAGTGCAATAAATTGAAAACTGATTTTTCATGAAGAAAGTTGTCTGTCAAATAATAAGATCGCAAAACCGGAAAACGGTTGAGACAAATTCCGAAAATCGTAATTTTTTAAGGAGTAAAAATACACTTGAATGTGTTTTTTAAACATGGAAATATTTGTTTTTGAAATATACAAAGACCAGTATTTGTAAACTTTTACAAACAAAAAATATTTAAACATGTAATTTTGATTTTTGTAATAACAATAAAACAAGGGCTAGGGGAGATAAACTTTCCCACATCTCGAAAAAAAATCAAATCATATATGATTTTTTTAAACTTAGAATACTTTGTAGAATATGCAACAAGCTTCTTTTGTGAAGTTTTTCAAAGAAAAGTATATCGCAGTTAATGAAATTTGATTTTTGTGTTAAACTGTTTACGAAAATGAAGACACTTTTTTGCACACTCTGTTATAATAATTTCTGTTTTTATTATTTAAATTTTATTTATATCACATCATGAGAAATGAGCATATGATTGTTGAACAGTAGGGTGGGTTTAACACACTATATTGAAAAACCCAAGCTTATGTATTTTTTATTGTATTCAACAAAGTACATTCTTAGGAATGCAAACTTGCAAAATATCCGATTAGGGGATTTTTTCCCACAGTTGCAGGGAACAACCTTATGAGGATTTTTTTATTCATTTTTATTAATTTGGCAATGCATTAAAATATATAACACAATACCTGTTAAATTTTTATGTGCCATATGTACACATTTCGGAAAATCATTCCTCATCAGTGACACTAGGGGCCGAAAAGTTTGATAGATAAAACATATGCCAAACAGTTGAAAAATAATGAATCTAAAGTTCCAAAATTATATGACTCTAAATCCAGCTACGGAATGGAATGCTTTGCATGAGGGAACAAACCTTAGTTTTAAATAATTTCAAAAATTAAGACGGCTGACATCTTTCCTAAATAGTATTTTTTGACAGCATAAAGTACTGCCTACCGAGTTATGAATACCCTCGGGGAGTTTACAAAACTTATCTGTTTTGTTTAAATTTTCATGAAAAATAATAGAAAAACTTCTTATGGTGGCGTTCTATAAAAATATAAAAGTATAACAAATATGTTTTGTTTTCCTTTTTTACTGGCATTTAAAAATGTTTATGTCGAACCATAAATGTGAAGCGTCTCCCGATCTTACAACAGAACTGTCTCAACACAACAGAAAAAAATCTCTATAACTTGTTAACTCAGCCCGCAATCAATTTAAACACTTAATCAGTTGTTGTTGTACCGCGCTTGAATTACACTCGATGACTGATGTCACAGATAAAAGTTTATGAAAAACATCGCTCCCTTTATGACGTGATGTCACAGACAACAGTTTATGATAAACTTCGCTCCCTATATGACGTGATGTTACAGACAATAGTTTATGATAAACCTCACTCCCTATATGACGTGATGTCACAGACAATAGTTTATAATAAACCTCGCTCCCTATATGACGTGATGTCACAGACAATAGTTTATAATAAACCTCGCTCCCTATATGACGTGATGTCAGAGACAATAGTTTATGATAAACCTCGCTCCCTATATGACGTGATGTCAGAGACAATAGTTTATAATAAAACTCGCTCCCTATATGACGTGATGTCACAGACAATAGTTTATAATAAACCTCGCTCCCTATATGACGTGATGTCAGAGACAATAGTTTATGATAAACCTCGCTCCCTATATGACTTGGTGTCACAGACAAAAGTTTGTGATAAGCTCACTTACCTTTTGACCTGATACCGAAAATGGGTTTCTATTATCGATTGTTCAATAGCATTCTTTAAACTTTATTACCTATTAGTTGGTCGTCTCCACCTGGTGTTAATTGAGGTGCTCGAGACCCTCTGATGTCGTTACTGTTGACTCCAGCTTTACTTGTTATTTTTTCTTTTACATCTGTTGAAATGGAATAAAGAAAGGAGAGATATAGATTATAAGCCGACATCAAAGTAAAAACTATTGATTAAAACTTACACCCGCTTCACAGTAAATAGAACTAACAGTACATCTAAATAAAAAATACTAAAACTATAGCAACGTAGAACACACCAAATAATCTAAAACAACAAAAAGTCCAACTCACGATCAAAACGTAGAGAAAACAGAGCAACCAATAACAACCCAACATATTATCGACCAAAACTAAGAACAGCCAAATACAAACCAAATCCTCACGACCCGAACATACTGAGACCGAAGCAACAAAACTGAACCCAAATAAAAAAAATCAACACATCAAAAAAAACCAACATACTAAATCTACATAATCACCCATAATAAAAACTACTCTAAGTACAAACCTATAACACCCGATCTAAATATAGTGTGAACAGACCAATCAATTACAAATCAAAGAACAACACACGGTAGACATAAACTAAGAACAACCTAGAACCGCTTAATCCATAATATCATCAAACGCCTATCCCCAAATTAATAGCGGAGAAACCATATCAAGTCTACGAGCAACAATACAAAGTAAAAACTATCTGTGTACTGAGACATGGAGAACCGAATGCAACAGCCGTAATATGTAACTTCAACACAAATGTAAAATTACAAAGTTACAAATACATAATGAAACCAAGATTGCAAGTACATTCAGAATTAAAGGAATACCAACACATGCTAAGACAGAGAAACAAACAATACTTAATCCAAAAGATCATTCCATGAAAAGCTCGTCAAACTGGAGCAAACAAAGACAACCACTTTTAAAATCAAAACGTCTGATATCATTATTAACAACCAATAACAACCAAATAATCAACATGTATGAGTCCGATGCTACCAATTACAACAGTTAACATATCGGAGACCGGTGCTACCGTTTAAAAGCAAATAATCAACACGTCAGAGATCGATGGTACAAATCAGCACGTCTTAGATACAACCAGATAATCAACATATCTTAGATCGGTCTTATCAATACAACCACATAATCAACATATCTCAGAACGGTCTTATCGATACAACCACATAATCAACATGTCTTCCATCGGTCTTATCGAAAGAACCACATAATCAACATATCTTAGATCGGTCTTATCAATACAACCACATAATCAACATATCTTAGATCGGTCTTATCAATACAACCACATAATCAACATATCTAAGATCGGTCTTATCAATACAAACACATAATCAACATATCTAAGATCGGTCTTATCAATACAAACACATAATCAACATATATTAGATCGGTCTTATCGATACAACATCGTACTCACACATATCTTAAGATCGGTCTTAGCAGATACAACCACATAATCAACATATCTTAGATCCGTCTATCGATACAAACAGCATAATACACATATCTTACCGATCGGTCGTCTGCAATACAACACAGAATCAACATATCTTAGACTCGGTCTTATCAATACCAAACCACATAATTAACATATCTTAGATCGGTCTGTATCGATACACCCACATAATCAACATGATCTTAGACCGGTCTTATCGATACAACCACATAATCAACATATCTATAGGAATCGGTCTTATCAATACAACCACATAATCAACATATCTTAGATTCGGTCTTATCGATACAACACGTAAGCAACATATCTTAGATCAGGTCCTTATCGATACAACCACATAATCAAACATATCTTAGACCGGTCTTATCAATACAACCACATAATCAACATATCTTAGATCGGTCTTATCGATACAACACGTAATCAACATATCTTAGAACGGTCTTATCGATACAACCACATAATTAACATATCTTAGAACGGTCTTATCAATACAACCACATAATCAACATATCTTAGATCGGTCTTATCAATACAACCAGATAATCAACATATCTTAGATCGGTTTTATCAATACAACCACATAATCAACATATCTTAGATTGGTCTTATCGATACAACCAGATAATCAACATATCTTAGATCAGTCTTATCAATACAACCACATAATCAACATATCTTAGACCGGTCTTATCAATACAATCACATAATCAACATATCTTAGATCGGTCTTATCGATACAACACGTAATCAACATATCTTAGAACGGTCTTATCACTACAACCACATAATCAACATATCTTAGATCGGTCTTATCGATACAACCACATAATCAACATGTCTTCCATCGGTCTTATCGATACAACCAGATAATCAACATATCTTGGATCGGTCTTATCAATACAACCAGATAATCAACATATGTTAGATCGGTCTTATCGATACAACACATAATCAACATATCTTAGATCAGTCTTATCAATACAACCACATAATCAACATATCTTAGATCGGTCTTATCAATACAACCACATAATCAACATATCTTAGAACGATATTATCAATACAACCATGTAATCGAGATCAGTGAAATCAATTAATATTATTTCTAGAAGTAGACATCAGTTTGCAAAAATAATAGGCCAATGAAAAGGAAAAAAAAAATTCACTAGCACCAAGGTGTAAACAAAGAGCAGATAGATTCTTGTTTTTACCCCTTTTTCACTCGGTGAAGGTGGTTTTACGATAATCTTACTGAGTTTTATTATTTTTCTGACCTTTTATATCTAATTCCCATCCTGTGGCATCACTTGGTATTTGTCCGCTCACAGAATTTACTCCGATTTCAAATCCTTCATCAAAAAATATTTTAACAACATCGTAACTGGTACCTTCATCCTGGATGAAAAATGTACCCGTTGGTTTACATCCATTTGGGTTTTTTATTCCAGGGTTAAAAAGTTCCTCGTAATAATCTTTATATTCTTCATTAAGCGAATAGTCCATGGTGATGACCACCATCTGTGGGATATCTTCAAGGGCAACATTACCGGGCGGGTTAATGTCCGCATAACACCGGCAGTCTGGAAGTTTACACGTATCAACGTTACATTCTTGTGCGATTGCAATTCCAAATATTGCGATTAGAATGAAAAAAGACATGTTACAGGATTCTTTAAAATAACTTAACGTTCAGTCAGAGCGGTTTAAGAAATAGTAACAAACCCATTGAACTTTGTCAAACAAAATACGTTAAGATAGTAGTTATCGCATCAAGGTTCAAACGGGAATTATAACATTAGAGAAAGTCTAGGGGGTCACATTACTAGAGATAGTTTTATTATTACATACATTGGATGGTACTAGATAAACAACAATTCTTGTTGATTATTTAGATTATTTGCAACAATTTAAATCGCAAATTTGTTCATATCAAGACATTTGCTAGTCGAATTCAGTAAAATTGTTGCCCTTTAGAAACGCCCTATTTTAAGGCAGATATATGGTAGTACCGTACAAACCCAGATACATGTAGATAAAACAAACGCTTGACACTTACTCATGTGACAGATATGATAATGAAATCATCATTGAGTAAATAATATCTCAGGCTTTATGTGTATTATATATTATATAAACATATACAGCAGTCTGCGCGTGGACAGTCATATCAATCCTCTAAACTTTTCGGAAATTTATTCTAAGTTAGTTATGTTGCAACTTTGGAAAGTAAAAGCTTAGGTATGGTGGCTTATTTCTGACATCGACATAATTTTAGTCGACATAAAATTACCTCGACATGTCGACTTGATATCTTGACAAGTCAAGATAATATCATGAAAAGTTGTGATATATGGTGGCTTATTTCTGACATCGACATAATTTTAGTCGACATAAAATTATCTCGACATGTCGACTTAATATCTTGGCAAGTCGAGATAATATCATGGAAAGTTGTGATAATATCATGAAAAGTTGTGATACAAAAATAAAAAGTTGAGATAATTAACACGACTTGCCGCGATAAAAATAAGTCGAGATATCGAGATAATTATCGCGACTGGTCAACATAAGTATCGCGG